>JAWZYV010005173.1:0-600000 GCA_038373885.1 Cheiracanthium punctorium
CAATGTATAAATTGACTTTTTAATCAAAATATGTTTTTAAAAATAATTAACAAACCAATTCTTTCATGTTTTCTATTGATTTATTCTTATGCATTTTATATGCACATTTAATAACAGAATCCACACCAGAAAGTGTTATCCATAGAAAGCATGCACTAAAATTCATGTCAATCTAAGGATAAACCTATCTAGTCATAGTTATAGCTTCAAATTATATTGGAGACAAATTATCCATATATTTAAAAACCATGAAAAAATATCAGAATCCTAAACTAGAAACAATATCTAATTTTGCAATTAGAGTTTAATTAGTTGCTGATAGCTTTAAAATTTCTTCCATATTTCTAAATAAATAATGTACATTATTTCGTGCACAGTCGTGGATTGTTGTCTAAACTGAAACGCCTGTTGCTTGCTATTCTGCAGTTTGTTTACATTCTTCACAGTGGGGCTGCGTTCGTAATGCGAAAACCCAATGAACCTCCTCAGATTACACGTAGTTTATGCGGATTACTGAGATTGCTAAATTATACATTTACGTAAAGAAATAGCATGCGCAGAACGATGCGCGAAGCTGTCACTCAGCTGACGTCAGAGATACGTCACGTCGAAATGCTCTATACCAAGATACGGTAGATGGTTACGAATGACGTCAATATGATGTCACACATCCGAACATTCGCTTAAACGTACGGGGCAGATTACCCTCCCGTCTAACTCAATGCTCGTGAGGATGATAACCGTTCATTCGCGAGATTTAACAACACGTACGTAAATGTCTACTTAATCAACCTGTATTAAAATTTCTTTTTTTTAATTGCTAAGATATTATGATGGAGAAAGTTTTTTGATGAATCTTATCGTCCTCTGGAAAAAAGTTGTAATCTAAAAATTTGTCCGTTCTGCTGTGTCATTTGCTCTTTAAATTTGATTTTGGATTGTTTATACCGGCTTTTGATCGCAATTTTGATTATCAGCACAAGTGAGTTAACTACACGTCAACATTCCGAAATTTCAAATAAAACTGTATCAGCCGATCTTCTTCATTAATGTTTTCTAATGTTATTCCATTCCTTTTTTCTACTTAACTGTCAAATAATTACTTCAAATAACTTGCCTTTTATTTCATTCAATTAAAACTGTTATAATGTTTCTTGTGAATTAAAATTTTTGTTATACTGTATGCTGATGTATGTACGTTCATTAAACTGAATTTTTGCAATACTTATCTAAATTGCAACGTTAACAATTTTTGTTTCACGGTAATAACATCAATGTTTTAAATATATTTTAATTACTAAACTTTTGAATTGATTATGAACTTTTAAAATAGACATGCCATGCAACGAATATTGGGTTTGTCCAAAATATATTATTCAGCCGAATACTACAACGAAATGCGTGAATACGCGTCCGATTCCTTTAACCTGCCGGTTTCTGACTGAAACCTCTTACAAATGTTTTCCTTCATTTCATTAGCTAGTTGTATACAATTGATTTCAATAGAAAAAAATTATTGAAATGCACCGTCAGCATAAAGCGATATATGTATATATATTTAAAATCCTATTTATGGCTTTTTTAAAAAAATTATTTAAAACACCTCGTTTGAAGCAGTACATTGCATTTACTGCAGATTGCAGATAGTTTTTGACTCTAGCAATATTTACATCATTTCTTATTTTTGAGATTTTCCTGAACTGGGGCAATTCCTCAATAACATCAACCAGAAATTTCAAAATAAACATTTTTAAGCAAACAAGGTGTCATTTTTAAAGATATAGTTACAGATTTTGAAATATTTGATTAAAATATGATATATTCAGTTTTAATTGAGCTACAGAATGGTATACATAGGTCAACATCAACATCACTTCCTATTTAAATCAATTTTTGATGACTTTAAAAAGAAGCACATTTTTTTTCAGTCCATCTGAAATCATCCAGAAAAAATAAAATTTGTTGCTCGATATTTTTGAACTAGTCTATTTTTTGCCAGTTTATTAACTAGTATATTGGGAGTTCAAAACAAGTGTTCAAAAAAATTTAGGCACTTGGGATTTCTTTTGGTAGCCATTTTTAGGTGGCAACATGAGGGATTTTTGATGAAAATAGATGTTCACGGAAAGCCTCATAACTTTTTTACTTTTAGGAGTTTTTAATTATTTAAAAACCATTATGATCAGAAGGAAATAATCTAATTTTTTGCTAATTAATACTTTTTTATGCAACTTGAAGAAGTTACTGAAAATACACTGTAAAAATTTCATTTGTCAATGAAGAAAATGGTGATTTTGACATGAAACTTTCAATAGAAAGAAGTAACTCGCCCTAATAATTGCATTTGTAAATAGGTACCATAGAGTACTACTCCCAGGGAAAGTATGAGTAATTAGAAGCTATTCCTTTTTTTAAAATAATTAGTCAAACATGACCATTTTGCAAAAAATTGCTAAGTTTGCAGTTAAATAATTAAAAAGGGACTGAATGAAAAATTATGAAATTCTGACAGGAAAGTCGTCTTATATGTAGAAGTGAGTGATATAAATTTCATGTGTGATATCAAGTTGCTTTCAGAGATACAGGGTCTCAAAAGTGATGCTGAAATCACACTTTTGAATAAGGCATTATTGCAGCCAAGAACAGTCTCTTCAGTAAAAAAAAATAATTTTGTTCATAATTTTCATAAAATCTGTATAACTTTTAGCGATGGTATATATCTACCGGTACCTGTTTGAAATAAATAATTTAATTTGAGGTAACAGAATTTTTTTTTTCTGAAATTCCATCTTTTAGCTTTTCACTGATATTATAAGTACATCCAGTCATTGTTGTAAGTTCGAGAGGGGTAAGCTTTCGAAGCACTTTGCTTACTGGAAATCAAACTGTATCATTTTTTGACATTTTAAATGATGTTCTAGGTCCACATGGGTGAAAAAAATGGATTGAGTGGTCATTGTTTTCTTCGTTTGTGTCCAAAACTTTTCCAAGCCACCATTCTTTTTCATATATGTATGCAACATAGTCATTCTTTTGAAATGATTAGGAACTTTCACAATATTTTTGAAATACTATGATCATCATATTGTTGGCGTATAGATGTTACAAATCATCTGATTGTACTTTCATTGACTGGTGCAAATCTGTGATATCCCCTGGTAAAATAAATTCTGTTGAAGAACTGAAATCTTCTGTTTAGTGTTTTCTCATTTTCTTGTACTTCCTCTGCTGAAACATAGCAATAAGTAATTTCCAAAATTTTTTCTGAGCAGCAGTCAAACAAGTCTTTTTGAGTTAAAATTTGGCTGTTGTACACTCTCTGTAAGTATGTTCTTGTGAGTTCCCTTTTTGTGGTTTCCCCTATTCCATCGCAAGCATTTTTTCCATGTGCAGAGGCAAAGAAATTCCATTCTGCTTTCATTCCAAAGTCATTGATATGAGAGCAGACATTCACAAAATTCTTTTATTTTTATATTGGCTGCTAGAACCACCTGAAAAATAAATAACTTTTTCTACTGTGGGTACCTTATTTTTAATATCATGAATCAGGTGTTTTTGGAAAGAGTGAACTGCAGCTGTATCATGAACCAAACAATCACTTATTATACACAGAGATCATTCTAGGATGAAAAAGGTGCAGGGTGCTAGTCCTTAAAAAGGGCAATTTAAGCTTTCAAGGGCACGTCAGAATATAAAGAGGCACTATATGAATATATATACAGTAGAAGATCTTTATAATGCAAACCTCGAAACGCAAGGTTTTGCATTATATAGAATTTTGCGTTATATGGATCATTCACTTATATCATTAAACTTCCCTAGTAAACATATTAAAATATAGCTAGAACACATAAATATAATGCTTAAAACTTTTTTTAAATACAAATACTACTTTAAAAAACAAAAAAATTGAATTTATTTATTTACAGAAAAAATAAATAAATTGAAATTACCAAAAGCATTAAAGTTTATTTGTTAAACAATATATTAATTTTGATTTGTTTTAGAATTTGCAATCTCTCAACAAATAACTTTTCTTGCAGCCTTTGAACAGGTAATAATTTTACTTTGGTTACGCAGTCTTGTGTTTCTAGGAATTTAAAATATTGATCTCTTATGGAAATTTCTTCAGATTCTGAAAGTTTTTCAACTTTCTCTCCAGCATTTGATTCTGTTTCAGAATTGCTTTCCTCTTGTTTTGAAACAGAGGAAATTATTTCAGCACTGGTCAAATGATTAACAATTTGTGACTTATCATCCATTACCAAATATTCAAAATGTTTTCTTCATGCAGGTTTGCAAACTGAGTACTTTCCATTTTGTGCACAATGCATTAGTTCAGCAGTTTTCATTTTAACTAAAGATGGCTTAAATCCAGTTCCAAAATTCAGTTTTAAAATAGTGTTACATTGAGAAAACTCCCCTACTTCTCATAGACTTTTTAAAAGTATTTTACTGTCAATATTGAGACATAAGCATATCGTCGGGCAGGGGGCGGGGGCGTGTGCCAACCCCCCCCCCAACTTTGTTTAGAAAACCATTCATTTTAAAACCTTTCTTCTTGCCAAACTTAAAGAAACATGGCTATTTTTACTTTAGAATATGCTATGTGCATTCTCCCACCCACACGCACACACATAAAAAAAAAAAAAAACTTTTGGTGATGCTATGCGTATGATTTAGGAAGCCAAGTAACGGCATACGATTTAATATAAAACAAATCAATTTACAAAGAGAAATATAACTAAATAAATAAACGTCTGTTTGGGAAGTCAATGGTAGAGGAGGGAGAAAGAGAGTGGTTCCGTAGTGGAGGGAAAAAGGGAAAGGTTCGTGGTTTTATTAAAGTAAACATTCCTTCCTCTTGGACCCGGCCGGCCAGCTGTTATGCTGATAATGCATAATGCAAGCATGGGAGAATAATTGTTTATTTTAAGCTTGGCATGTTGTGGGATTTATCTAATGTCTCAAAATTAATTCCCTAGGAAAGCAATAAAAAAAAAAAAAAAGCAGATTGTAGAAATTTCTTAATTGTGATTTTCTCTGTTTACATCCGCAGTGTTAATGCGGTTTATGGAGAATTGCGGTTTATAGAATTGCGGTATATCGATCTTCTACTGTATATATATACTTAGCGAATATTGCCATTTACTTTTTTAGAAAAAGGTCAGCCAATTATACAGTGCTTTTTCATATTAAACCTGCGTTTATCGTATCTAAAATTTATATATTTTTTTTTTGAGGGGAGGAAGTGTCTACACATAAAATAATTCACACTTAAACTTAAAAATTCGTACGTATAGCTATATAAGCATAAAAAAATGGTTAACTTACAAGAGGAGATGATTAGAATAGTGTTGACTCTAGAAAAAAAGGGGGGGTTGGATTTCAAAAGGGGCACCCTGCTCTCAAAAAAGGCACTTAAGGGTTTCACGAGAATGCACAGGTAGCTAACATATATAGAAACTGGTTTGAAACTATCTGATCCCTGAAACTTTAACATGTAGAGTTGTAATATGTGTTCTGACTACAATGCAGTTAGATTTTTTCCAATTTGTCTTAGTTCCCCCCCCCCACCCCCCTTCTTTTGGAGAAAATATCCTGTAGAAGTAAGTGTAAGCGAAATAGGAAAAATGATTTGTTGATAATATTTTCCTCTAAACATGGCATAAATATGTGAATTAAATCTGTAGATAACTAGAAGTTTTTGATTTAAAAAAAAGAAGTTTTAAAAGTAATTTTGAATTTTCTGCTTAATTTTTTTTTGCTCGAAATTACGTAATGTACATGTTTATTTTCCCGCTGAACTAATAAAATGTGGTGGAAAAGACATGACAAAATGTATCTGGGAAATTATACGATCTATTTGGAAAAAAGAAGTTGCTTCAAAAAGAAATTGCTTTCATAAAGAAACAATGTCAAGACGCCCACTACCCTCGAGAAATTTTCGACAAAGTTTTCAAAGCTAGGCAACGTAAATTAAATGTTATAGACAACCGTCAAAAAGATAAACCACGTTTTACTACCGCTATCCCTTTTAGCCGAGGGATAGCCAATAAACTTTCTAATATCGCCAGTAAAAAGAACTTCCGTATTCCAATTAAACCTAATAAAACAATTTTTCAGCGCATTAGACCGGAAAAAGACCCAATCAACCCCATCGAAACCGCAGGGATCTATAAAATTAATTTTATGTCAAACGATACTAATAAAGAAAATTGCTACATCGGCGTTACAAAAAGGAAAATTAAAGAGCGAAAAAACGAACATTTTCAAGACATTAACCTCCAGAAACAAAGTACCGCTCTGGCCCGTTTTGCTTTGAAAGAGCCCATTACCATTGATTTTAAAAATATTAAAAAAATAGCCAACTTTAAAAATAGTATAAATGCCTACATTCGTGAGAGCTTAGAAATAATGACGACAGATGGCAGCATCAACGATGCGCTTCATACAATCGACCAATCATGGGATGACGTCATTCATCGAACTTTCAAGAAGAAGAACGAAGAGATATAAAAGGAAGCCGCCATTAGTGAGAGATCCAGAAACGACTGATGATGGTTATGTGTGTAACCGAAATATATATCATGTACGGGGGAATAAGGTATTCCCAAATAAAAAATTTTAACTGAATATAAGTTTTTTAAAAAGCACTATTCTTTAAAATAGTAAATAAAAATAATTACTACATGTAAGTTTTTTAGCAGGTATAAAATAATTTTTTTCTAAACTCACAGAATTGTCCAAAGGTGTGAAATAAAGTTTATATTTTAAATAATTTATTTTTAATAAAGCTTTATTTTTAATTTTTTGTAACATACTTAAAAAAGGTCTCTTTAAAAACACTAAATTTTCTTTCTTAAACCTTGCTTTAATACTTTAAAAAAAAAAAAAGTGTTAAATATTTTCAACTATCAAATGTTTTCAATCAGCTTAAAATAATAAAAATAATTAACATCCTGTTGCCAAATGTACTCAAACAAATTATATATTAAAAAACCTTCCAGAATTATTTCGATTTAGTTTTTAAAAACTGAAAATAAGCTTAAATTGATGACAGTTTGTTTTATGAATAACTTATTACACAATTTGTTTTCTTAAGACATCCTTTCCCAGAAGTAGCTTTCTATTGCTTTTAATTTTTTTGCTTCATTCATTAAAATGTTGAAAACTTTTAAAAAGTCGGAAGATATACAATATGAATAGTTAGAATACCAAATCTTGTCAATAGTATGATTTACTAAATTCTGCAGTTACTCCACTTTTGTATAATTAAAACTGTCGCGTAATAAGAGCGGGCGGGGGGGGGGGGTGTCTGCCCGGACGGCAAGGTAAAAACAAAGATGGTGGCTGCCAGGACACTTAAAAATAATATTGTGGAAAACTAAAGGGCCGAAATGGGGGCAGAATGCTGAAACTTAAAAAAGAATGGGGCGACAAACTGAAGGACCGCACCGGGTGCCAATAACCATAGCGCTACACTGGTATAGCAAAAGATCATTATTATGCTCTTAATTTGCAAAAGCATAATGTGTTTCAGTTGTTGCATTCACAAATCGCTCGATTTTCAGATCTATTTGAGCGGATAAAGCCACTGAACATGGTTGACGGCTGAAGTGTTGAAGTTCCCACGTTCGGGCCCCCGCCGCGGGACTGTCAGTCTGGAGTTTTGGTCGGTTTCATCCAGATGTAAAGTCAATACAAGGGTGATTCCATATAAAACCAACCAATAAAATTTTTATTTTTTATGTTGACGTATCAGATTTTAATGATTTTTTGTCTGTTTGTTGTACTTAGCTATGAGATGAAAATTGTGAAGTTTCAATTTTTTTCGACAACTTGTTCAAAAGTTTTGAAATTTTGAAAAATTCAGAAATTTTGCATGACATACCACTCTTTAAATGGTTGTAACTCAAGACCTATTTGACCTAGAGAGTTGAAATTTATGTCATTTTGTCCAGCTTTTAGTGCCATTTCATAAATTATATAACATAACCATGTTAATTTAAAAAATTCTTTTTTTTTTTTAATTTTAATTTTTTATAATTTAAAATCAGAATTTTTATTTTTTTTTGAAAAAAATATGTTATTTAACTCACTTTTATCAACATTTATGCAAAGTTTCAAGATGGAGTTTCTATGGCTTCAGGGTGAAAAAATTATTCTCTTTATGAACATTTGTGTAACTGCTGCATTCAGTTTGCTTTTAACTGTCAAAAAAATTTTATTTTTTTTTTCTTTTTCAAAATGGGAATTTTAATTTTTTTGAAAGCCTATTTAACTCTTTTATAGAGTTTTAGGCCAGATTTAGTAATGATGCACCTGTAGTATTGCAAGGAGGGGCACACATTATGGTATATTTGCTATTTACACTAAAATGTTATTTTCAAAGATTCAATTTACAGTGGCTAATTTTAAAGTAAATTGTTTAATTACGAAAGAAATGATAAATTGTACACATATACACAATAATTTCTTAGAATTTACCTTCAGAAATTTAAATACAAGCTAAAATAGGTATTTAATTATTTTTATTATATTAAATGGATTTAATCCTTTACTAAAAAAGGAGCACATTTTGCTCCCTCCCTATTTTAGCGTTCAAACAAATTCCCTTATAGATGAAAGTTGCAAAACATTTGTATCAAACATTTTTACATTGCATTTCATATAAGTTTAATATTAAGCATTGTATTTATGATTTAATATATGCATTATTTACAAAAAGGATATTGAAAAACTGATTATTTTTTGGAGGGGTTAACTGATTATTTTTTAGAGAGTTTTTTAGCTCTTCTAGCTATGTAATTGCTTACATGAAATTCCTTTTCTATTCTGAGGACATGACCAACTTTTCAGTAAAGTAGTTAAGATTTTAAATTTTTCCAATTTTGTTGCTGTCAGAAACTTGTCTTTCAGCTGTTCAATCATTTCAGTTTGTGAATCATCACACATGGGCACACAATATGTATCATCAGAGGGTAATTGAAAGAAAGAATCATTTAATTTACTCTTAACTTTTTCTATTTTCTGCTTGCAGTATCTTTTATTGCTTTTGCATTTACTGTTGATAATAGGTGACTCTCCAATAGACGTTAATGATGCATTCAAAATATTCAAAACCAAATGATTCATCCAAGAATATGTCATCGTCTTTACTACAGCTTGGTTTTGGATTTTCGTCAAAATTATTCATATCCATCAAACTCAAATTATTAATATCCTCAATAAAGAAAAGCTTCAATCAGAAATTAATTGATGCTTTTCTTTACTTAACTTTAAGCGACAAGTAGAGCAAATTTTCATACCTTTTTTAATTCCAAATTCTAGTGTTGTCATCCACACATCAAAATTTCTTAAGTTTTTATTTGCCCAATGTCCTTCCTTTTCATATGGATTACAGCAAAATTTGTTCCTTTCTTTATCCATTTTCAAATTTAAAAAAAAATCTACTCCTAACTCATCAAGAGAAAAACTGAACACTTATAGAAATACTGCTCAGACTATTGAAACTAAAACCAACAAAAATTACTCAAACCAGAACTAAAAGTAATAACTGTAACACAAACTTGAACTTGAAGTTAAAAATAGAAACCCTCCCACTTGATGACTCAGTCTACTCAAACCTAAACTGAAACTAAAGACTCCCTCTACCTGATTAGTTTTTGATTTCAATAATAATGATAAAATGAAAGGAGACAATGCTGGAAATTAAATACTTAATGAGCATTAAAGAATGTTAAATATCATGGAATATTTTTTATAAACTTAAATAAATTTTTTTCCAATTTTGATTTCCACCCCCACCCCCACACACACACACATACATACAAAAAATAATGGATGGCAATGCAGATAATTTATTTTTTCACTGTCATATTAAAAGGTAGACCTAGAAATTTTTCATGAAAGCTGATAATGTGTTTAAATTTTGAGTTAAAAAATATTTTGACAGTAAACAAACTGAATGCAGAAATTATGCAAGTGTATATATAGAGAATAATTTTTTTCACCATGATGCCATAGAAACTCCATCTTGAAATTTGGCATGAATGTTGATAAAAGTGAGTTAAATAACAGGGGATAATACCGTAAGCGGGTGTCCATCGCCAAGGAAGATGCGTCGCCAAAGCTTACTATATGTTGTAAACAGTCCTGGCAGCGTTGCCAATCGAGATTAGCTAATCGGCAACCCTTTCGGCGGAGCTGTGTTGTTTTATGATGTCATGAGAAACTAGTGTGTTTAAAGGAATTATGTGATTGGTTGAAGGAATTTCAAGGAGTTTAACTGGAAAAATAACTGAACTTGAATTAGCCGGGAATGGAAGTTGTGTCGTCTGCTGCAGTTTTGTATTTTATAATGGTTATTTTTGAAAAGTGGAATTTTTGCTTGTATTTATATTAAATGTAGATAATTTCTGTAGAGCTATGATGAAAGTTGTTCCTTTATACGCTGAGTTGTTTCTAATTTTTTATCAAGTGAAATTGGACAAAAATTTGAAAATGTTTGTTGCGAGTTGTGAAGAATATTAATCGAGCGTATTTTGAGGTACAGTTGTTATGCTTATTTCAATGCTTTTGATGGAAGTATTTTGTGGTGAATGGACATCGTTCATGAATAAAATTTAAGGTATGTGGTGCTTTTATTTATTTAAATGTTTATTCCTTGCTTTACGGTACAACGGTGTATAGTTGAGAATATTTATGGTCTTATGTTTTTATAATTATGTAAGGTTTTTAGTATGTTATGTTATTTTTTGTGAATTGGGATGAAAAAATAAATTTTTTTAAGGTTTTAAAGGGATGGTTAATTTTATTTGTTATCTGGTTTTGCTTCTGATTTACAGAATTCCCGTACAATTTTTAGGTTAAATATGAATAAATATGTAAGGATTTTTGAGTTTGTGATCAGATTTGATTCTATTCTGATCAATAGTGTAAATGTTGTGTGTTTTGAAGGTAAGGTAACTGTACCAGTAATGGGCCACTTAAGGACATATATTCAATTTTGATAAAATGTTTAGAAAGTTCTGTCATAAGAATATTTTTTTAGCATTGTTTGAACCTCCATGACCCATAATTAATACACAAAATTAAAAAAAAATTATGTTAAATAATGATAAAAAAAAATAAAACTTAACTGTCTCTCTGCTCCAGTAATGGGCATACTAAATTCCAGATGCACCAGTAATGGGCCCCCCTGAAATGGGCCACTCAAATATATATGTTTAATTCAAAGAACAGCCAATATATTGCTACATATTAAATAATCAGTAAGCATAACATTAAAAAAAGTAATGAAGCATTTTAAACTTAAAAATAATCATACAAATAAAACTGAAAATACAAAATAACGCTTGAACTAGTTTATTTCATTTATAATTTTTCTTTTACTTTCAATTTTCTCTCAAATGTGTACACAAGTTGGCGATCTTTAATTCTGTGCTGAGGCTGTGCTAACAATCCAACTATATCGGAGATCGAAATGTCAAATACATCATTTTCCTTTATGGTGAAATCTTTCTTGTTTCCAGTTGATCTCAAACCTTGAACAGTTATTGTATTGTCTTTCATTTCTTGAATTACACATAAATATATGTATTTTTGTGTATTCCTTTTTCCACCTATAATCGAAACTAGCACAAATTTGCCTTCTTGCAAACTAGTTTTTTCTTGTACAGGGTCACCATCTTCACTCTCGGCTTCACTCAAAACAGGTTGCCATTCTTCTTCTGAAGAATAATTCTCAGATGCTGAAGGCTCAGGTGATGGTTCTCTGATCTTTCTTTTTCCCTTTTTCTCTTCTGCTATTTTTTTCCTCTCTTCTCTTTCAGTTTTTCTTTGCCCTTTTAGTGCTTCAATCAATTTCTTTTCGGCTTCTTTCTTTTTGAAATACTGGATCATTTGAGGAGAAGTTACCACCGCAGGAAGCTTCTCTCGTGTTCTCCTTCGCTTTTTCGCCTTGCTGTTTTCATTCTCTGGCCAAAACAGAACTCTTTTAAAAGGAGATGGCACATTCAATGGCCCAGCAGAAGGCTTACATGTGTTTAAAGCCTCCGGAAATGAATCTTCTCCAGGTCCAAGTGGTTCTAGCTTATTTACTATATTTGATGGCCCTGCAACAGGTTCACTAGTGTTAATTGGTCTAGGAAATGAATCCTCAATGAGTACAGGAGATTTTTGTCCATTTACTTCAGTTGCTTCATTATCAAGTGTTTCAACAGAATTATCTGGGGCAACCTGAGAATGGGGTTCTATGTTTGATGGAGGCATATGTGAATTTAAAGTTTCTTTCGTCTCCACCCATAACTTGTAAAGGTCACTTTGTTCAACCGGACCACTCCATTCTCCATCATTTGCTTCAAATGCAATTAGTTTCTCTTTTCCAATTTTTTCTTCTAAAATTTTGAAGAAGGTAACTATTTCTCTGTGTCTTTCCTGTGTTGTTGGTGTTATTTTTTTAGATTTTTGTTTTCTCGCAACAGTGACTTTTTTTGGATCCCATGGAACTAATCCACATGCATTGAAACCATTAATTATTGTTTCAGGAGTCACATGTTGTAATGCAGCTTTTAAAACATGGGGAAAATCATACTTCTGTATCTGTTGCCCTTCATGATTCATCCTAAAGTTTGTCACTTCTTGCCTCCAATTAGTTTTTAGAGTATGGAATACAGCAACATCCATTGGTTGAATTAAGTGTGTGGCATTTGGAAATAAAGCCACCATTTCAATGCCATGATTCATGCAAAAGGTGCTAAGTGGCAAAGATATGTGGGAAGAATGGCCATCCATAAATAAAATTACAGGTCGCTGTATGTCTTGCTTAGTTAAATAAGGCTCAAAAATATTTGTAATATACTCAAAAAAAGTTTCCTGGGTCATCCATCCATTTTCTGATTTCCCAATACACCAATCAGTAGGCATGGCTTCAATCAATTGTTGTGGTATTCTGGTATATTTGTAAACTATCATTGGTGGTGCAAGCTCACCAGCTGCATTTGCTGTTAGCAAAACAGTCAAGTTTAATTTTTCATCTGATCCTGCAGCAGTGTAAATTTTTTTCGATCCTTTTTCCGCTAGAACTTTTCCCGGTTTTGGATTCAAAAAGAATGAAGTTTCATCACAATTAAAAACTCTTTGTGGATAACTTAAAACTTCTTCAAGTTTATTTAATTTTAGATAGTTCTCTACCTCTAAGAACCACTTGTCAATATTTTCTTGTGTCACATCAAGTCGTTGTATTGTAAGATTTTGGCTGGTTCTAAATGTGATGTCAGGATGACGTCTTAAAAAAGCCTCAAACCATTTGCGTCCAGGTACAGTGTTTCCTCCTGGAAAAGTAACGTTGTACTCTTTAGCTATTTTTTCAACACTGTACATAAGTGTTTCTTTTGATACAGGAAACCCAGCATTTGCCATACTTTTTATCCACAGGACAATTTTATTCTCTTGATCTGCAGAAAATAGTGTACTTGGACCTCTTATTGTAGCCAAATGTGTTCCATCATCTTTTAATTTTCTTTGCAAAGTCGTTCTTGAAATTTTATGTAAACTGGCTACTTTACGAACACTAATTCCTTTCTCGATATCTGCAATGGCTTTCCTTATTTGCTCTTCAGAATAATTTTGATGTTTCCTTCTATCCATAATTCTATAAAATGATAAAATAAATAAGATTCTGCATGTGTACCAGTAATGGGCCGTATGCATACCAGTAATGGGCCAGGGTGGCCCATTACTGGTTCTGATTATAATACAAAAAATTAAAACATACAGAAAGTCTTATCAAAACATAAATTAAACAGTAAAACATCAAACTCAAAATTTTCTTGTGTTCCAGTAATGGGCCACTATGTCCATTACTGGAACAATTAAAAAAAACATGACCCTAAAATGGGCCACCATTTAAATATTATAACATACTTATTTTATGTTTCATGGACAGCATTTACAAGTTATTAAATGTTCAATGAAGTATAAAAAATGAATTGGAATACTAAAGAACATATATTTTTAACAAAATGATATGTAGAATCAAAACTCACTTCTTAAAGAAAGCAGTAAGAATTGGTGAAAAAAATCTGTTCTCAGCACTACTCAAGAAAAACACTTGTTCAGCTTAAACACCTGCAGGCAAATGAAATTTTCACTTTTGTGTATTTGAAGAAAAGGGTGTCACCCAATCACCTGTTATTTAATTTGTTGCCATTGGTCTTTTATAATCTTGTTTTTTGCATATGAAACCAGGTGGCCCATTATAGGTACATGGCCCATTACTGGTACATTTACCTTATATTAAATTGCAAAAATCATGTGGGAGAGGAAGTAGTCGGTTTATTATAATTGTTTTCTGTTATTTATAAAGAGTGTTTTTAAGGGGATAATACCGTAAGCGGGTGTCCATCGCCAAGGAAGATGCGTCGCCAAAGCTTACTATATGTTGTAAACAGTCCTGTCAGCGTTGCCAATCGAGATTAGCTAATCGGCAACCCTTCCGGCGGAGCTGTGTTGTTTTATGATGACATGAGAAACTAGTGTGTTTGAAGGAATTATCTGATTGGTTGAAGGAATTTTAAGGAGTTTAACTGGAAAAATAACTGAACTTGAATTAGCAGGGAATGGAAGTTGTGTCGTCTGCTGCAGTTTTGTATTTTATAATGGTTATTTTTGAAAAGTGGAATTTTTGCTTGTTTTTATATTAAATGTAGATAATTTGTGTAGAGCTATGATGAAAGTTGTTCCTTTATACGTTGAGTTGTTTCTAATTTTTTATCAAGTGAAATTCGACAAAAATTTGAAAATGTTTGTTGTGAGTTGTGAAGAGTATGAATCGAGCGTATGTTGAGGTACAGTTGTTATGCTTATTTCAATGCTTTTGATGGAATTATTTTGTGGTGAATGGATGTCGTTCATGAATAAAATTTGAGGTATGTGGTGCTTTTATTTATTTAAATGTTTATTCCTTGCTTCACGATACACCGGTGTACAGTTGAGAATATTTATGGTCTTATGTTTTTATAATTATGTTAGGTTTTTAGTACGGTATGTTATTTTTTGTGAATTGGGATGAAAAAATAAAAATTTTTAAGGTTTTAAGAGGGATGGTTAATTTTTTTTTGTTATCTGGGTTTGCTTCCGATTTACAGAATTTCCGTACAATTTTTAGGTTAAATATGAATACATATGTAAGGACTTTTGAGTTTGTGATCAGATTTGATTCTATTTTGATTAATAGTGTAAATGTTGTGTGTTTTGAAGGTATATTAAATTGCAAAAATCATGTGGGGGAGGAAGTAGTCGGTTTATTATAGTTGTTTTCTGTTATTTATAAAGAGTGTTTTTAACATTTTATAAAAATATTTGCAGTGTATTTTTCTTGAAATCATGTGCACTATTCAGGTTAAATATGATACAGTAAATAAGTATTTTTGAGTTGTTTGTGTGTGTGTGGTGGTGGGGGGGAGGTAGTCGGTTTATTTGAGTGTTTTTCTATTAATTTAAAACTGTTATTTTAACGTTTTAAGGGAAATTTCGCTGTATAATTAATTATGTGCAGAAACATATTTTAGCATTTTGCATAATTTGAAGGTTATGGTTTATTTATTTTTTAACGTGCCCAGAGCTAGTGCTTTGTTTATGTACATTTTGTTTATAAATGCATTTGAAATATGTCTACTAATGTTTTAATGTGTTTAGATAAGTATATTGTAGTTTTGGGTTTATATTTTTCCGTATGTGTCTACTTATGTTTATGTTTTGTCTGGCACGAAAAACAAGTCGCCAAGGTTAGATGTTGGCGACAAAAAAAAGTCGCCAACTCAACCGACACCCGCTTACGGTATTATTCCCGTTTTTAACATTTTATAAAAATATTTGCAGTGTATTTTTCTTGAAATCACGTGCACTATTCAGATTAAATATGATATAGTAAATAAGTATTTTTGAGTTGTTTGGGTGGGTGGGGGGTAGTCGGTTTATTTGAGTGTTTTTCTATTAATTTAAAACTGTTATTTTAATGTTTTAAGGGAAATTTCGCTGTATAATTATGTGCAGAAACATATTTTAGCATTTTGCATAATTTGAAGATTATGGTTTATTTATTTTTTAACGTGCCCAGAGCTAGTGCTTTGTTTATGTACATTTCGTTTATAATTGCATTTGAAATATGCCTGCTAATGTTTTAATGTGTTTAGATAAGTATATTGTAGTTTTGGGTTTATATTTTTCCGTATGTGTCTACTTATATTTATATTTTGTCTGGCGCAAAAAAAAAGTCGCCAACTCAACCGACACCTGCTTACGGTATTATTCCCAATAACATATATTTTTTTCAAAAAAATTAAAAATTCCGATTTTAAATTATAAAAAAATTAAATTTTCAAAAATTTTTTTTTAAGTTGACATAGTCATGATATATATTTTATGAAATGCCATTAAAAACGGAACAAAATGACATAAATTTCAACTCGCTAGGTCATATAGGTCTTGAGCTATAGCCATTTAAAGAGTAGTATATCATGTAAAATTTTCAACTTTTTCAAAATTTCAAACATTCATAATTGTTTAAAAATTCACAAATTGTTCATTTACAAATTGTTTAAAAATTTTGAAATTTTGTATTTTTCATCTAATGTGCTAGTACTACCTTTAAGCCAAAAATCATTAATGTCTGAAGACATGACATTTTGACCATTGGTTGGTTTTATATGGAATCACCCACAAGTTAGAACTCCTTAAAAAGTCATCCAACCAAGGCACCCCCTTAGGAGATATCCCTTGTCTAGGCTTGCCATAACAAACAAGCAAATCCCGCAGAATTTTCGAATAGCAAAACGTCGTTTTGCTATGGCATACTTTCGTTATCATTCGTAATTATATATGATTAGTAAATAACTGTTATACATTAAGAATAATATGTACTAAGAAAGCCAATTAAAAAGCGGAAATTGTTTAGGGGGGAAAATAAAAAAAATAAACTTGTTAGTGTGCAAAACTATTAAAAACATTGAGAAGAGCAATAACTATATACAGCTGGCGATGAACACTGGAATAATGATTGTTTGATAATTCGCAACTACATATTCATCAAACGTAGAGACCGATATTTGTGGATTGACAGATGGAATCAGAAATATTTAGATAACTTTATAAAATTTTGAATTTAACAACCATATTTTCTTCCCCCAACTCCCAAGTGAAATGCCCACGTAGTTCTGTTCTGCCCTGCGATCGGGCTTCTCACTTGAGTCAGCAAAAACAAAACATACTAGAGGGGCCCCTTTTCAGGTTACTCGGCTCGCGTAAATGAAAACATAGACAGTGAAAAGGCAGTAACAGTATTTCGATCTGAAAGAATAGAATATTTGAAAAAGGCATTTTAATAAATTACACTTGTGGGAAAGATCTGATTTCATAGACTGTTTCTGTGAAAGGGCCGCTTTCAATCGAACCTATTTTTATGATAGGGTTATTGTGCTTAATCATATTTCTGTGAAGGGGCCGTTTTAATTAACATATTTTCGTGATGGGCCGCAAATGGTATATAGGAAAAAAAAAAGAGGTAATTGCTGACTAAAAATAATAAAAATGTAAAAGCAGGAGGGCAGAAAGAAGAGAAATAGGGCAGCTGGGCACTAAAAAGATGATAAAAGGGCTGCCGGGCACTGCGCTCTGCCAAATCAGTCTAGAATCGACACTGGAATCTGTGAAGGTGCTGACTAATGTCAACAAAAAGTAAAGAGATGCCGCAATGCAATAAATGTAAACAGGGGAGAGGATGGTGCCATGAATGAAATCGGGGACTGAAGAGCGGCAGGCAGGGTGCTGTTTTTGAGGGGCAAAAGGGTGGAGATTTTTTTTAAAGGACAAGTAGGGCGGGATTTTTTGGTTTAAAGGGCAGGCAGGGCGCAGCGCCCTTCGAAAAATGGCTAGGATGAAACAGGGATCACTCTAGAAATGAAAAAGGGCAGGGTGCACATTACAGAACAAGGGCAGTGTTTGGGAAAAAGGGCATATCGTATCGCAGAGAGAGAGAGAGAGACTCTTTTGTAATAAGTGATTCCAATTAGTATTAGCATTTTAAATTGCTAAAAAGATGCATAATGAAAAACAAAGAGAATATATATAATGAGAGGGGAAGAAAATGTATCAAACTATCAGAGCAAAAAAAAAAAAAAAAAAAAAACTCTCAGGAAGTTGAAAACCATAAGTAGTAATTGTAGTAAATAGCCACAATTCTCAAACAATAGCTCTATTATGAGAGAAGTTTTCATTGAAAAAGGAATACATTCAGGGCTTAATTTGCATGGGACCTCAGTTCTTGCACTTCCTTGTTTTTTCAGTGAATTTTTATATTACGTTTAAAATTTTAATAGCCTTCATGACTGTTTCTATTTATATTAATTTTAGAAATTAAGCCCTGAATATTTTTAATTAAAATACATGAATTTGACCCTCTTGCACAAATTTTTAATTTCCCAATCGATGAATTCAAAATAGTCTCGATGGCTCTCCCCACTGCGCATTTTTGCACTGTCCATTGGGTTTTGCCGAGCGCGTAGTACAGTAAAAATGAACATTCCAGGGGCGCGTGCCCGTACAGTCGACAAAAGACTTGCATTGTGGCAATCGTCGACGACTTCATTTTTTTGGAGCGGCCGCAAAATAGACACAAATTTTGTATTGACAGTTCCCACCCCTATCTCCGCCTTAAATTGTCCTATAGCAGAGCTGTCATCCATTTGGCCCCGATGCTGACTGAAAATTTGATATTTTCAAGTAGTATTTCCTGACTTTTCCGCTGTGCGAAATATTCGGGTACATTTCCCGACGAATCAATTTTTTTCCTATTCTTTTTAGTACATCGATGGGGAGGAGTGGGGGGGGGGTTGCCCCCACACTTCCGGAATTGGAATTGCCCTTGTTTTGAACTTTCTGAGCAGCCAGCCTTAAGTTTTTATGAATGTGTTTTGAAAATCTGGAAAAATAAACAATAACCAAGTGGCGTTTATTAATTACTTACAGCATTTATAAAACACTGAAAAGCGCCATTTACAGTAGGAAATAATTTATTGTTATGACTACTCTTCTGAATGACGGATTGTTTCTCTAATGAAATTTTACGACCTGAAACTACAGCGAATGGTTTTAACTCTCTCCTTAGGTCGGGAGGGAGAAAAGGGGACACTGAGCAGATGCCCCCCCACCCCCCCCCCCACCCCACACACCATTGATACGAGAATAAACAAATCAACTTCCTTTCTCACAGGAAATCACTTATAAAATCAAAATACGAATTAACAGGGGTCAGTCTAGGTTCCTTTCCCAGGGTCCTATTTTTGTGAAATTTTACCAAATTTTGTGAATTTATATCTAATTTTGTGAATTTTTTCTATTTTTGTGAATCTTTCCTTGTTTTGTGAACTTCTTCCAATTTTCTTTTTCATTTTTGAGCAAGAAAGCAATCACGAAATAGAATTGAATATTTTTTAAAAAATTAAAAATAAAATGGGCATAGTCAGTTCCCTTAAAAAAAGTTGGCCAAAACTGAATAATTCCTGTTCACTGAACGTCTGGGATAGTCATACCCTGGAACAATATTTTTTTAAAAAATTCGATTAAAATGAAAAATACAAAGCTTTAAATCTTTACTTTTAAATGATTAAAAAATAGATTTTATAATAAACGTAGGCCATGGTAGTTTTGATTTTAAATTGCAGGTACTAAACACTTATTTACACCCCAAATTCAAACTTTAGTAATTTTTAAATATTACAATGTCTGTCAGTTTCGACTGGACATACTCTAATACTAACGATGTGAAAAATGCAATTTTTAAATCTAGTTAAATTTCAACAATTGAAGGGAAAGCAAAAATAAGTTGCAGATAATTACAGATGGTAGAAATTAGCTTTGTATTTAAAGCTTTGTATTTAAAAATTAATTTCAACTTGTACCATTAAAAAAAATTACTTGTCAGTGTACACAGAATATCCCAAAAACACTGACCTGGGGTTTTATTCCTTAAATATTTTTCACATATTTTACAGTAATGATTATAAATGTTGGAAGATTAAATCTAAATAAATACAAATGCACATTTTTATATGGTCTCCAAACAGGAAATTCCCAGTCTGTAAGACGTGCCCATGCATTAATTAAGTTTAAAAATTTTAATTTTCAGTCTTCTATCATTTTTTGCTCGCTATGGCCCTGCCTGTGCCGATAGCATTTCTCTGTAGTGTACCCCTATGACTGCTTTTTAAAATGATATTAAATCCCAATAAAATCACTCCTATGCTTTGTTGTTCACTCCTAAGAATGAAAAAATGCAGTATTACACTATTTCTACCCCCCCCCCCTTTTTCCAGCTTTGAGCAGTGATTGACCTATATTTATCCCATTTCACATTCCACAGTGTGGATTCTCGACTGATTAAACAGGGCGCGGCACCCGGCAACCCTTTAACGTCTGGCAGTCCCTTTTCTCCCCCCTATGCCTGGGTATGTCGGTCCGTTTTTCCATTCTTATTTGCCAAAACTTTTTCTCCTTCCTTACCATACAGTTTTCTTATACAGGAGACAATACAATGAAGTCAAAATGGACGTTTAAACGACCCTTTACAAAACAGGAGGTATAACTGTTCCTTCACAAAATTCCAATCAGCTTTTTTTTTTTTTTTTTTTTCAACGAGATAAAATGTCCTTTTATAAATAATTATTTTTTCTGTTTTCTTTTATTTGAGTGATCTGAAAGATGCCCTTGGAATGTTTGTTTTTTCAGCAATGTAAAAGGGCCATCTGGCACATTACGCTTTCAGTTGGGGGGGAAAGAAGGGAGTTCAAAATGATTTCACCCGTAAGGATGTTATGTTTCATAAGTATGCAGTTGTGAATTAGTAAACAATAAGCTTAGACTTAGCCACGTAATGACAGCAGCTCCCGTTGTTTTGAATTGGATGTTATGCACTCTTGCAAGTTGTTCTTTAAGATTGCTTTTAGTGTAATCATTACATGGCCTTTCTACTTCAGATTATTTATAGTTAACACAGATATTTACTAAACATTAGAGAATTACGGATTCATTTCAAAATGCAAAACGAATTATTGCGAGTTAGAACGTTTGCATGATTTCGAAACATGCATTGATCTGAATTTATGTCTGTCTTTTAGAATAAGATTTAGGACTAAGTTAATCATTTTGAGCCCCAACGCAGAACATGCCGAAATCGGCGACGTGCGTCGCAGAACAAAGAGCTCCGCTGCAGAACAATTACGGATGACGACTGAAAAGGGAGAGAGAGGAGAGAAATCAATCACTTTAAACAGAAAGTCAAACTCAAAAGCCAGACAGCAATCTGGAGGGATACCATTTCATCTCCTGCATCCAGGCATAGAAAGAATATATTTCTTTGTGGGGGGGGGGGGAGATGACACAGCGGCAATTAGTCAAAAGTGAATTATCACCCAAAAGGTGCCTGATCATCTCCTTCTGGGAGAGCGCCACCTTTTTGGACCCCACATGTGGAGAACGGACAGCACTTATGTTGTCTTCCTCTCACAAGACAACTGCTCGTTATCACACAGTAATTACTCGGTGGTATTCTTGACTAATTTATTGTCATTATTTACATATATTTACAATAATCTTACTATAATTGCACTGCCGCACCGCAGTATTCATCATGCGTTGTTCCCAGAACAACGGTTCCACTCGTTCTCCGTCTTACATCACACTGCGCCGTTTCACGGCGTTTGCAGCGCTCTCTACAGGCTTATTACATTCGGCCTTTCCTGACAATACAATCTCCTGATTGTTGAATATTATTACATATCTAATAAAAGTTACTTACCTATGCATAGGAAAAATCAACATCACACAAAATATTAGCATTTACATTTAAAAATAATAATATATCTATACTTAAGAGTCCTTAAAGAGTTCAAAGTTCTTCACTATTGTCACTGCTAAATGTCACTCTGGAATAAGATATAAAAAGAATGTTCTTACCATAGGCACAGCTATAAAAAAAAGTCTGTCAGTCTTTCGTACGAACTGTTCTGAAAGGGTTGCGTCTCGGTGCTCTTTTGGAGTCATCATCATCATCTAGGAGGCTTTGGTCATCATCACTGGACTCGTCGCGGTCGTCATCACTATCATTGTCACTGTCTAGAGACGATTCACTTCTCCATGGTTTCAGCTGGCTTACGTGAGCAGTTGTTGAATAGATATAACCTTTCTTCTTTGGTTCTAAATGTTCTACTCTATAGGTGTCGTTAGGAAGTACTTCAGTTATTGTTAGAGGTCCTCGATATTTTGGTTGAGTTTTTGTGGGTTCTCCTGTTGATTTTGGAGCTCGTTTCATCACCACAATTTCTCCTACTTCATATTTGGCGATTTGACACTTTTTCTTATCGTAGTACTGTTTCATTTTTGTTTGATTTTCTTCAATGTTTAGCCTTGCTTCATTTTGCACGACTTTTGGTTCTGTCCAAACTTCTTCGTCAGCTAATCTTCTGTGCAATCCGTCGTTAAAATGCGGCTTATAACCATGTAACATTTCAAATGGTGTTTTATTTGAAGTTTTATTTAAAGAATTATTTAAATACTTCTCTACGTCTTTGATTTTTGCATCCCAGTCCTTTTGCTTCTCATCCTTCATAGACGTTGTAATAACACCCAGTATCGTTTTGTTCGCGCGTTCCACCATCCCGTTAGCTTGTGGATGTCGTGTCGAGTTTAATGTGTGCTTTATACCGTTGACTTTACAATATTCCTCGAATTCTTTTGATGTGAAACATGATCCTCTGTCACTTATTATTCGATCAGGTAATCCAAACTCGTTAACAAAGTCCTTCAACTTCCTTAATGTCCATTTTTGTCAAATTAGTGCACCCCAACTCACTCAAATCAAGTGCAAAACAGTCTCTATAATCATTTATTAAGTTAAGAATTTCAAGCTTTTCGTTATAATTCATTGACGAGTCAAATTTGATTTCCTCAAGTGTTATAGCTCTTTTACTATTCGGTACAGTGTATACTTCATTTTCTTTGACGCAAATGTTATCATTTAAGTTTTCATCTACTTCTCTCAATTCCCAATCTTCGGTTATGTCCAATACCCTTCCGACACATTGACCTTCCTTTAATTCGATATCAAAATTCCCTATGTTCATAACTGGCACTAGTGTGGAATTATTTTTTATCTCTAACACCGAATCCGGACTTCCGTTTTTACCTTCAAACAAAACCATTCCTTGACTCATTTCGGAAGTTTTAGCCTGAACAAAGTTTATAGAGTTACTTTTAATTTCAATTGGATTGTCCGTGCGAAGTACAATTCTTTCATTCCTAACTTCATTCTCTAGTCTCGCAAACGGAATGCTATGAGAATACCACAAGTTAAAATGTTCACCAAACTTTCCGTATGAGATTCTCTTATCGTTCAAAATATCCCTTCCTAAAAGTAGGTCATAGGACTGTGCTGAATCATCAACGATAAATAAAGTAGCTTCCAGTGTTATATCGTCTATTTCCAAACAAACTCTTGCTTTACCCAAGGTCATCGTAGATGGCTGAAATATATTCCCAATACCGTACAGCTGGCGCCGGTCGGGAAGAACATTTAACTGTAATGATTTCGCCACAGAATTCTTCAACAGAGATAGACCACTCCCCGTGTCTAATAAACATTCTATCGGGCCTTCATTATTGATGCGCACTTTTTTGAGATAAATTGCTGAACTCGAAGTTTCAGAATGTGATGCTGTATAAGAGATGTTTTCTTTTTCTCTTTTCTGCTCCGACGAATTTTTAAAGACTTTTGCTTTCGGGCAATCACGAGCAAAATGGGTTCCGAAAGTTAAACAATTAAAACATTTAAATTCACCCTTTTCATTGAGAATATTAGAATTGCGTTTAGGTTTGGTATGTGTTTTAAAATCATTTGACTGATTGGAATGAAACGTGTTATTTCCATACTCGCTTTTGAATTGCCTGTTTGTTTTTGTCGTACAATCGCGATTCATGGTGTTTTCATTAGTCGAGCAATTTTTTGAATTATTTCTATAGTTTGAAAATCCTGTTGACATCTTCATTCCATAACGGACCGTTTCATATGCGTCAAGTTTTTCCGCTAAATCTTCGGGATTATTTAGTTTTGACCATTCGTCGATAAAATGTTCGCGTATCGCAAAAGGGACTTTCCTTTTTAATTGATCGGAAATGATCAAATTCTTTAGTTCTTCAAACGTAGAAATATCTAACCCATTTATCCATTCATGGAAATAATTTGAGAGTTCGAAGCAGTAATCTTTCCATGTACCTTGTGGTAATCTGACATGGTCAACAAATTTTTGCCTAAACTGTTCTGGGCTTAATTTAAATCTCCGTAATAATAACTGCTTAATATGCTTGTAATCGTTAGCTTTCTCTTCACTTTCGCGTGCTATTAATTGATTTATCTCGTAGGGTAACAGTCCTAACAACTGAGAAACCCAAAATTCTTCATCTAGTTCTATACGTCTAGCTTGACGCTCGAACAGAACTAGAAAATGACTGATATCACTAATTTTTGGATCATATTTATGCATTAAATAACGCATTTCTGTTACATTTTTATTTTCAATACTATTGGACACACTTCCATCCTTCTTACTTTGTGTTTCTAACCGCAATTTTTCTAGCTCAAAATTTTGCTGCTCTTTAAGTTTCACTTCGTTTTCTGAACTGATTCTATCATTAATAATTCTCTCTAGCAAAACTTTTACAAATTCCTCTTCATACTGCTTACTTTCAACAATAATACGTTTTAAATCAACGAGTTTAATATCGGCGGATACCTCTTCGCCCAATTCTGAAGCAATTTCAAGCAAATCAATTTTCCTACCTTTAGCTAGGTAAGCCATCTTAACATCCAAAAATATAATATATTCACGACTCAAAATTCAATCTTCGGCGATATTTTGGTCAAGTATTCTTTTCAAGTAAAACAAATATACTTTCTAACTCTTTAGAATAATCGAAATAATGTTTTAAACAACAGTTTAAATGAAAAGTTCTGTACTTACAGTTTGCATTCAGCTTATGAGGTCTCGCATCTAAGACACTAAATAGAATCTCATCCCACTTCTGAAATTTTTGTTGTCTTCCTCTCACAAGACAACTGCTCGTTATCACACAGTAATTACTCGGTGGTATTCTTGACTAATTTATTGTCATTATTTACATATATTTACAATAATCTTACTATAATTGCACTGCCGCACCGCAGTATTCATCATGCGTTGTTCCCAGAACAACGGTTCCACTCGTTCTCCGTCTTACATCACACTGCGCCGTTTCACGGCGTTTGCAGCGCTCTCTACAGGCTTATTACACTTATCACTTGCAATATCATTCACATTCATTAATTAGTTAAAAACATTTACTCACTTAATTACATTTACATTTACTCAATTACATTAACTTACATTTAATCACTTTATGGAGATTTTAGGCTTTTAAATGTTTTTAACTAATTACTAAGGTATTTCCGTGTCGAAATTTTAACTAAACATTCACATTCATTTTCTAGCTACGTTTTCCCCCCCCCCCGGTAAATATGTCTGCTCGAGACAGTCTCTTGCTTTGAGTGTAATACTCCTATAATTTTTAAAAAATTATTAAAAATTATAGGAGCATATAAAACTGAGAATTGTTATGTGCAACCCCTTTAAAAAAATTGGATTAAAACGGCTCCTTTACAAAAAACAATCGATTAAACTGGCCACTTCAAAATTACAAGTAGTAAAATTAGACCTTCATACATGCAACCCGTTAAAATGCATTTTTGCAAATAATTTACCCTCTTCTGAATATGATGTTTATTAAATAGCTTTTTTATTTCATCTTTCGTGAGCTATGAGCTGACCTTAAAGGTGCCTCTCCGATGTTTGTTTTCTGCTGACACAACAAGAAAACGCGATCAGGATTTTCAAACAAATACGCACGCATACTTAGAAAGGGAAAGGGAGATTAAGCAATTCCGCCTGTCGATCTTGATACTGCAATGTCAGAAGTTATGTTTAGTAACTACACGGTTACAAATTATTTAATAAATATTCATAATTTCAGATTTTACCGCCGTAGCAAAAGCAGTTAGTAATGATGCTCCAGATGTTTCGCGCTCTTGCAAGTTTATGCTGTGAACGATTGTTTTGTTAAACTGGTCTTCCTATTACAGTTTATTCATAATTATTATAGATAATACTATGCTTTAAGTAATTATGGATGCATTTAGAAATGCAAAACTACTATAAACGAGTCCGAAAATTTACGCGATTTCGAAACATCGGTCTGAAAATCTTAGAGAATTGCGACATTTTGCGAATGCAACATTTGAATATTTTATGGTTTTTGTTGCAATTAAGAGTATTTAGCTTTACTTATATAAAAATTAACATCGATAGCGTATGATAAATTTAAATTATTGGCCCGATTATATTTTCTAATTATCTCTTCTGAAAAATCGAAAAATTCAATATATTTTATTAAAAACTGTACAGAATTCTGCAAGTTCTTTTTCTCCATACTCATTTAACTCCCCAGAAAAAGATGGAAAGAAAGCTGTATATAAAATGTCAGCAGTGCAAACACATATCAACTTTCCAGGCCCATCTTCACCAAAGAAACGTCTCATTATATTTGCACTAGCACTTTTGCATACTTCATGACAAGGAGACACATTGTCTGTTACACTGCTTGTGTACTTAAGTGCACCAGACTTCTTGAGCATTTGGTTGTAGGAAGGGGGGGGGGGTAAGATTATAAAGGAAGAGAAAAGATTTTAAATATGAAATACCCAGAAGTCTTAAGGAACAAAAGTCTTCTTATTGAGAAAATTATTTTACTTTTATTTTCATTCTCTATTTTGCAAAGTTCAAACAATTAAAATATTATAGTTAATGCATAAAAATATTAATAACTCTTCTGTTCAAAATAACCCTATAATGGTATAAATATCTATTCCAGTTATTCAATGTTTATTCCACTACAAATTCCAGTTCTTAATTAATTTTTTTTTTAATGGACAACAATAGCTAAAAAATTTTTCAGGATTATCATGCAGCCATAATAAATATTCCGTTGATATTAACAATCAGCTGGTCATCTATTTAAGTGGTAATGTTGAAATAGCCGGAAAGGAGATAAGAACATTTGCCTCCCCGTCTAGCTCACAAAGAAAACCACAAAGCATTCTGTAACTCCAAGCCACAAAGTAAGAAATGGGAAAGAAATTATGTTTTGACAATAAATTTCTAACTTTTGAACAAATTAAGATGTCTTTCTAAAATTTAGACTCTGAATCAATTTTTGCATTTAAAAGTGATCCCCAAATTTTCAAACAAATCGGTCCATTAATAAAATAATATAGATGAATTAGTTTTTACACAGTTGATTTCCATCTCCCTTCTCATCAAGGTCCGCTACTACCCGGACTGGGCCTCCCGAGTGCTTCCGGGAGGGGGGGAAAGAGGGCGGGAGAGTTCTATTACCATAGCAGTTGTGCAAATTCCTCCTTTTCATTTGACAAGTATCATTAACACATTAGGTGTAAGCAAACAAATAACAGTTAAACAAATAAAAGGGCTAAAGAAACTTTCTTAGAGATTAAAAAGAACTTCACTGGCAAAAGAGGGTGTCTAGTTTTTCATCATCAGGGCGCTAATGAATTTTTTTTTTTAAAGGGCATTGGGGCGCGGTGCACCACTGACCTCGCCTAGAATGAGCTCAGCAGATTATAAATATCAAAATTAGCAATATAATACACAAATGATTTTGATAACAATAGAATTTAATGATATTTGATTCTTTATCCCATTAAATATTTAGCTGCTTCATCAAAATTGAACAACCCAGCACACAGGAAAAGTTCGCTACTGTTTTTTGTTGTTGTTGTTTGTTTGTTTTGAGGAGGATTCTGTGTGGCATTGCAAGAATCGCGCAATCCCTCAGTCTAGTGCGAAACCTGAGTTAACAAACGATAGAATTCGTCTGGCCGGTAGTCAGAAAGTCGTAAATCGCCAGTTTTTTAAATTTAATCGCCACCTGGTGACTGGCGACCGAGAATTTTAAGTTTTAGTTCAAAATATTTTCTCTGCATATATATATCTGTTCGGTTAATGTTTTATTTCCTTGTTACTTTGATAATTACACAAAGTTTCTCTAATTTCATTTAATATTTTAGATATAGGTTATGCTTACTAATATCCTAACATAATAGCCCTCTGTATATTAAGGTATATTTCCTGCAGAACATTTTTGGCTAGTTGAGAGAGCGTTGCAGAACATTGCAAAACATTCTGCTTTGGGGATTTTGAGATTGCATCAAACGATTTCTGAACATTTACTACATGGTGCATAAATGTGCCAGTTTGGAAAACAAAGTGCTTTCTTTTAATCTCCTCCCCAACCTGGCTGCCCTTTTTACATACGCCACTGGTTTTATTCATGAAGAACGTTGTAATTATCCGAGAATGACAGCTGTCATCACCTTTTCTTCTGGCAATGAGCCTTATTAATATTATAGTGGAATAAGTCTTGATGTTTAATTTTTTGGCATAAACATAACTCACATGAAAAGAAATAATAAATGAGCGCTCGCTACTAGTCTGATTTTTATTGCCAGAAAGAGAGCTCCTACATAGCAGGTGGGGGGAACTTAGGAGGAAGAACAAGCAAGTGCAGGCGTCTGCTTCAAACTGCAATCGTAGGCGGTGTAATTTACCCCCCTGGCTTAGGGCCTCCAATCAACCTACCGTTATCATCATCAACATTGTTTACATTTAGGCCAAGATATTATTGGGTGACGATTGGCGATCGCTAAATGATAATAATTCCTAAACTCAATTGAAAAGTGCAATAGTTATTTTGTGAAAGGGCCGTTTTGGTCAAACTGAATTTTGTGAAGGGTCCGTTTTTCCATTATTGAATTTTATGAAGGGTCCGTTTTTAACTTGTTGAATTTTGTGAAGGGTCCGTTTTCGGACCCGATTTCGACCTGGACAGACCCCTGATTAATGATGTTAAGAAAAGATGCATAAAATAATTTTTAAGTGCATATTTTCTTCCGATGCAAGCCCAAAATGGCTTCTTATCGATCTCGTCCATTTTGTTGGTCCAGTCCTTGAGCCTAGAAAACGCCAAGAAATATCACACCAGTAATCTTGTTTTTGTTGGAGAGAGGCTTTTTTGGGGTCTAGCTGGGGCCACGTGGCTCCGATCTAGACGAGGGCCAGCAATCGTAACGAGAATCAAAGAAAAGGGGGAACAAGGAGGGTCCATCCCTCCTTATTCTCCCTTTTCTTTGAAAAGGAGAGCGGCATTTTGATTGAGGAAAAAAAAAAAAAATAAAAAAAAAATAAAGGCGGAATTTTTTCGAGAAAAGGGGCAAGGAGGGTGGCATTTTACCGGAAAAAGGGCACCAGGGTGGGCCGTCCCCCTGAAACGTTCTTGAGTGATCCCTGCAGGATCATATGCTGAATCATACTCACTTGTGTTTTCATCAGGTTTTTGAACAAAAATTTTATTGGCACAATTGGAATACTACGATTTACCAGGGATTAAGTTAACAGAAAAATTTGTTGTCTTGTACAGGTGTTCTAAAAGAATTTTTCTCAATCCATTTTTAACAGGCTTTTTATGAATGCATAATGGATCGGAACATTTCTTTCGAAAAATGTGGTGGAACTTAACAAGATATTTATACTTATGATAGTGACAAATAGTGTCTATTTCTTTGGTGACTTTAAGTTTAAGCAGAGTCTGATCTTCATTTGACAAATCACTAACAGGGGTCTGTCCAGGTCGAAATCGGGTCCGAAAACGGACCCTTCACAAAATTCAATATCGGAAAAACGGACCCTTCACAAAATTCAGTTTGACCAAAACGGCCCTTTCACAAAATAACTATTGCACTTTTCAATTGAGTTTAGGAATTATTATCATTTAGTGATCGCCACCCAATAATATCTTGGCCTAAATGTAAACAATGTTGATGATGATGACGGGAGGTAGGTTGATTGGAGGCCCTAAGCCAGGGGGGTAAATTACACCGCCTACGATTGCAGTTTGAAGCAGACGCCTGCACTTGTTTGTTCTTCCTCCTAAGTTCCCCTCACCTGCTATGTAGGAGCTCTCTTTCTGGGAATAAAAATCGGACTAGTAGCGAGCGCTCATTTATTATTTCTTTTCATGTGAGTTGTGTTTATGCCAAAAAATTAAACATCAAGACATATTCCACTATAATATTAATAAGGCTCATTGCCAGAAGAAAAGGTGATGACAGCTGTCATTCTCGGATAATTACAACGTTCTTCATGAATAAAGACAGTGGCGTATGTAAAAAGGGCAGCCAGGTTGGGGAGGAGATTAAAAGAAAGCACTTTGTTTTCCAAACTGGCACATTTATGCACCATGTATTAAATGTTCAGAAATCGTTTGATGCAATCTCAAAATGATTAACTTAGTCCTAAATCTTATTCTAAAAGACAGACATAAATTCAGATCAATGCAATGTTTCAAAATCACGCAAACGTTCTAACTCGCAATAATTCGTTTTGCATTTTGAAATGAATCCGTAATTCTCTAATGTTTAGTAAATATCTGTAATAACTATAAATAATCTGAAGTAGAAAGGCCATGTAATGATTACACTAAAAGCAATCATTAAGAACAACTTGCAAGAGTGCATAACATCCAATTCAAAACAACGGGAACTGCTGTCATTGCGTGGCTAAGTCTAAGCTTATTGTTTACTAATTCACAACTGCATACTTATGAAACATAACATCCTTATGGGTGAAATCATTTTCAACTCCCTTCTTTCCCCCCAACTGAAAGCGTAATGTGCCAGATGGCCCTTTTACATTGCTGAAAAAACAAACATTCCAAGGGCATCTTTCAGATCACGCAAATAAAAGAAAACAGAAACAATAATTATTTATAAAAGGACATTTTATCTCGTTGCATTAAAAAAAAAAAAAGCTGATTGGATTTTTTTGAAGGAACAGTTATACTTCCTGTTTTGTAAAGGGTCGTTTAAACATCAATTTTGACTTCATTGTATTGTCTCCTGTATAAGAAAACTGTATGGTAAGGAAGGAGAAAAAGTTTTGGCAAATAAGAAAAGAAAAACGGACCGACATACCCAGGCATAGGGGGGAGAAAAGGGACATTGCCGGGTGCCGCGCCCTGTTTAATCGGTCGAGAATCCACACTGTGGAATGTGAAATGGGATAAATATAGGTCAATCACTGCTCAAAGCTGGAAAAAGGGGGGGGGGTAGAAATAGTGTAATACTGCATTTTTTCATTCTTGGGAGTGAACAACAAAGCATAGGAGTGATTTTATTGGGATTTAATATCATTTTAAAGAGCGGTCATACGCGGGTACACTACAGAGAAATGCTATCGGCATAGGCAGGGCCGTTGCGAGCAATTTTTTGCTAGAACCTATCATTTTTGATAGAAGACTTAAAATTTATAACTTAATTAAATTTTTTAAACTTAATTAATGCATGGGCACATCTTACAGAGTGGGAATTTTCTGTTTGGAGACCATATAAAAATGTACATTTGTATTTATTTAGATTTAATCTTACAACATTTATTATAATCATTACTGTAAAATTCTGTGCCTTTTTTTTTTTTTTTTTTTAACATAAATTTGTGATTTACTGTAAAATATTTAAGGAATAAAACCCCAGGTCAGTTTTTTGTGGATATTCTGTGTACACTGACAAGTAATTTTTCTTTAATGGTACAAGTTGAAATTAATTTTTAAAAATGTTAGCTAATTTCTCCCATCTGTAATTATCTGCAACTTATTTTTGCTTTCCCTTCAATTGTTGAAATTTAACTAGATTTATAAATTGCATTTTTCACATCGTTAGTATTAGAATATTTCTAGTCAAAACTGACAGACATTGTAATATTTAAAAATTACTAAAGTTTGAATTTGGGGTGTAAATAAAAGTGTTTAGTACCTGCAATTTAAAATCAAAACTATCATGGCCTACGTTTATTATAAAATCTGTTTTTTAATCATTTAAAAGTAAAGATTTAAAGCTTTATATTTTTAATTTTATTCGAATTTTTTTTAAATATTGTTCTAGGGTATGACTATCCCGGATGTTCAGTGAACAGGAATTATTCAGTTTTGGCCAACTTTTTTTTAAGGGAACTAACTATACCCATTTTGTTTTTAATTTTTTAAAAAATATTCGATTCTATTTCGTGATTGCTTTCTTGCTCAAAAATGAAAAAGAAAATTGGAAGAAGTTCACAAAATAAGGAAAGATTCTCAAAAATAGAAAAAATTCACAAAATTAGGTAAAATTTCACAAAAATAGGACCCTGGGAAAGAAACCTGGACTGACCCCTGACTAATCATAACCACTTCCTTAGGCACATTTTGATAGTCTTGTTTATGACACTGTTCACCAGTGAAAACAGCAACAAAGCAATTCATACTAAAAATTAAAGTATAAAATACACATATGTACTATTCTAGAACACAATCTTTCCCTTCTTAAAGCAGAACTTCAAACTCTTTGACTGCACAGGTAAATTATGGCAATTGGAACGTTAAGAACATAAAATTAAAGAATAAAATAAAAATGAGATATTTTGTGTTCTTGCTAGTGAATGGAATGCAAATGGAAAAACTTGCTAGAGCAAAAAACATTGCTGCCTCATTAGAAGTAACCTAAATAAGGTACAATTCTTTTAAACATATTGCTAAAGAGGTTAAAACTTAAATGATAAAAGTAAGAGATGTAATGTTTGTCCTAATGTATAATTTCCTTATTTTGTTCTCAGAAACAAGTTTAAGTCGACCAAAAAAATAAAACTATTTAATTTTTTTATTGGCATGTTAAAAGTTTATCGGGAATAATACCGTAAGTGGGTGTCGGTTGAGTTGGCGACTTTTGTTTTGTCACCAGCGTCTAACCTTGGCGACTTTTTTTTTCGTGCTAAACAAAACATAAACATACGTTGACACATAAGTAACAAAATGAACCCAAAACTACAATACACTTATCTAAACACATAAAAACATTTTTAGACATATTTCAAATGCAATTACGGACAAAATTCACATAAACAAAGCACTAGCTCTGGGAAATGTTGGGGAAGAGCAGAGAGATTGATCACTCTTTCTGCTCATTAGGTTGGTAACGAGATCGTGGGATTACAGAATTCAACTTAGCGATAGTCCCTCATCCTCCCCCCCCCCCCCTCTCTCTCAGAGCTCTCTTAACAATTCTGTGCTTCAGCTCCTTCCAGTCTTCAAAATGCAAAAGCCGAATGGGGTGGAAGAATCACTTGTTTATGTCTTTGAATTCAAAGTGATTTTTCTCAATACTTATGAAAAAGCTATTGGTTCAATATGAACTAAAACTTTTTTGAGGGAATTTTAAATCATTCTTATGAAAAGAAAATTAATGAATTCTTCTGTAACTTTAAAAGTACGAAATTATAATAATCGAACAAAAATAAAAATACTGATTATAGTTAAGTAATTACTATAGTAACTGTGCAATTTAAATTATATGCTTATATAGATAATCATTTGAACGATGCACAGGAAGTACAGCAAGTGGGCTAATAAGGCCAAAATTTTTGATTTTCATATTTATTTAGTCTAATCAAATGGCCATGCCCCCTTCATTTAACTTATGAACAGCAGTCAGCAGTGGCATTACAGAACTTTTGTCCCTCTCCTGAAATGTGTTTCATATTGCCAAACCTAGAAAGAAAATGAAATATACTATAAGAATTTTTTTTATCAACAAATAATGTCTCCCCCCCCCCCCCCAAAAAAAAAAAAAAAAAAAAAAGAGAAAAAAACCTCGAGTGTAGTCCGCTTTAATAATAAATACTCTAAGGAGACAATTTGATACAAATACATATGAATTTTTAATGTAAGCAGAAATTACATTTTTAGAGAGATTAATTAAAAGGTTTTTTGTAGATATCGTATAGCGAAAAGTTTTTTCAAGAATATATTTTCCTTGGAATAAACTATAAATTTTGACTTCCTTTAAATGAACACAAACTTTAAAACCAAATACTGATTACGATAAGTTTTATAAAATAAATTATGCATTAAAAATAAATGCTTGAATTCAAACTAATACCCGGGATAAACTTGCATTTCTGAACGCTTTTTATTTAAATATTTTTATTTTATTTTGGTGATTTCAAAGTTAAATTCATAAATAAAGTGAATTGCAGAAACTTTGAAAAGTGCTGGAAGAAAACAAGATGTTGATGGGTGATTTCTTTTCCTCTTCTACAATAAAGAAACATTATCCCCACAATTATTTAATATTGTTGTTATGTTCAGGCAAAGCATACTAGGGCTATCTTCCAAAGAGAAAAATATATTGAGTGAGCACTAGGGGGCCTAACGAGTATTTACGCTGCATCTGGGGAAAACCTCCCAAAACTCCAGATCGACAACTGCGTAAGAAGGCAGAATGCTGGAACTTCATGCTTTAGCCATCTGACAATGTTCATCAATTATTTAATTATTAATATTTTATAACGCATTTTACAATTTAACAGTGCTTTATTGGATGTATCAAGTTGCGCTGTTTTTAAAAGCACGTTTTGTAAATATTTAAACGATTTTAATACTTTAAATCTATAAAGTTTTAATATAGTATCTCTGATCGGATCATTTTTCTTTCAACACAAGGAAACCCGTAGAAATTTAACCCTTTGAGGGTGCAACCCTTTCCCAAAGTTGAAAAAAGGGCAGCCGTTGTCATCGTTTGACTTAACTAACAGCAAGATGGCGGACAATCGAAATGTTCATCGCGTGCCACAGATCTAGAGACCCTAATTTTTGATGCAGCTGGCTGTGCGGCACAGCCAGCTGTCAAAACGTCAGAGTTTGGTGTTCCCAGAGCAGGAACACTGTGCGATAAAGGGTTAAATGATGAAAAATCAGCAAGTACGGGAGATATTTTTTTACATAGTTGGTGTGGAATGTATAAGTACTTTTGTAATCGGAAATTCATAGAAAACATCAAGTGAGCTGAAATTTTATAGCACAGGAAGAATTACGAAGTCAGAATTTTAGAATACTGAAAAACGAAATTTTTCGTTCACCAAAACAATATTTCGATAGATTTTCAGAGAAATATTACATGTTTATTAAATACTTATATTGTTAAATCTAGTATTCTGAAAGATCGATATTTGTTTAGTTATTCAAAATTTTCTTCTTCTTTTTTTTTTTTTTTTTAATTTATCAAACGAAAGAATCAATGCCAAAAATAAGTTAAAACATCATTTCAAGAGGAAGTGCTTGTTTATGTAAAAATAAAAAAAATTCTGTTAATGCCTAATCTTTTTTTTTTAATAGAATATGTATTATTTATATGAATCATTTTACACTGTAAAATTCTGTTGTATTTTGATACCAATAGAAATAATTATAACAAAACTACAGTTCAGAAGAGTTTTTTATTAATTAATTTTTTGGGTTTTTTTTTATTGTGTGTGTGTGCGTGTGCGTGTGTGTGTGTAATGGATAAAACTGGTTAATAAAGTGGCAAAAAATAAAAAGGATAAAAAGTATCGAGCAACAGGGTCTGGATGAAACATGCACTGATCCATTAATTACTAATATCAGGAAGTAAGATGAATAAACATTTAAATATTCAATGTACAACTAGGCAATTTTGTAGTAATGTATATAAATTTTTTATTTTTTCAGGAACTATTATGTATTTTTGATTTTTTGTATAGGTATTTTTTATTTTTTTCAGGAACTTCCTAGAGGCACTTTAAGTATTTTACGTCCGACACTGAAATGCATAATTAATTATGCTCAGTCAATAAAATTAAAGGTTGAGAATTATATTTTGTATACAAAGAAAGATTCTAAATCTTGCTTTGTATACAAAATATAACCTACTGATATAACCCCTATTTGATTTTGCCCATATTAAATAATTTTCTTAATAAACGGGTGTTGGACGTAATTTTTTTTTTATCGTCCAACACCGTCAGTTTTTATTTTTTACATTTTCTTTCAAGTATTGTTTTCAACATATTTTTTCTTTTTCTTACAAAATTAAGTAAAACACATTGAAAACAAACAACTAAATATGTTTTTTAGATATACAGTGAAACCTCTCTGAGCAGCTACCCCACGCCCCCGAGAATATTTGGCTGCTCTGAAGGGTTTTATTTACTATTATAAGATAGCTGCGTAATATAAACAAGTCTGACACATATTCCTTATTTAAAATGAAATTTAAAACTTATCTGAAGAGAAATAGTACTTGTTTTAATAGTTTCTTACATTTTTTGAAAAAAGGATACAATTTGCATCTTTTAAGTTTTTACTTTCCTCTGAAACAACCATTTTTTCAAGTTTATTTTTTACTTAAGCAGATCTTATTCGTTTAACACCAAGAAATTTGAAGCCTTCGTATTCTTTCAAAATCAGATCCTTTTCTTTAGTAACATCCTTAATTTGCATTCTTCCACAGTTCAATAATTCAGCTAACTTTCTTTCCGATTTGCCATTCTCATATTAACGCAGAGCTTCAATGTGCTGCTTGAGATGTAGGAAAATGCGTTTCAACATCGTTACAACTCAGATCACTGACCAACTAATAAAATGAAACTGGCATGAACATGGACGTGAATGGCATTTTTGTTCCAATGGACTTCGCAAGTTATTCCAGGGTCTTATATTCGACCATAAAACTGACCTTGATTTTTTCCCTCAAAATTAAAGCATGGAGTGAGTAGAATCGCCTGAAAAATGGGATGGGCGATCCCACTCAGTGGCTGTTTAGAGGGGGTCGGGTGGCCTCTGATAGAGGTTATTTTAACATTAGGTCTATGAGCCAAAAAATCTGTGCCATGAAAAATTGGCCGTTTAGAGGGGGTGACTGCTCGGAGAGGTTTCACTGTATTTAGTATAAAATATTTTACTTACACTAAAGGAAACAAATTTACAAGATTTGATTTACTATTGATATATTTAAAAATTGTTTGCTAAAGTAGCAATATTAACTACTGTAAAAGAGGCAATTGATTTAATAACACAATTTAAGTATTTCGTCATCCATACTTTCATAAAAAGAATGAATTTTAAGAATTTGAGTAACTGAAATCTAATGACAACAGAAAAAATATTCTTGTTCAACTGGACTTTTGACCAAATGCAGCACTGGCTAGTCAAAATGAAATTCAATCTGCTCATTGGATTCATGCTCAAGAAACTGTATTTACTGCATATATGTGGATTGACAAGGATGATATTAAGCATTGTAATTGTATCTAATACTTTTGACCACACAAAAAACAACAGTGTACAAATTTGTAGATTACATTTTTCCTTTAAACAAAAATTTGGTGAAATAGAAAGTATGAATGTATTTTCTGATAGACCAAGTTTGCAATTTAAACAGAGATATTTATTTTCCAACTTGTTTTTGTTTTAGCAGTTCCACAACTTAGAGATACTGTATGGAGCTTCTTTGCTACCACTCACAGTAAAGGAGTTCTTGATGGTATCGAAGGAAAAGTGAAAAGTGCAGCTTGACATGTTAAAACATAAAAAGTGTTGGTGACAACAGCAGAGCAGTTTGTGGACATTGCAAAATCATTAAACCCAGATATACCCACATAAAATACATTTCAGAAGATAACCTAAAAAATAATACACAGCATCTGCTTTATCATTGGAAAGCTGCTTTACCTATTCCAAGTACAAATTTTTTGTTCACTGAAAACATTAGGATGTAAACCAATTCAAATATCAGATATGCCACAAAATTGAAAAAGTCACAAGTTTACAAATGAAGTAATATTTTCTATTAGGTTGTAACGAAAGTTTCCTGCCACCGCAAACATCGTCAGCAGCACACAGTTCGCGTTGGCGTATTTGCTCATATTTTGTCAGACGATTTTTGGCATTTGAAAGAAAGAGGCTTACTTTATAACACTGTGTTGTGAAATCTGTGAAAAATATAGTTATCATTAAGTATAAGGTGTCCCAAACTGAACTATCACTCTAGAGGATTAGAACCATCATTTACTTCCATTTGTGTTGCTAAAAGTCAGCTACATAATATCTACAAATTATGAGTACAGCTTTAAGTACTATTGTTGTATCATGTGACACTGTGCAGGTTTGGTACCGAAAGTTCAAAATCAGTTATCTAAGGAGTTAGAAGTTAGTTTTTCAGGCAGATGTGGCAGAAAACTTTCGTTACAACCTGATACATCTGAATCAAGCGATGATGAATTTGAAATTGGGGGGAGGGGGAGCATTGATCCTATTCCAGTAGAAAATAGAATACAGTTTGTTTATAAGAACATTTAATTCTTTAAAAAAAAAAAAAAAATGATATCTGTAACAGTTAAAATAAGGTTTAAGTAGATCAAGGGAATGCAATCCCGATCCCGCAGGAATGGAATCCTGTGAGATCCCACACTAATGTTTGTGGGACTAGTCCTGCAGGATTACGATCTTAATCCTGTAGGATTGACACAGAAATAAATTATTTTTTATTACAATTTCACACTGCTTTCCCAATGAATAGATTGAAAATTTTTGCATATTTATGTCTTTTATCTAACAATAAACGAATCAATAATTACAAATTTTAATTTAAAGTTTTATTTTTTAAAAATTATCTTATGGGAATTTGATATATATGTATATATATATAAAATTCACACTTTTAATTATTTTACTAAAATTAAATCTAGACTAGGAAATGATTCATTGTATTTGTTCGATTTTGTACGCTTTTTTTCCAGCAACTAAGAAAATAAAGTAAGTATGTGAATGTATCTATAAATTGTATATTCCTGGAAATTCCCCATTTTTAGCAACTAACATAAGAAATAACTTAGTAAATTATTCTGAATATCATGATTATAATTTTCGTATTTTGGGAATAATACCGTAAGTGGGGGCACGTCGCCAAAGCTTATGATAAGTAAACAGGCTTGTCAGCCTTTCTAATCGAGAAGAGATATTTAGCAATCCTTGTGCAGAGTTGTGTTGTTGTTTCATGATGTCATGAGAAATTATGTGATTGGTCTAAGGAATTAACCGGGAACTGGATGATTTTGAAGGAATTATATGATTGGTTGAAAGAATTTAACTGATCTGTTTGAATATGGCACAACCGGCGATTTAGCATTACTTGTTTGTTGTGAAATGCTTATTGAACATGTTTGTTGGGACAAAGAAAAAAAAGTCACCAACTCAACCTGCCCCCGCTTACGGTATTACTCCCTATATCTGAAGTTATTGTATTAATTAGCTCATAAGATTAAGTATTATTATTAAAGTTAAACTTCATAGTGCTTGAAGTCTTACTTTTTTCTACTTTTCTCTGTTGAAATGAAGTCAAAGTTAAATGAAATGTCAATCCCACGGGATCATTAAATGTCAATCCCGAAATCCTGCAAGACGAAAAACAATACAGGATTGCATTCCCTAAATAGATCTGAAGATTTGTAACTATAATCATGTGCATAATTTACGTCTGACACCACAGTAAAAATTATTTAAATTTAATTTTTTTTCCAAACTACACAATTTAAAAAGTATCGAATATGCATTATTCATATGTATACTTTTGAATCCATTTGGGTTTAAAATTACAATATTATTCAATTCACAGAAATTAATTGATTATGCAAACAAGTACAATTTTTCCCCATTGTGTGTTTAAGTTCAACACCAACTGTTAAAACCATTTTAATTTAAACTTGAAATTTCTTTTTTATTTTAATTAACATGATTTTTGATTGAGTATGATGAACTAAATATCATGTGCACAAATTTAATCACTTTAAGTAAGATTTACATTTTATAAATGCAGCTTATCAGAGAAATTTTTGTTTATTTTTTACGTCCGACATCATGGAATTGCCCAGTAGACAGGGATCACTCTAGAAATGAAAAAGGGCAGGGTGCACATTACAGAAAAAGGGCAGTGTTTGGAAAGGGGCATATCACATCACACAAAAAGGGCAACTTTTCTAATTATTGTCTACAAACACATAAGGGTAGCTTTTATAAACATACTTTTATGTCCGAAAATGTGTTTTCTTAATAGCAATTTTTTAAGTAAATGATTAAACAAATTTTGAAACCAAATTTTTTCATTCAATGAAATCTACACTTTTACAAAAATTGTGTAAGGCGGCCATTATGCTTTATTTCAACAACAACAACAAAAAAAGCATAAAAAAAATAAATTTTGTAATCGTAAAATAACGGGAATCTGGTTTTGCCGACAAATTTTTAATAATTACGCCAATTTTCAAACCCGAAAATGACAGAAAACATTCCATTTTAGATTCAAATTTTATCGTATTCAGCGTCACTGCAACTTTTCTCTCTGTATATATGCTAGTCTGCAACTAGTGGAGGGGAAACGGGACACTTGCCCAGGCATAGTGCTGTTACGTCAAAATTGAAATGGAAAGAAGGGAGCGCCAAAACAAAGGTTTGTCCCGGGCGACTTGACCTCTAGCAGGGGTCAGTCCAGGTTTCTTTCCCAGGGTCCTATTTTTGTGAAATTTTACCTAATTTTGTGAATTTTTTCTATTTCTGTGAATCTTGCCTTATTTTACGAACTTCTTTTAATTTTCTATTTCATTTTTGAGCAAGAAAGCAATCATGAAATTGAATTTAATATTTTTTAAAAAATAAAATGGGTATAGTTAGTTCCCTTAAAAAAAGTTGGCCAAAACTGAATAATTCCTGTTCACCGAACATCTGGGATAGTCATAACCTGGAACAATATATTTTTTAAAAAAATTGATTAAAATTAAAAATATAAAGCTTTAAATCTTTTACTTTTAAGCGATTAAAAAATAGATTTTATAATAAACGTAGGCCATGGTAGTTTTGATTTTAAATTGCAGGTACTAAACACTTTTATTTACACCCCAAATTCAAACTTTAGTAATTTTTAGATATTACAACAATTGGAGGGAAATCAAAAATAAGTTGCAGATAATTATAGATAAGAGAAATTAGCTAACATTATATTTTTAAAAATTAATTTCAACTTGTACCATTAAAGAAAAATTACTTGTCAGTGTACACAGAATATCCCAAAAACACTGACCTGGGGTTTTATTCCTTAAATATTTTACAGTAAATCACAAATTTATGTTAAAAAAAAGGGGGGGGGACAGAATTTTACAGTTATGATTATAATTTTTGGAAGATTAAATCTAAATAAATACAAATGTGCACTTTTATATGGTCTCCAAACAGAAAATTCCCAGTCTGTAAGATGTGCCCATACATTAAGTTTAAAAAATTTAATTAAGTTATAAATTTTCAGTCTTCTATCATTTTTTGCTCGCTACGGCCCTGCCTATGCCGATAGCATTTCTCTGTAGTGTACCCCTATGACCGCTCTTTAAAAAAGACATTAAATCCCAATAAAATCACTCCTATGCTTTGTTGTTCACTCCCAAGAATGAAGAAATGCAGTATTACACTATTTCTACCCCCCCTTTTTTTTCCAGCCTTGAGCAATGATTGACCTATATTTATCCCATTTTACATTCCACAGTGTGAATTCTTGACCTATTAAACAGAGCGCGGCACCTGGCAACCCTTTAACGTCTGGCAGCCCTTTTTCTCCCCCCTATGCTTTGGTATGTCGGTCCGTTTTTCCATTCTTATTTGCCAAAACCTTTTCTCCTTCCTTACCATACAGTTTTCCTTATACAGGAGACAATACAATGAAGTCAAAATCAATGTTTAAACGACCCTTTACAAAACAGGAGGTATAACTGTTCCTTCACAAAATTCCAATCAGCCTTTTTTTTTTTTTAAATACACCCAGATAAAATGCCCTTTTATAAATAATTATATTTTCTGTTTTCTTTCATTTGCGTGATCTGAAAGATGCCCCTGGAATGTTTGTTTTTCAGCAATGTAAAAGGGCCATCTGGCACTTTACGCTTTCAGTTGGGGGAAAAGAAGGGAGTTCAAAATGATTTCCCGTAAGGATGTTATGTTTGATAAGTATGCAGCTGTGAATTAGTAAACAATAAGCTTAGACTTAGCCACATGAATCACGGCGTTTTGAAATGGATGTAATGCACTCTTTCAAGTTGTTCTTAATGATTGCTTTTAGTGTAATCATTGCATGGCCTTTCTACTTCAGATTATTGGTCATCAATTTGGCCGCGATGCCTACCCGAAATTCGATATTTTCAAGTAGTATTTCCAGACTGCTACACACCCTGTCAATGAATCAATTTTTTCCTATTTTTAGTACACCGACAGGGAGGAGTGTGTGTAGGGGGGGGGGGTCACCCCACACTTCCGGAATTGCCCTTGTCTTGAACTTTCCGTGCAGCCAGCCTTAAGTTTGGATGAATGTGTTTTGAAAATCTGAAAAAATAAACAATAACCAAGTAGCGTTTATTAATTACAGCATTTATAAAACACGGTAAAGCGCCATTTACAGTAGGAAATAATTTATTTTTATGACTACTCTCCTGGAAGACAGATTGTTTCTCTAATCTCTCTCTCTCCACCTCAAGCTACAGCGAACGGTTTTAACCCTCTCAGGTCGGGAGGGAGAAGAGCAGCGACTGAGCAGATGCCCCCCCCCCCCCTCCTTCCCCACACATCATTGATAAGAGAATAAACAAATCAACTTTCTTGTTGTTGTTGTTGGAGAGAGGCTTTTTTGGGGTCTAGCCGAGCGCCAGCAATGGTAACAAGAATCAAAGAAAAGGGGAAACAAGGAGGGGTAGAGAAAAGGAGAGCGGCATTTTGATTGGGAAAAAAAAGCGGAATTTTATCAAGGAAAAGGGCAAGGAGGGCGGAATTTTATCAAGAAAAAGGGCAAGGAGGGCGGCATTTTACCGGGAAAAAGGGCACCAGGGCGGGCCGCCCCCCTGAAACGCTCTAGAGTGATCCCTGCAGTAGATGATTAGTTTTGTTCTTCTTTCTATCTCTTATTTCCTTCTCTAGAACTTCTGGTATTGATTATAGAGGTATAACTAAGCTTTCCTTTTGAAATCATGAGGAGACATTTTAGAACCATATGCTAATTTATAAAGTTTTTATGCATTTGACTTGGCTACATTAATTATGTTTGCGAAGATGCCCAGCCCACCACTATTTTTTTTCATATACATTGAGACATAATTGCCCATCAAAACAATGCCTTCAATGGGCTAGTTATTGTTTTGTGCAACTTTAGGTTGGAGGAATATTTGCACTCTTTCATTACTTTTACTGTATTGAATATGTCTTTGCTGTACTTGAGTGAAACAACCATGTCCCAGTTCAAAGCGATATGAGTTATCATTCCATCTTACCACATTTATGCCATTTCCTTCATCAAAAAGGAAATCGTAATAACCAGTTAAAAGTAAAAAAATCCTATGAAGTGTTTTGGTTCAGATTTTGTGAGAGAAAAATGAAGTCTGTCATTGTGATGTGTATATTTAATTGATTCAATAACAATCAAATCAAACATATTTTTACTGAACATTTGATAGAAACAATCAACAAGTTCAAAGCTTCCTAGTTGTTCTACGAAATTTTGTGTTTTTGACTGTTTGACTAATAATGGTACATTTTTAAACAGGGTGTTAAATAAAAGCACATAATTTTTTAAAAATCAAATAATCCGATTTTTTAAATTAAAATTTTTTTTTTTCAAAGTTAGATTTATAAAAAATAATTAGATGAATAATTAAATGTTTTATTTTATATAAAGAATATATACAAGTGGTAAATATATTTAGTTGTTGATTGTATTAGTCTGTAAATAAAATATTTCTTGGTATGCAAGTAAAGTAGTTTTGTCCCAAGTGGCCGATTCTGAAAGCTTAGAAAAATTGAATGATTATGTTATTGACTTTGCAAATGTAGACAAAGATTTCAGAAATAAAATTTTATAAAAATGTTAATTATGTGCAATAACAATAATAGCATATTTTGCACACCTTCTTTCAGCTTGTGAGCCGCGGGAAATTAAATGTACGATATGAAAGCCAGTCAATTAGTGCATTCTTTTATTACAGTGCACTCCTGATTATCCGGGGTAATCACCGGTAGGGGTCGCACGAATAATAGAAAAACACAGATAATCTGAAAACTTCTTTTTTATTAAAGAAAAAATCATCATCAGTACAAAAATATAAAAATTACTTATATTTGCATGCTGTATATCATCAAACTAGGAATTTCCCTTTTACCATTTACTGCTTAAAAAATCTAATACGTCTTTATTTCTATTTGTTCATCTCTAGTTGTATATCGACACATATTTTACAAGCTGCAGTAATGTCACTGTAATGAATCTGTGATCTATATAATCTAACAAAACTTTCGCAGACAGTAAAGTAGCAGAATGAGAAATTATATTTTCCTCTTATTTGGTACATCTTCTGTATAAGTACTATCATCACTATTATTAACAATGCAGTCAGTAATGATGGCTTCATCCGTCATATACTGGAAGACAGGCTCACATGCTTACCAATTGAAACTTTGAAACCAATCTTTCAAATTTTTTCATCCAGATTTTCGCTTGCGACGAAGGGCTTGGACTGATGAAGGCCAAAACAATTTTTGGTGGAAATGTGCGTATCTTTTTACCTATAACATCTTATGTGTGTTTTTTACAAAGTTTTTTATTTACTTTATTGTTCAACACCAGTATTTTGAGTGTTTTTTCCGATACTCTTATCATTTTCTTCTTGAATATCTGAAGAATTTTATTCTTTAAGCAGTATGATCTATTTTCATGATCGTGATAACATAGACAATTTCACCTTTAACCATGCTCCTGATATTTCAAATACTGCAACCAATAACGAATATTGCTTCCAAAAATTTGGTAGTGTTATAGCTTGAATCAAATTTTCCAACAATTCAGATCTATAGTGTCATTTCATTGCTGAAATTACACCTTGATCCATAGGCTGTATCATTGCTGTAACATTTGGAGGGAGAAAATCAGGACAATGTTTCCCTTTACATTTTTTTTGCGAGTCCAGAATGAGCACAGGTAATCTGCAAACCGGATGATCCGAGCATAGATAATTGAGAGTATATTGTAGTCGTTAAAACAATATTAAAGTTTAACTGATGGATGTAATGACATAGTTCAAAATATATATTTATTTGCTTTCTTTGCATATTAAAGTTTTTGAAAATATGATGGCACACTTAGGAAAAGCAATTGGGTGCTTCCACAGTATTGTGAGTGTTTCTGTCAGTTTGCAACAAGTTTGATTGATCATAACCAGGCAGTCTTTTAACTAATAGCTTCATTTGGCTATGTCCGCCCATGGCTGATGATTATAAATGTTAGTGTATATTTGCTTTAAAACACATAGTTAAAGTTTAAAAATAAAAAGCGTAATAGGATCTATAACGCAGTGCTTTGTTTCTGAACTGCAACCATATGTTAATGTAATATAGTATAACGTGACAAAGGGGAGGGAAAAAATGACTCCCCTATGGACAGCTGCTACCCTTAAATCTACAAAACCAATACATCAACTTCAAAAACAAATTAGTTATCCTAACCAATAACTACAAAACCAGTAGATTTCCTAACCAAATACTTAGAATAAATTTTACAAAATATTTTGTTGATTTTTACCAAATATTTTGAACGGAATAATTTTGTTGATTTAACAAAATTTTGATGCCACTACACGAACTAAGTTTTTCTGTTGATTTAACAACATTTCTGATTCAACCATGCACTTTTCTTCTGTGTACTGCATTTTAAATATTGCTGTGTATATATGTAGTCTTATTGTTCTTTTGTAGCTTTGCAATGTCATCTTCAGGTATATTATATAAGCGTCCAGGATGGTTTGTCCGTATGTCCCCAGAAAAACAGGATACATTACTAAAAATGTTAATTCTTTCTATGGCTGCAGTTTTATGTAAGTTGGTCTCTTAAATAAATTTAATTACTTTTTACTTATATATTTGTGTGATAGTAATGCTAAGGGCCATACCATATTAAATTAAGAAATCTTGATAACAATTAATGCTAAAATATTTTTTAATTATGTAGTAAATAAAAATTCTAATGCATGAGCAAATTAACTGCTCTAATTTTGATTTAAGTTCTGTTAAGTTTGTATGTAGTAGATCAGGGAAGAATAAATTAGTTCGGTTAAGTTATTGATATCTGCAAAAGTTTATTTAAAGGATTTATCATATTTGAAAGATCAAGTATATAAACCATGAATGGTTACTAAACCCATAAATGCTTTTAACTGAGGCTTTTAACATTCACAGGATGTGGTACAAGTAAAATATCTTCAATTTTGTATGTAGTTTTATTATAAATGACTTTTTCTCCCTCTGTTCTATAGCTACAATATGTAATGGACTATTCTTCACTTTTACCTTCAAATTAAAATCGCATAAGCATTGAAGTACTTTTTGGTACAGCTTTAGTATTAGTCCCTTTTGGTGTACTAGTATTTTGGCGACTTTCTTGGCGTGAAAAAGGAAGCATTTATGGTAACCCTGTTGTTTGACAATCGGAAGTTAATGTATGATAATCCTAAAGCTGGTTTTTTATTTCCGGAAAATGGCTACTCCTTGGTGACAACATGCTTTATGGTTTTATTTTAAATTAAATTTTATTATTTAATTATTTTATAAAATTTAAAATGGATGTTGAGGTTCATACTGTGAGACTATTTTACAGTTTTAAATGAATTAACATTCTTTTGATAGTACTTTTTTGGTTAATACTTTCATATTCCTTTATTTATTTGTTAAGGATAAAAGCAACAAATATTTATGTTTTTAATATTATCTATGGTGAAATTATTTGACATTTTCATTTTATTATTTGAATATTGCAATAATTTTGGCAACTTCGATCAAGGTACGAGATAAACATTGTTTTCATTTGCTATGATTTAACCCTCTGGCAGTCACACCCAGCTAAATGACTTTTTCTGCAAGCAGCCAGCCGGCCGGCTGAAAGAAAATAAGTTCTTTTCCCCACCTTACGTGAGGCAAACTTTTGTATGATTGATGGCCAATACACATACGGGAGGTGCGAAACCCTCCCACGATCTTCCTTATCTGTTTCATCTCGTGGAAATTCTATGATCCTTTTTTGCTAGGGAACAGGGATTTTGCAAATAAGGAAGCAGCTTTTCAGAAGTTACTGCGATTTTGACAGCCAGTTCGTTAAGATGTGTTTTTTCTGAGATCTGTTTTTGCTTTTCTTTTTTGGAGTTTCAAAATGAGAAATAAAAAAATTTTGACTCTGGAAGAGATCGAAGCGTTTTTTTTTAATGATACGGATGAATCCGATTTAGAATCTGAAGATCATGGTTGGGGAGAGAGTTGTTCAATTGCGAATAAGGATTCTATCCTAGAACATACTGCTTTAGAAGAGCTTGAAAATATTGATGAAAGTTGCCCAAAAATTTGTCCTAAAAATGTGAAGAAATTAATTGATGTCTGGATGTAGAAAATAGCAAAATTGCATTCCCATCATTTGATAGCAGTGGTGGGCCTGCTCATAATCTGGAAGTAGGATCTACTCCACTGCAATTTTTGAAGTTTTTTTTAACCGATGATGTGATGAGTACAATTTACGTTAACACCAATAAATATACAGAATTTTGTGCTAAGAAAAGAGGAAGTGAAGATAAAGGGTGGATTCCCATGAAAAGTAACAGTGAACTGTGGTAATTTTTTTTCTGTATTGTTAATTATGAGCATAAATCATCGTCCTAGAAAGAAGACTACTGGTCCACTAATCCTATCCTAGGAAATGAAATGGTGAAAAGAATTATCGCAAAAAATAGATTCAACAAATTAAGCATTGTTTTCACATTTCAAAGACTGTGAGAAAGAAAGAAACGAAGAAAATGTCACCTACACTCTAAAAGTAGGGCCTTTTATTGATCAAATAAAAGTGCTTACAGCACTTTAAACCATATAAGTAAATATCCATCGACGAAGCACTAAAATCAAATTTAAAGGGCGACTAGGAATAGTGCAATATATGCCTTTTAAGCCCGATAAAAGAGGCTTGAAGATTTGGATGATGTGTATGTCTTATTTGGGATACACTTTAACTTTTGATTTGTACAGTGAAAAAAAATATCAAAGTACATCGATCAAGTAAAGGATTGGATTATGGTGTTGTTTCCATTTGTCAAGTAGTTTAAAAGATAAAGGACATGAAATATATTTCTATTGATTTTTTTACAAGTGTAGACTTGATGATTGACTTACATAAAAAAAAGATTTATTGCATGGGGAACTGTAAATACTAATTGGAGAAATTTACTGAAAGAATTAAAATCCCTTAGGCTAAAAGACAAAAACGAGAGCAGAACGCATCAATCTTTTAACCATTCAAATCTTCTTTGTACAACATGATTGGACAAAAAACAGATTTCAATGTTATCCACAAATTCTAAAAATGAAATGTGTGAAGCAACAAGATGAAGCGCTGCCGAAAAGAATATTGTTCCATACCCATTTCCATGTACAGCCTACAACAAAAATATGGGTGGAGTAGACCTTGCTGATCAAAGGCGGGAATATTTTGCCACTGTCAGAAAATCTACAAAATGATGGTTTTATTTATTTTCTTTTCTCTTTGACACTGCAGTTAATAATTCTTACATTATTTATTTAACATCCAACTACCCTCTACCAAAGAAAACCTTCCAGTTATATGATTTCAAACTAAAAATTATATTAGAGGTGGTCAAAAAATAAATGTAAATCCAAGAAAACGTAATTTGGATGACACAGAAAACCACCAGCACAAAATGCAAAAAAATAAATGGAAGGAAAAGGACATGTCTTTCCTGTGGAAGGAAGAAAAACTTTTTCAGGCGGTAGTGTGGAAAGTTCCTGGGAATGTGGCACTTACAAGACTTGTTTCTGCAAGAAATGTTTTATTTAGAGCTCTGTCCCCACCTCCAGAAAAAAAAACCCTGCCTTTTTAAGGCAAAAATTATCCAGTGATGTACAAACAGCTTTATATAATTAATAAGCTTTATTATACTGAGGGTAATAAAAATAAATTAAGTAATTTTTCACTGCTGTTCCTGCACAATCCTGTTGGACTGCATTCAGTTGTTATGTACTTAGAGTACAGATGCCAGCACTAAGCAGTGGCTGGTTAGGTAGCACTTATTTTCTATTTTTGGATAGGAAGTGAATTCAGGTGTTGCTGACTAAAGTGATTTAAATTGGAGGTGGAGTTTTCGACTTGAGCTCGTGTGTTCAGTTCGCCCGGTAATGTTGGCGGCAATTTGATTAATGCATAATTATTTGTTGCTTTTGTGGAATTATTTTGCCTTTATGCAATATAATTTAATTAAAGCTGAGTTTTTGAAGTTAGTTCGCCCTGAGTTGGCGATAGTATTTTTAATGTTCAATTGTTCTGCATGTGATGTGATGTTTTGTGTCGTCCAATAAATAAGTTCAAAAAAGTTGTGACGTGTCTTCTTATGTTCAAGCAACATAAGAAAATGGAGGCACCGGCGAGATTTGGATTTGTGAAAGATAAGTGCTTTGATTTTTATTGGGATTGTATTTTTTAAAAGTTATATTTTATTTGATCTGCAATGGCAGAAGAAGAACTTGCAAAAATAAAAATGGAAAGGGGTCGTCTTAAAGCCTCTCTTACAAGATTGGAAAATAATTTCGATAGGATAAATGGTAAAAACGAAATTAATACTCGGTTGCATAGATTAGATGAAGTGTTTAAAGAATTTGAACGGCTGGATAATTTAGTTAGTGAAAAGGATTCTGAAATTGCGGAAGTTGAAGAAAGATATTTTTTCCTGAAATCTGAATTTCAAAATAAGTTAGATGCGTTGATTACTACGGAGCAATTAGTGACGAATGAAACGCAGAGTGTTGTTCAATCTGTTCGATACTGAAAGTCAGAACCAAAATGTTAGGCTTCCAAAATTGAACATACCAATTTTTTCCGGTAAATTTATGGACTGGAATAACTTTAAGGATATGTTTATAGCAACTGTTCATGCTCAAACATCGTTATCCAAGATTCAAAAATTTCAGTATCTTAAAGGGTTATTGTCCGATGAACCTGCCTTATTAATTAAGCATATTCCACTGTCTAATGATTCATATGAAGAAGCATGGGGAAATTATTGGATCGGTATGATAAGAAGAAGCAAATTGTACAGTCGTTAATGAAAGTATTTATAGATCAGAAGTCAATTAGTCACCCGAATAGTGTAAACTTAAGAAATTTGTTGAATACAAGTGATGAAGTCATTCGAGGGTTGAAAGCTACTTGTGAGGAAGCTACTGGTAGAGATCCATGGTTAATTTATTTATTGTTGCAAAAGCTTGATGTCGAGACAAGAAAACAATGGTCTATAAAAAGTGCAGAGATTGATTTCCCTACTTTAAAGCAATTTTTTGAATTTTTAAATGTGAGGTGCTCTTCCTTGGAATTAATTGCTAATAATGACGATGTCAGGCCTAAAAATGTCAATTATATTGAATCAGGAAGCAATGCTGAAAAATCCACTCGAAGGTGTATGAAATGCCAGGGAACGCATCCATTATATAAATGTGGAAAATTTAAGGGTATGGATGCCTATGCCCGAAAGAAATTTGTTAAACAGAATAACTTATGTTTCTTGTGTTTAAATTCTCACAAGTTGAGGGAATGTCCATATACCCATTTGAAGTGTTTAAAATGTCAAGGGAGTCATAATACACTTATACATGAAGGAAATAAAGGTACTTCGTGTACTGCGAAAATTCAGGGGAGGGTAACCCCAGTTTCGAACGAAAGGAGTTGCAATGACGAGGATAGTGGCTCTAAATCAATATCTAATGAAACAAAAGTTATTGCGAGTGCATCTTGTGACAATTCTAAGTATATTTCTTTTTTACCTACAGCTGAAATTTTAATTTATAATTCTGTGGGTGACGCATTTTCCTTTAGAGCACTCCTGGATTCGGGATCAGAATGTTCCTTCATAAGTGAAAATGCTATGACTATTTTGAATTTAAAAAGAAAAAACGATCGCATTGTTCTCAAAGGTATTGGAGGAGTGGAAGCTGGGCAGACACGAGGTTCAGCGACTTTGAAAGTTGGTTCACGGTTTTCGGATGTCTTTTTAAGTGTTCATGCCTATATACTAAACAAAGTTACATCTTATCTTCCTACTGAGTCATTGGATGTAAGGAATCTTGATCATCTTAAAGGTATCAATTTAGCCGATAAAAACTTTATGCAGTCAAGGGAATGTGATATCATTTTGGGTTCCGACACTTTCTTTCATATTATACGACATGGAAAAATTGTGGGAGAGGAAAATCAGCCGATTGCTCAGAATACAATGTTTGGTTGGGTGGTAGCTGGACGAGTTCAGACTGATTTCAATTCATCGCGTTTTGCACACTCTCATTTTATAAGTAATTATGAAAATGAAAGTAACATCTGACGTAATTCTTAAAAAATTTTGGCTGACAGAGGAAATAAATGTTAAAAAACAGCATTTATCTGAAGAGGAAGAATTTTGTGAACAACATTTCCAGTCAACATATAAAGTAAATGAAGACGGTAGATTTGTAGTGAAGTTACCAATTTATAGGGATGTAAATCTGTTGGGGAATACTAAAGGAATGGCAATTGCGAGATTATATGCAATGGAAAGAAAATTTCTGTATAACAAGGAATTTGAGAGGGATTATAGGCTATTCATGAATCAATATGAGGAACTTGGACATATGACACCTCTTGGCGAAAATTTAGAATTTACCAAGAATAAAATTTACTATCTGCCGCATCATTCAGTTATCAAGAGTGATTCTATTTCTACGAAATTGAGAGTTGTATTTGATGGTTCTTGCAAGCCTCCGGATGGGAACTCCTTGAATTCTATTTTAGCCGTAGGTCAGATTTTGCAACCAGATTTGTTTTACATCCTTACTCGATTTAGACTACATCGAATTGCCTTTTCTGCGGATATCCAACAGATGTATAGGCAAATATTAATTGATTCAGAAGATCAGGATTTTCAAAGAATAGTTTGGAGGAGGTCAAGGGACTCTGATATTAAAGAATATAAATTGAAAACAGTTACATATGGTACATCTGCTGCTCCATATTTAGCAACACATTGTTTATTTCAAGTTGGGAAGGACTTGGAGGAGGGGGATCCTGCAGTTTCTTCTATAATAAAGGAGTGCTTTTACATTGACGATTTGATGGCTGGAGCGGATTCTAGTGAAGAGGCAATTGGATTGATAAGAAAGCTTTCTGATAGATTGGAATTCCGAGGTTTTCATTTAAGGAAATGGCGATCCAATTCCTCGGAGGTACTGGAACATTTGTCTCTCAGTCCATTTGATTTACCAGCTTTAGACATTCATCCTGACGAGTGCTCTAAGGCTCTGGGATTGAACTGGGATTCTACAACTGACTGTTTTATATTTAATGTTAATTTGAAATTTAGCGAGGAGATCACTAAAAGAACATTTTTATCTCAATCAGCAAAATTGTTTGATCCGTTGGGTTTCCTATCACCTTGTACAGTATGCATTAAGATTTTTTACCAACAATTGTGGTTATTGAAATTAGATGGGATACTCCTCTTCCGAAAGTTTAAAGGTAAAATGGCGAGCATTTCAGAAGGATTTTAACAAATATGTTGATTCGTATTCCTCGTGGATCCAGAACGTGGTAAACAACTTTGTTGCATGGTTTTGCGATACTTCGGATTAGCATTTGCAGCAGTTATTTATGTGGTACAACAAGACGGAATAAAGTGAATATCCTGATGTCTAAAACTAAAGTTGTCCGTTGAAACCAGTGTCCATTCCAAGATTGGAGCTCAACGCTGCGTTGTTGCTCTCAAGAATGTATTCCAGTGTGGTAGATATATTTCATGAGTATGTCATCGAGTTCCACGCATGGACAGATTCTCAAGTGGTGCTTGCGTGGTTGTCATCTCATCCTCGGTGCTATAAACCTTATATTGCTAACAGAACTTCCGAAATTTTGGACCTGGCTCCATTTGACTGTTGGAGATATGTGCCCACAAGGGAAAATCCTGCTGACGTAGCTTCAAGAGGTTTGACTCCTAAACAACTTCCCGAGTGTTCCTTATGGTCGGAGGGACCGCCCTGGCTTTCCTTAAGTACAGAGAATTGGCCTAAACAACCAGAAATTAAACTTAACGTTGATGCTGTGGTGAAAGAACAGAAAAGGACTAAATTTTGTTTTCCCGTAATTGTAAAGAACTGCATTATTGATTCACTATTTGAAAATTATTCATCTTTTTCTAAAATTGTAGATATTTTTGCCTTTTGTATTAGGTTTATATTGAATTGCCGAGAAAAATGTAACAAAGTTAACGTAGTTTCTAAAGGTAAGATTTCTCCTTTGTGTACCACGGAAAGAAAAAATGCAGGTAATTTCTTGGTTTCTTATGTACAGAATTTATATTTTTCAGATGAAATAAGTTGTGTGAAATCTTGTAAAGCAGTTTCAAGGAAAAGTCCTTTATTAGGTCTTTGTCCATTTATTGATAAGGACGGCTTACTGAGAGTGGGAGGTAGACTGTATAACTCACCTCTCTCATATAATGCTAAACATCTGGGGTCTCATATAATGCTAAACATCTGGCGAAAGGTTTCTGGGGAAAATATTAAGTTAAATGATTTAGTTATATTAAAGGAGGAAAATGTACCACCTTCTGTTTGGCCGCTGGGTAGAGTTGTAGCTACGCATCCTGGTAAGGATGGTGTGGTACGGGTGGTAACAATAAAAACTGCTAAGGGTTTATTTAAAAGGCCAATTGTTAAACTTTGTTTAATACCTTCTCATCAAGAATGACTTCTTGATGGGTGGGAGTATGTTCCTGCACAATCCTGTTGGACTGCATTCAGTTGTTATGTACTTAGAGTACAGATGCCAGCACTAAGCAGTGGCTGGTTAGGTAGCACTTATTTTCTATTTTTGGATAGGAAGTGAATTCAGGTGTTGCTGACTAAAGTGATTTAAATTGGAGGTGGAGTTTCGCCTTCAGCTCGTGTGTTCAGTTCGCCCGGTAATGTTGGCGGCAATTTGATTAATGCATAATTATTTGTTGCTTTTGTGGAATTATTTTGCCTTTATGAAATATATTTTAATTAAAGCTGAGTTTTTGAAGTTAGTTCGCCCTGAGTTGGCGATAGTATTTTTAATGTTCAATTGTTCTGCATGTGATGTGATGTTTTGTGTCGTCCAATAAATAAGTTGAAGAAAGTTGTGACATGTCTTCTTATGTTCAAGCAACAACTGCGAAAACAAATTTTTAGATACCATCATTTTTCAAACTTTTCATGCTGATTCAGAAGCATAAAAATAAAGTTTTTTTCAGATTTCTTCATAAACAATGTGCTATAATTTCACAAAACATATTTTGAATTTAAATGTTTGAGTGCAAAAGTGTAACTTTTTTCTCTCCCCCCAAACAATATGCGCACTTGAATTAAAAAATTTTTGGAAGTGTTAGAAAGTTCAACTTACCATTTAATTCAGATCTCTTATCATTAAAAATAAGTTAAGAAGAAAACCTTAGGTTTTTTTAATGTTCTGACACAGTCACTATTCAAATTCAACAATGGGATCATTCGAAGACAAAGACTTAAGGATGGAAGTAACACTTATCACAGAAGAGGAGTCCTCAGCTTTTTGAGAACGAAAATATGAAAGTCTATATTAAAATCGAATGAGGAGAAAAATTAATGGTCTATCAGTGATAAAATGTAGGAACAAAATACCATTCTGCGAATCCTGGATAGTAAATCTATACAGCAGGTGCAAAAATTCTCAAAAAAGAAATTTTACTGTTATGCATTGGTAAAATAATTATCGAAAAATGCTTTTAGTTATTTTTTTTCTGCATTATTTTGAAACAGTATTAAAAAATTATGAAAAAAGATAATCTGGTGTACGGGTATGCAGACAAACATAGAAAGTAACAGCTGCCCAGGTTATGTAGTGGTTAGAGAGATATTCAGGGACCGCAGTGCTCCTTTTTTTTCCTGTTTTTTCCTTTTTTTTTCAATTGGCTCCTTTTTTCCTACTTTTTTCTTTAAATACAGTTTCCCCTCCTATTTTCAGCCTTTTCTTCCTTTTATTCCTTTTCCCCTCTCGCTTTCCCACAGTTCTCTTTCTTTGATTTTTTTTTTTTCTTTCTTTCGGAATGACGGCGCCGATAGTACGGCCAATCATAAATATCTTTCACGTGAAGAAGTCCAGCTTCCATAGGGATAATGTAAGAGCAGAAACGTGCGCATACGCGGCGTTGGCGGAAACCATGGTGGTGAAAAAAACAGCTTTACAGGGCTCAAACGCAGATCCGAAACTATTTAAGTTAGCTGGGAGTTATTCCCCCCCCCTTCTTTAACGAAGAAACGCTTTTTAAAATTCTTCTAATCATAGTCAGATAATGTAGACGCACGCCGGGCGCGGATACATTCAAAGGTCTTGCAGATAGTTTTCCAGTAATTCCAAGTTTTTTTTTTTTTTTTTTTTAATGGATAGTGACCTAAAATCTTTTTTAAGTCACTATAACCCAAGCAGAGCTCATTCTAGGTGGGGTCAGCGGACCACCGCGCCGATGATTAAAAATTAGACATCCTCTTTTGCCCGCGAAGTTTTTTGTATTTTTTTAATATCTACGGAAGCTTCGTTATCCCTTATATTTGTTCTCTTATTTGGTGGGGAGGAATTTACACAACTTTTATGCTAATAGAACTCCCCTCCCCACTGTACCAGTAGGCTGGCGCCAATGCAAATGCACCCCGCCCGTTTCTGTGGTGAAAAGGTGGGATGGAAATCAACTGTGTAAAAATTCATTCATCTACAATTTTTTTATTAATAGACCGATTTGTTTGAAATTTTGGGAATTACTTTTAAATGCAAAAATTGATTCAGTGTCCAAATTTTAAAAAGACATCTTAATTTGAACAAAAGTTAGAAATTTATTGTCGGAACATTTTACTTTTGTGGTTTTCTTTCAGAGCTAGACTGGGGGAGAAAGATGAGGTTGAGGCTCTTATCTCCTTTCAAGCTGTTTCAAAACTGCCACTTATATAGGTGACCAGCTGATTGTTGAAATCAACAGAAGAACACTTATAATGGCTGCAGATAATCCTGAAAAAAATTTTAGCTATTGTTGTCCATTTTCAAAAAAATTAATAAATTACTAGAATTTGTAGTGGAATATGTATTGAATAACTGGAATAGATATTTATACCATTATATGGTAATTTTGAACAGAAGTGTTATTACTAATTTCATGCATTAACTATATTTTAATTGTTTGTACTATTGGATTAATTCTTACAAAGACAAGTGAATGATGAAAAATTGAATGAATTATTTTTAGAAATGTAATAACTTGAAAACTGAAAAAAAAATAATAAAAATGAAAATTTAGGTTTAGAACAACTTAACTTTATTGTTTCTTAATTTAGTTAAACTTTTATTGATGATTCTTAACAAGGTTATCAAACAAATAGTTTATTAAAATGTGCTTCTTATGCAAAATGCAGCATTTTCTTGTCTATTAGGTATACTTGGGTGATTATTATTATAAAAAGAAAAAAACTTATGTATTTAGTTATCATGAACTATTATGAGTCTGCAGATAGTTTTGGATTATGTGGGCAGATAGTTTTTCTTTTATCTGACTATGTTTCCAATTATAAAATCGGGTAACGATTGGCAAAGCAATATTGGTGTAATTAAGTTTGACCATTGTTAAAGTTCACACTTTTGGGAAAAAATTTATTTATGAAACTTAATTTATTTTAATTATTATTTTGCTATGGGAATCTCTGCTTAAACTTGTTTTAAATATAAATTTAGGAAACAATTGATGAAATAATATTGAATATTGGTTTAATCCAAATCCAGTTGTTTGAATTAACACTTTTGGGGGGGATTTTAACTTGGAGCAAGGGTTGCTTTCATTATTATTTTGTAACGAGAATCGCTGTCACAGATTGGGGGAAAATGATGCAAAGGAAGCATGAATGGGCATGCAGGCATTTTTAGTAAATATTTTGAAAATTACTGAAACAATCTTTGCCTATAAATCATTCATTTTTGAACGATCTGGAGCAGCTGCATCTGGCTCTCAGATCCTCTCAGAATGACAGAGCCATTCAATGCTTATGTGTTTGTTTAGCATCGTGAAATGTGTCTAATGAAATTATAGACAAAACAGTTTTGGAATACCAAGCTTACAGATTAGATGACGAAGTTGATCTAATTGTAAAAAGCTTTAATGAACGTTCTGATGATGACAGACAGCCAATTGATGGGTACTGGAAAGAAGTTTTCAGTCTTGTTGATAAGATGAACGGAAAAGAAAAGTATTCAAATTTATTGATTATAATCAAAAATTGCCTTTCTCTGTCGCATGCCAATTCTGATGTTGAAAGAGGTTTTTCTGTAAATTGCAGTGTTCTGTCTTATGAACGACATAATCTCTCAGAGGCTGCGATTATTGGAATTCGACAAGTTAAAGATACCATTAGGAGAAATGATACCATTAGTAATATTGCAATTACAAAACAGCTACTTAATGCTGTGACTAAAGCATATGCTGTTTATTCGCAAGAAAAAGCGATAAATAAAGCAACTGAAGACATGAAAAGAAAAAGAAGCCAGCGAAGTAAAAAGGAGAAAAAAAAAAGAATGGGGGAAAAAACAACAACCAGAAAATTGATGAGAGAGTAAAAGGTCTGCAGGAAGATCTCCAAGCAGTCCAAACATACCTTAAAGAAAGCAATACGAAATTACAGGATGCAATTAAGTAAAAAATATTCCGAACATGAAGATCGCTACTACAGCAATTGAAATAGCAACACAAAAAGTTGAAAGTATTACAAAAGAACTAAAAGAAGCTGAAGCTGATAGAAAAATCTTGTAGACAAGACTTTACTTGTGGCAACTGTATCAATTACTATTTGTGATTTTATGTTGAAAAAGATACAAGTTAATGGAATTTAAATATTAATTAAAAATTCTCTAATTAATTTAACAAGAGCTTCATTTTTTAATTCCTGAGTGTCTTGGAAAAACATAACTAAGTAGCAATAGATGTAAACTTATTTATTTATTGTTAGCAATTAAGGAAAAGTAACTGACAGAAATTTGTTCTTAATAGTTTCTTTTCAATAATAAAACAAAAAGTCTTTTGAATGAAAAAGTAAGTCTTTTGTACTATTATTGTCAAGTCTCTTGAACTTGACAATAATAGTACAAATGGTTACATTCTTATTAATAAAGGGTACCCAGTATTTCTAACTTATGAATGCATGTTCTTAAAATTTTTTTAGAAAAGATTCACAGTTAAAATTTTTAATTATGTAGTTTGTTTAGCACGTATTTATAGATAGATTGATCTCCCAAAGAACAGTAAAAAGCTCTTTTTTTTCTTTTTCTCTCCCTTTTTTTTCCAAAATTTTTACTTCTGACCCTGGATATTCTACCACACCACGGTTCGATTTCTGGGTGTAATTTTGTCCGTCCCTTCTTAGGACGGTAGTCCCTTCCTAGTAGGTAGACCAGCATTGCCTCCTTCTTAGGAGGCAATGCTGGTCTACCTACTAGGTGCCACCATAATGAAGAGACCAGTAATTCTGGCCTTGAAAGTGGTCAGTGTTGGAAGTTCATTAAAACTGATATTTTTAAATATATTAAGATTAAAAAGCTTATTAAAATAAAAACATCTTACAAAGTTCCAAAAGTTTAAACTTCCCAGTTTTCTCCCTCTCCCTAAGAATCTTTTCAATTTTGATGTTCGTAGCGAACGCTGACTGTGTAAAATGAAGAGCATTACGTGCATGTGTGCCAAAAAGTAAACAACTAAGTTTAGTTGTCTCCTCCTCCAGCGAAGGAGTTTAGTTGTTCCATTTTACGGAACATATTTCTGCATATATCGATGTGCTAGCTTCGATATGCAAATATCTTTATTTTACTCGGTTAAGTTACTGTGTCAATAAACAAATTTTTCGCCCTTGAGAGTCACCTTTGAATCCCGTTGGTGGTGTCATTTTAGTCATAGCCAATGGGATTCCACATGCTTTTCCTGATATGCTAATTAGCATCAACTTGGCACGTATATAAGCTGTATGCCTCTTGTCAAGGTCAGAGCAAGAATGCGAGAAGGGTATGCCTCGTGAAATGCGACGGCTTGAATTTTCTAAATTTGTTTTAAAGCTGGTATTTTTTCCTTGTATGAGGCTAGCTATTTTTCATTAAGGATGTGATCCAAATTGATTTAAAGAATTGTAAAACTCACCGATTATAAAAATATTAATTATGCTCTAAAAATGGAAGCACTAGAGATCCTGACAACAGATGGCGCCTTAAATGATATGACACACATGCAAATCGATCCGGGGTGGAGAGAAATAATGAGGAATAAGATCAGTCCAAGCAAGAGCGGTAAAGGCCGAAGATGGTGGTGGCTTGCCACTGAAAGCTGCTACTAAAGGATTTTAATGCGTATTTTTAAACTTTTTAATGTTCCATACTTTACTTTCCTTTTGTTGGATGCATCCCTCTTCTTTGGAATCAACCATGTAAAACATTTTTTTTTATCCCTTAGCATTAAGCAATCGTTAATATCTAAGAATGGGTATCCTCTTTGGAGCTAAAGCAGGGCTGCCAAGTACAATGCATTTGGCATAGAAACCGCGCATTTGTTTACCTTTACTATGCTTCATGCGTTAAAAACTACGCTTTTTCCCTTACTCAGAAAAGAAAAAGTCTACAGTCAAAACACACTTTTTGCATTATAATCGTGAAAAAGTCATGACGTCAGTGCGAGAATATGGAATGCTGTTTCCTGCCAGTGTTGCCAGACAGTTTTGAACAAAAATCACAAGAGGTTGATAGAAAAGTAGCAAAAAGTCGCAAAGGTGACATTTTGACATCAGAACAAGTGATGTCCTTGAAAATCATTTTACCGATTTGTCTGGTCGGTCCATTTGTTTTTATGTGTAATTTTACACATAGCAGTTCCCCCCCACCACCACCACCACCACATCCGCATGTCTAAAATAAACATATCAAACTGACTGGTGATTTTTTTTTTTTTCGTTTCTTTTCGTAGGTAAAAAATTTCGAAGTCTAAATGAAGAGCAGTCAACTGCCTCCCCCCCCCCCCCCCACACACACACACACACAGTCCCCAGAAAGAAGAAATCAATGTTTGTATTTAGGATTTGTGTGCCTTGCCTGAAGCCCACTTATAAATCCACGTCAGAGAAATCAGTGAAAAAGATCCTATTTTACTTCCATAAAATGGATGTGTATGTGAATCTTCCAACTAATAGCCTCCACCCACAAAACTTCATTAATTGCCGATGTTCTATTCAAAACAATTTCAAGTAACAACTGACTGAAATACCAAATCAGTTCTAAAAAAAAAAAAAAAAAAAAGGTAAGAAAAAAATCTCTTTTCTTCTCCTCCCTTCTTTGAGGAACTCCGATCTCACCCCCACTCCTCTCTCTCTGTGAAAGTGTGTGCTTTGTGTTTTTGTTATTTGTGGGGGAGTGAGGAGGGGTCAGTTGGAGGGGGAGAAGGAAAGAAGAGTGTAAGACTGTTGTTAGAAGCCAGAAATGTTCAATGTAAATGTAAATTCCATTGATTTAAAACAAAAAAAGTTTTCTCTGAAAAATAATTAAAATATGCAAAATCAGAAAAAAAGTAGCAAGAAAGTAGCAATATCGCAAAGTCATAAAATTTAGTCACATGATGCTTTCAAAAGTAGCAAAATTTGCAAAAAGTCGTAAGATCTAGCAACACTGCTTCCTGCCTGCACTGTCTGCGTTGCGTACTAAAATTCTATCTATATTATGCATGGAACAGGATGAAAAATTATGCTTGAACATTCTTGATAAAGTGATACATAAGACAGATGGATATATTTTTTGATTGTCTTATCATGCAATCAAATTGAATTGCAATATCAGGTCTCTATCCAAGATTGAATTAGTGGGTGGGGCTGAAAATAACCTGGGTAAGCACTATTTTTTAATAAAATCTATGGCTTTGAGATATGTTCGAAATACCTTTAGACTAAAATAAAAGTAAAAGTAAAGGAAAAATAATGTTTAACTCATCGACTATAACAATAATTCATTGACAGAAAATGTAACCCATTAATTGTAGTTTCAAGGCAACCAAAGGAAAGTAAACTGCAACTATTTTAGTTTTTTGAATTCATCTTGCATGTATTAGAGGCAAGTAGGTTATGGAATTCTGAAGTGGGGTGGGTACTAAAAAAAAAAAAAGTCTGGGGGGGGGAAAGGGGGCAAAAGTATGTAGCTTGTAGGCGCACACTTGACTACAGGTATATGCAATATCATTATGACGGACAATTCCAAGTTTTCATCAAATTAGGAAAAGGAATCCATGATATTTTACACAATACAAAAATTAAGTTTTATAGATTCTTATCTCAAATACTATTAATGTGTTTCTTAATAAAATTCTTAAAATTGAGTAATTTATTAAAAGTAAAAATTTAAGTAACTTTTTTACTAGTAAAACATTAGTGGGGATTGTAAATAACAGATTAAAAAAAAATTTCTTTCCTCCAGAGAAAGCAAAACCACAACTACAATTTCAAAAGCAATTAATGAAGATTCCCTTCATCAAAATATATAAGTATATTTAGAAAATATTGTTGAGATTCAACTTACTCTCCGAAGGAAATATAAATTTTTTAATCTATTAATTACTTTAAAAGGAGAGAATAAAAAAACCTTTTTTTAAAAAAGTTACTTATTAATATTTTCTTAAATATTATCACGACATACAGTTAGTTTTTAAAAAAGCATATTCTAATGTGATTTTCTTTGGAGCTATACATCTTTATTTATTTATTTTATAAATTTTCCCTCCCCACTTTTTGTGCCATATAAGTTATAGTACTGTGAAATAATCTCATATATTTTAGAAGCTACACAATTAAACAGATCTATTTTTGCTTTTTAACTTGCAGTTTTTTTTATTAAAGAAATTTAATGCATAACCTGAAAAATCCTGTTTTATAAATATTTAAAAGGGATTTAGGTACTTTTTATTTATCAATCTCTAAAAGTAATTTAACTTAAAATAAAACTAAAAATCACTTAATGTAAATTAATATTAAATGAATAAAACAGAAAGAAAAGCATTGAACCCATGTTTGGAAAAAAATAACTCATCTATCAAAGGTATCTTATCAAAATAGATATCTTATTCTTAAATAAATGAAAAAAAGTAATAGATATCTTGTTCTTAAATAAATAAAAAAAAGTATGCATTTCTTTGTGAAAAATAATCTACAATTACAGGTATTTTAATAAATGTGTTAAATTTATTTCCTTCTGCCAGCACTGTGTACATAAAAAGAATATTTTAACTGTTTACATTTAAGTAACATTTTTTATGCACATATATGTAAAGATAGTTTTTCTAAATTATAAGTCAATTATTAAAAAATACTTAAATGATCTGTTAAACATGTTTACAATTTATTGTGCTGGTGTCATTATAAAAAAAAAAATGAAAAACACACTGAATAACTATATACTCATTTAGTGCCGAATATCCGTATCCGGCAACCAAAGGAGCTTTGGATATCCGGTATCTGGCAAAATCAATATCCGTTACATCCCTACTGAAATTCTGGATAACATACAATTTTATGTCAATTTTTAAAAATCAGTACAGCATTAAGAACATACTAATTGCTTTGAGATTCCAAGTTTTCATCAAATTAGGAAAAGGAATCGACAATATTTTACACAACAAAATAATTAAGCTTTATAGATTCTGATCTCAAATACTATTAATGTGTTTCTTAAAATTCTTAAAATTGAGTAATTTATTAAAAGTAAAAATTTAAGTAACTTTTTTACTAGTAAAACATTAGTGAGGATTGTAAATAGCAGATTAAATTTTTTTTTTCTTTCCTCCACAGAAAGCAAAACCACAACTACAATTTCAAAAGCAATTAATGAAGATTCCCTTCATCAAATTATATATTTAGAAAATATTGATGAGATTCAACTTACTCTCTGAAGGAAATATAATATTTTTAATCTATTAATTGCTTCTAAAGGAGAGAGAATAAAAAAAACCTTTTTTTGTAAAAGTTACTTATTAATATTTTCTTAAATATTATCATGGCAAAGTTTTTAAAAAATATATTCCATTGTGATTTTCTTTGGAGCTATACATTGCAACCAATGAGAACAGCAGTTTTGGTTTGAATTTAATGGGGGGGGGGGGGGAAATATGCACTAAAACCATCGCTCCAGTTTCAACTAATCAAAACAGTAGCTTTGGTTCCAAATCATAAGTAAACCTTACTTTAGTTTCACCAGGAGTTTCAAATGCCATGCTTCTTTTGTTCACGATCAGTTCTAAGATGCGTATAGCCTGATTCATGACACTTTATAAAAAAAACATTGGTTAATACTAGTGTGAGTTACTACAATATGGTTAATCTTAAATCACCAATTTGGGATTATTTTAGAGTTAGTGAAACAGACATAATTAAAGCAATATGTCTATTGTGCTCTTCTGAATCAGCATAGAAATCAATTGTGCGTGGGAAATCTTTGAAATGTCAATCTACCTAACCATTGTGGAACCATCTACAATTTAAACATCCTGATATCTATGGAAATTTGAGAAATGTTAGACATTCTAGTAAAAAAACAGATGTTGACGAACCACCTAAAATATTACAGAAAGATGGTAAAAAGAATTTATACACATACAGTATGGAACCTCTTATTCGGAAACCAGTTATCCGGAAAACCAGTTATCCAGAATTATTTTTCAATTGATTTTCTTATTTTTTCCGAAAGAAAAGCAAAAAAAAAGAGTTTTATTTTAATATTTCTTATGTTTTTGTTTCTTTATTTTGAGTACTACAGCTAGAATTTATAAAGTAAGCAATCTGGTAAGGTATTTTATTTATTTTTTTAGTGTGTGACTAAGTTTTCAAGAAGTTATCATATATTTACTACTTCCTCTATAAATCATTATAATTTATTGTGATCATATTAGAGTTTTTATATTATTTTTCTATTATTAACAATTAATGTTTAATTCTAATGAAAAATAGAGAGTAACATTTATGCAACCAATCAAATCAGTAGATGTCATGTTAATCCCCAACCAGTTATCCTGAAAATTCAGTTATCCAGAATACACCCGGTCTCAACCATTCCAGATAATAGGTTCCATACCGTAATAGAAATCGTTTGGCTCCACATAATGCTGAAAAACTTTTGTTCATCATGCAAAACATGAAACATAATAAGTACTCTATTCATGAGTAGAAATAAGAATGCTTAAAAACCTGCATGCAATTTTTGGGGGAGAAACAGTTTTTTCTGAAGGTTTTTTTTTTTTTTTTTTTTTTTTTTTTTAAATATATACATTTTTTTTTTCATGCTCAGTATTTATCATGTAAACATTAAATTGGAAAGTATATACCAGTGTTTCCCAACCTTTTTTGTGCCATTCCCCACCTAAGCCTTTCTAAAATTCTTATGCCCCCTATGTAACATATACATAATTTTTAATATTAAAAAATTGAATTGTTCGCTTAAGAAACTTAAATGATAGGTTTTAGGAAGAAATCACTAAGAAATTATTAAAAACACAGTAAATAAATTTTCAAAACATGTAATGAAAAACTGAAATTCAAATTTGAAATAATTTTAATGAAGATTTTCCTATAATAATTTAATATTTTAATTTAGTGAGATCCTTGCACTTGATGCTTGCTGCACAGAGATTTTATGTTAGGTCCCAATTTGGATAGCTTCAGTCTCCCCGTTGTGTTATATCCAGACAATTTCTTTTTTTTACCAGTAAATCATTTACAACACTAAATCTGCATTTGGCTAAATATGAAGATGGAAACGGTAACAGTAGTTTTCTTGCACATTTGGTTGAATTTGGGTATTTGATTTCTGTTTCCTCACAAAGCCATGCCATCGCTCCTTTTTCATTAAAGTTTTAACTGACTCATCATTTTGCATTTCTGCGAGTTCTTCTTGATACTGCATATTTGATGTATCAGACAAATCCACTAACATTGGCTGCATCATCCATGTTGGAAAATCAATTTGTTTTAAATCAGACAATCTTTCACACTAGTCGTTTGCACTAGTACAATGAATATGCTGAGTCATCTGGCAACCTGCTTTAAAACTTCTTTGAGCCGTTGGGGGAAACGCTACTGTGGGGGGGTTAACTTGACTATTGGGAGGTTAACTTGATGACGCCAAAAACCCAGTTGATATTTTGGTCTTGTCAAACGAATTTATAATATTTATTGGCCACAGTTATTTAAGAATTTGCTTTTTTCTTTCAATTTTTTTTTTTTTAAATTTGGTGTCATATAAATTTTAGTACTGTGAAAGAATGCTCATATATTTTAGAAGCTAAACAATTAAACAGATCTATTTTTGTTTTTTAACTTGTAGGTTTTTTTTATTAAAGAAATTTAATGCATAACCTGAAAAATTCTGTTTTATAAATATTTAAAAGGGATTTACTTTTTATTTATTAATCTCTAAAAGTAATTTAACTTAAAATAAAACTAAAAATCACTTAATGTGAATTAATATTAATGAATAAAACAGAAAAAAAAACATTAAACCCATGTTTGGAAAAAAATAACTCATCTATCAAAGGTATCTTATCAAAGTAGATATCTTATTCTTAAATAAACAAATAAAAAAAGTATGCATTTCCTTGTGAAAATAATCTACAATTACAGTTATTTTAATAAATGTGTCATGGTTAAATTTATTTCCTTCTGCCAGCACTGTATACATAAAAAGAATACTTTAACTGTTTACATTTTAAGTAACATTTCTTATGCACATGTATGTAAAGATATTTAGTTTTTTTAAATTATAAGTCAGTTATTAAAAAATACTTAAATGATGTGTTAAACATGTTTACAATTTATTGTTCTGATGTTATTATATAAAAAAAATGAAAAACGCACGGAATAACTAAATACACGTTTAGTGCCAGATATCTGTATCTGGTAACTAAAGGAGCTTCGGATATCCGGTATCCGGCAAAATCAATATCCGTTATATCCCTACTTGTGTATCTTAGCCCCAGTTTTTCGAAATCTAAATCAAGTGCCATATTTCTTCTATTTCCTATAATTTCGACGCCAAGGTCGGATTAGAGGAGAGTTAAGAGTGGTCAGCCGCAGAAGATTCAAGATTAATTTACAGAATATTAATTGATCTTGAAGCTGATAAAAGTATTTGTTAACCGGACATACTAAATTAATCTTAATTTAAGAGAAAAACCTGTTTGGACATTTTTTACGTAATAATTTCAACGTTTACCTAAATTACAGTGAAGACCTTGGGCAAAATTAACTCAAACTGAAAGAAATTCATTTCTGCTGTGTGATTCTTCTTTTTCCCCTCTACAAAAAATACCAAGGATAAAAAAGAGATGCCGGATGACTTTTCTCTTTTTTTCTTCCCACGAAAATTTCCGTAGACATTCTTCGGCACAGTTATCATAGACGCCATCCCTCAATGGAGTGCAAATTTTCACCACCACCCGCGGTAAATGCCCATCAGATAGTTTCCGAAAAGGGGAAAGAAGTCTTTTGATTTTCGGCCAGGGCTGGACTTCTGGAGGCTTTGAGAAAAAGTTCTGCCGAACGTTAGAGGGTTAAACTAGCTCTCTACTTTTGTTTACATATGTTTTTGTCAAAATGCTAAAATATATTTTATCTTTTTATTTGTTATTTTTGTGAGGTATATTGTTGTTAGAATATTTGTTTGCATTATTAAATTTATTTTACTAAAAAGAGAAATGGGGGGGGGTTCATCTCACATAAAAATTAATTAAATTTTACTAAGCCAAAGCTTTATATATATGTAAGCTTGGAATCTGTTTAAAAAATGCTTTATATTAAAAAATATTTTAAACTCATTTAAAAAAAAATCATAAGCAAAGAATAACGGAGGATCATCATCAAACATCTGGGAAAACAACGCGATATTGTTAACAATTGGCATCTGTGAGGCAAACTTGGGTTGACGACAAGATTTTGTGGCCTACCCAAAAAATTGCCAAAAGTACCAATACTACAGCTGTTCCAAAACTATGGCATCCTTTAATATCCTTTAAGATTTGTTTGATTATTCTTTGCCAAATAGCAGGAGCATTTGTAATATACAGTAAACAAGTGAACTGAAAGAGTCCATAGTGTGTATTGAATGTTAAATCCTTCATTTTACTTCTACTGGTAAATGTAAATCAGTGCAGTGATCTCCCACTTGTGCGTTTTAAGGGACTGATTTAAGGAGGCCCAGACTGGCCAGGTCGGCTGGTCAGTGATTGCTGAGAGCCCCGATCCAAGGGAACCCCAGAGAGATTCCTTAAAATGGATATACTACTTTATAATTAGCATAATTTGATATATAATATCACAGTAATTTGATTATTTATTTCCCAGTAATCTTAAGTCTTTACACAGTGGTACAGCATAGGAACCCAGAATCCCGCAGCTCGAGGCGTTCCCCCGAAGAGTCAGGGGTCTGAAAAGCTCTAAAATAGTTAAATGTGGTTTTTAGGCATGTAAGACTAACTTGCATATATAACATAGTCTAATATTCTATTCCCTCTAAATTCCTCAGTAAGGGGGGGCCCTCTTTTCAATCTTTAGCTGAGGGCCCTCAAAGGAGCCAGTCTGGACCTCGATTTAAGATATCATATAATTGAAACGGTCTTATTTTTTTTTTAACTCCATCTTAATTATGAAAACAAAACATTTGGAAAAATATGATTAATAATATTTTTTCAGTTAAAAAGAGTAATATCATATTTTTAGATATTTAACTGCTCTATTAAGTTTAACTTTTAATTCAAAAATAGAATGAACGTATAGTTACACTTTAGGAACTGTAATTGAACATACATTCCTTTATCAAAATGTCATCAGTACTGTTGTCAATTTTTGTTTGGACCATGTTAATACAGTCTCTTCTGGCACATATTCAGGAAAACATTTTGGAAGGGGTTCAAATGGTAAAAAAGTCAGAATTTTCCACAAAAAGACTATATCATTATCATTTTAGTAATCGAAATCAAAATTGGACACCCCCCCCACTTAAATACGTCCTTTAGTCTCTTCTAACTTATTAAAATGTGTTGTTGTATCTAAAGTTAAGTTATAATTTTACAGATAACGTCTCAATTTTTCTAGGGCTTCTAAAGCAGTAGCATAAGATGGTACAGAACTATCAGTTGCTTCATTATCTTCACCTGTAACTCATCCAAAACAGTTTCAGTGTTTTAGTTTATTATATTATGCATGTTTTTTTTAGACACCGTGTCTTTGAGGACGTCGGAGAAAAGTACATCTTTCTAACAGGATTTGTGAATTGTGTAAAAAATAAAATAAAAAATAACAGTTAGTAAAATAATCCCATAGCCCAGTCTTGCAAAACTCAGAATGTCATCTGAATTTCCTTTTATATGGATCGGAGCTATGGAATTTGCCTTATATGTATTGATTAAAGTAATTTGCACTAGAAAGAATGCATCCTTAGAGAAATTAGATTGAGTCATTACAGCTACTTAGACACAGTGAATTTCAGCAATATATTCTTAATAATTTTTTCAAAAATTTATGTGAATGGAATTTTTAGTCTAACAAAGTCATTTATTAGTGTTGCAACTTTTGCTTATTTAGTTAAATTTTTTTGACTATTAAATATAAAATTTTTGACTACTTTAAATGCAGATGTTTTTGTTTTGTAGCATTTTCTACTCGCTTGTTTTCTGTTCTGAGGTTTGAAAGTGTTATCCATGAATTTGATCCCTATTTTAATTATCGTACGACAAGATATCTAGCTGAAAATGGGTTCTATAGCTTTCACAACTGGTTTGATGATCGTGCATGGTATCCCTTAGGAAGAATTATTGGTGGCACTATATATCCAGGTTTGTAGAAAAACCTTTCTTTCTAAAGCCTTTCTTTTCTATAAAATATTAGTCTTTAATAGCTAATTAAATTTTATGTATTTCTTTGTTTATTTTCAGGTCTAATGATTACATCTGCCACAATATATCATGTTCTGCAGTTCTTAAATATTACTATTGATATTCGAAATGTATGTGTGTTTTTAGCTCCTTTGTTTTCAAGTCTTACGACCATTATTACATATCTTCTTACAAAAGAGCTTAAGGTAATAAGCGTATGCATAAATATGTTCATTTTATTATTGATCATAAATGTGTATCTATGGCTGTTGTTGGTATTGAATTTAGATTAATAATGCTAGTTGTAGTATTCTAAAGGCTGAAGGATTATGTGAACTTTGATGCTCCGGGAATTGGCCGGACACGGTCACTTAAAGCATTTTCTCATTTCTTTTGGATTGGTGCAGGTGAATGTGTTCTTGCTTCATCAGCAAAAATAAAAAAAGTATAAAAGGGGAGTTAGGGAGGACATCGGCAAACAGGAGGGCATGCTAAGGCGGAAAGACGTGGGGCTCCAAGCCTGCCACCACAAAATGATGCAAGCGGCCTCTCTCTGCCATGTAAAAAAAAAACTTTAAAAAATAATGAAGATGACAAACAAGAGAAAAGGATCTTCATCTCTGGTGATCAAAAAGTGATTTGGCCCTCAGGCCATCTTCAGATAATATTTTACATTCTCCAAATGTAAAGGAGCTGGCTGCTCAAACTCAGCTAGGCAGGCAATCGAGCCGGAATACACAGGAGCTGGCTGTCTCACATGTCCAACCTGCACCGTGTCTCACCTCTGAATGATCCCTTCAAGGAGGAGACTCCATCCAGAGAACCAATCAGCATGCCCTCAGCAGAGAATGAGCGAGAACACCATCACCGTGAACCAGTTAGCATCCACCAGTCCTTTATCTCCAGATCTCATCCCGCGCTATCGGGTAAAGGCGAAGAAAAAACGGCAATGCAAAAATGGAAACTTGGTTGCCATATTGAATAGAAAATTTAATAAAACAACAACGAAGTGTGTCAAAAACTTAAAGAAAATCTTCAGAAATTTAGTGAGAGAAAAGCAATATCCTGATACATCATTAGTAAAAGTTAGGTGCATGTAAATTAGCCGGAAGTGGGTGAAAAAAATTAAAAACTGGACTTAAAGGAAGAGGATATTACAACAGAAAACAATTTAAGCTATTGAGAAAAACATCAGGGTTGGAAAAAAAAAAGGAATTAAAGCAAGTGAAAAGTAAATTTACTCTTCGGAAAATCATTAGAACGTAGAACATAGTCAAAGTGAAGCAAAAGTAATTATTTAGCAAAACATAATTAAAAAGGTAATTAGTTGTAATCAAAGAACATTACTATTGACATTAACACAAAAAAAATTACATACTATTATATCTCCTGAACTAAAACATTTTAAATTATAAGACATCTTAAATTAATACCAGATCACTAAAGCATTGGAAAAAGTAAATTAATTAATGATTAAAATGTCACAATTTAGGTTTATGTAAAAACAATACTATATAGTTTTACATAGAACCATATGTGCTGCATCATGCAATAAAAATTATTTGATGCTTGTAATATAAATTGAAAATGGTAATTACTAAGATACAAATTTTATTATAATAAAAGATGCTACTTAAATCATTAAAAAAAAAGGAGGAAATGTCCTGAAATATTCATTTATGCCCAGCCAGAGCTATTAGAGATGTGCACATATGGAATTTTAAGACCTTAGTTTTTTCCATTATTTGAGCACCTCACCGTGGCTGTTGATCTAACAGTCTGGAGTTTTAATCAATTTTCTCCAGATGTAACATGAATATGCATTACAGCTCCTTAAAAAATCCTCTGACCGAGGCACTTGCCCCCATGGGCAGATGCCCCTCATGTAGTCTTGCCATAACACAAAAACTCCATTTGAGCACTCCTAAATATTTTTGGCTACCTAGCCCCTTATTATATATATACTTATGCTTAATATTATTGCTTGAAATAAAGTTTTATCAGCATAAAAACAATATGAATCTTTAAAAAAAATGTGTTAACATTTAATTTGTTAAAGCCTACACTGGAACAGATGTATTGAAGGATGATCACATATTATAAAGAATAAGAATTTAAATGAAGAACAATAATATAATAAACAAACCTAATCTCAAATATACTGATTTGCATTATCATCTGAGAATTAGTATTAATTAATTTACTTATGTATTATGTTAAACATATTTGAAAAATATATAACTAAAGAGATTTCTTTTGTAGAAATGTATACAAGGAAATAGTAGTTATAATTGAATGTCAAAGAAATTAAAATGATTACTACATTGAAATTATTTCCACATTAACTATATTTGATTTATAAGATTTTATTTTCCCAGTTTCGCTGATGGTGGCACCTCTCTGCGATCTCTTCTGAGAATTCCAACTAGGCTTGTTGACTGCGACTTCAATTTTTCACATAATTTTGCAGTAGTAAAATAACTGTCGGTAGTTATATTTCTTCCTTTTCCCAAGTAAGGTTGAGCCAACTTCATAACAACATGTTCATGAGCAGCTTGGTCAGCTGGACGCTCTTTGTCTGCACATGTGTAAGGAAAACCATTGAGGACATATTTTGAATCTATGCAAACAATTAGCCAAAATTTTATCCGAAACTTGTCCGGTTTGCTTGGAATATATTGTGTGAAAGGACATCTGGCCTTTGAGGGTAGAAGTTGTTCATCTACAGTGAGATCTAATCCAGGTTTATAACAAGATGCACTGTTTTCAATGAAAGGGTACCATAAATCAGAAGCCAGAGCAAATTTATCGGACTGCAGTCGCTCCGATCTTTCCGTTTTGTGATCAAAGCGAAGGAAACGCAAGATTTCTTTGTAACGATCTCTAGGCATAGTCTGTGAGAAAAATTTTGGACCCCAAACAGTCGACCACAAAGAATTCAAAGGAATGTTTTTCGCTCTTTTTAGACTCTTGCGTACATAATCGAAAAAACAGCTTCAAGCTCATCAAAAGATACAGTCCAAGTGCTTTTATTTAGATGTCGGCGTGCTTCCTCTTCTGTGCATTCTTTTATATGCCTTACCATTCGATTGCTGAAAATTAGTCTCCAAGCACTAAGCACGCTATTTTTGCAAATATTTCTTTTTGCGTACGATGTTGGACCTTGTGTTTCTTTCAATACATTTTGGGCTGTAAATCGGCCTACTGTCCCAGAAGGTGAAATTACTTTCCATAATGCTCCGTCTGCAGAAATTTCTTCCTTCCCGATTGTGGGTGGACTATTCTGAATGGAACATTTGCGACGTCGTTTTCGACTAACACCACTAGGTACATCCTTTGTATTTGCACGTTCAAGTCTTTGTCTACTGTCTATAGACTCTTGGGGGTTTGTTTCTGAACATTCTTTTCCCGAGATGTTAGTTTCATGGCATTCACCGTCATTCTCAGAAGCACATTCACATTCATCATCATAATTGTTGCTTTTTGTGGGTAAATATTCTTCGTCTTCATCCAAATCACTAATTTCACTATCACCAGAATCAATTTCATCTAATCGTTGTAATTCTTTAAAATTTCTTCCTGAATAAGTCCACGTGCTCGGCGCATTTTTCCCGGTGACTAAATAAAACCTGAGTATGAGTATCACTGCGTTATCCGTACACGACAAAAGCAACATATATTTCTCTCTGGGAGAGCAATCGCTTTTGTTCATGTGACCGGCTCTCACCACAGTCAGCAGTGGGGGGTGGGGTTTGAATTTCTATCCTATATAAAGAAAGTATCTAGTTCAAAATGCACTCACTGAATACCATTTGTCATGTGGCAGAGATAACGTGAAAAGAGGAATTTCTCGTATCATTGTAAAATACCCCAGGGGCCACTCTGGCCCCTGCCGTCATTCTAGGTAGAAGGTTCAATATTTACACTTCTGTGAGTCTAACAGATAAATAACAAAATAAATAATGAAATAGGATCAAATTATGAAAAGTCAGAAAGTTGCACTACGTTCAGTTAGTTATTATTGGAATTACTGAACAATAAAGAACACGAGGGGCTTCACAGGCCCCTCCGTCTTTCTAGTGTTAAAGAAGTGTCTCTTTGGACTTTGGTATATTTAAATCAATTTGCTAAAAACAATGTAAAAGGTTCATACACCCTCAAAGAAACTGGGAAAACACATGGAATTGAAAATTAGCCTTTAAAACTCCCGGAAATCGCATGGCAAACTTAATTTTCCTTTAAAATCCAGCTTCTGGCATTTTAAAATTTTTACCCCCCCTCCTTCTATGTTTTTTTTTACGTCCTTCACTCCATCCAAAGGTTGACTTGTTCCTTAATGACGTGCAAACACTATCGGAAATGGGTGTGCATAAAATTAATCACCTATCACTTTGAGTTGCTTAGAATGAATGGCATCCTCATTTCTAGTTTTGTTCTGCTATTATGAGCATTGGGCATTCATTCCCATTTTTCGGTGGGGTTGGTTGAATCAGGAAGAGGTTATTCCTTGTGAAATTGCACACATAGATTGTGTTATATTTTTGTCATGTGTATATATTTAATATTAGATTTAGTTGCCTCTCGTTTTAAGATACTACAGTTAGAAGTTTCGAATCCGGACGTCTAAAAACCGAACATTTTTGAAATTTCCTTTTATCTTGCTTTTCATTTCCCTTTGAAGCAGTCTTTTCTTTCTTTCTTTTTTTTAAATTAAGAAATACAGCTATTGTGAATTTATTTCTGATTTCGTTTTCTTCTGCTAAAATGGTATCACTCCTAGACAAGGCAAGTGCTCTCTTCCCAAAGTTGTTGCATGCTATACAGAATACCCCTTCTGCTCACTAAGTACCGCGAGCACACACTTTAAACCTGATTAGCAACAGCCTGGTCTAACGTTGCACAGATCCTAGGCTATTGGTTGAAAAATAAAATCTTCAGCATTCCATTCATAAAACAGTTTGTATCATTTTTATTACTCTTTCGTACGATTGCATGTGTATAAGCGATTCCTATTCAGCCTGTGTTTAATAAAGCTGTTTACAAATGTTTTTCTAATTGATTAAATTTTGTGTGCTATGTCGGAAAACTCTGGAAATATGTCTCTTAAAAGGAAGAGGAAACATTTTCTCTTAGTATTAAAACTAAGGTAGAAATCCTTTAAAAAAATGATACATGGGACTTTGTCCCTCAAGCTGTGCGAAGAATATAGAATTGGAAGATCTACTGTATATGATCTACAGAAAAAAGGTATTAAGGAATTCTTTGTGGATAGCAACACCTCAATGGAAATGACGAAAAGAAAAACAATGCATTCAGTGAAAAATCGAGATTTAGATAAAGTTATGATCAAGTGGTTTCGCCAAAGGAGGAATGAAAATGTTCCACTTACTGGCACAATGCGGATGCAGCATGCGAAGATTTTTCACAAGAATATGAATTTGAGCAATACTTGTGAGTATTCGACTGGCTGGTTAAAGCGATTTAAGAAGCGGTATGGAATTCGGCAATTGCATGTTTGTGGTAATCGTGCCTCTGTAGATCCGGAGGCAGCTGAACAATTCATAGAAGAGATACGTGCCAAGAAAAACTTGAGTGACAGCAGATGAGACTCCTAAGTGAGTTAGACTCAAAAGAATGGCTAACAGTGCTAGCTTGTATGAATGCTGCTGGCACACATAAAGGTAAGCTGTTGATTATTGGGAAAAGTGCTAAGCCACCTGCATTCAAAGGAATCAAAATGCTCCCTGCCATTTATATATTGAACAGAAAAGCTTGGGCAAATGAAAAATAATGACAGAATGCTTTTAGAACCATTTTGTACCGGAAGCAAGAGTGCATTATAATGGCATCAGTGTTCTGGAAGATGTCAAAATTCTCCTACTCTGGCAATTCTACAGCTCATCCTGAAGCTGATTTGCTAGTAAAGGACAATGTTTGAGTTCTTTATTTGTCCCTAACTGCACCTCTCAACTACAGCCTATGGATCAGAGTGTTCTGCTGTCTCTGAAGTGCTGGCATAAGAACAATTTCCTGAACAAAATGTTAAACTTCATAGCCAGCGGTGAAGGTATGATGGAGCATGTTAAACAGTTTAATGTAAAGGATGCATTTGGAGCTCCGCAAAAACATGAAATAGCCATTAGTTAAAAGTTGTTAAGCCTTTAAAATCCATTAAAAATGCAACACACCAAGTGTTTATAGTAAAGCATTTTCGGCTGCTTTGTCCACAGCCATCTTCAGGACTGGTAAAAAACACTTCTTTTGCAGCACGCTGCTCCAGTCTTCATTGTTTTGTGCATGAGTCATGCCGTTGACGACGCCCTCTTGCGTTAAGATCTCTAATGCTTCCAGTTTTAGATTGTAACTATGATTATTATAATTGGCTATTTTTTCAACGTTATTAAAATCTACACTGCCCTCCAAAAGTTAAGGTACAACCTGTTTTTTGTGAATAATATGGAAATGAATGAACATAGAAGCAAAAAATTTGGACTAACTGAGCACTAAATAGTTCTTTGTTGAGTACGATATAGAAATTTACATAAATTCAACACAAACAGGGTGTAAAAGCAAAAGAACACTTTTGGTAGAAAAATCCACTTTTGGAGAAAACAGTTTATCAAAGTTTTTTTGTGGAAACGTGACAAAAATGAGTTCTAATAAGGAATGTGTCCACCCCTAACTGCATTGCACTGGCGGCATCAATTCTCCATGCTGCTAATTAAGTTGTCAAACACCTCAATAGGCAGTGAAGACCATGCACGGATTAGTCCTTGTTCTAGCTCATGCAACGATCTTCGAGGAGGACTTGAAGCAGCCACTTGTCTGCCAAGGTAGTCCCAAACATTTTCTATCGGATTAAGGTCTGGTGATTGAGCTGGCCATTCCATTTGCTCCAAACCTTGACTCTCAAGATAATCCTAAACAAGCACAGCTTGGTGAAGTCGGGCATTATCTCCATCAGAATGAAATCACTGCCAGTAGCAGCAGCATATGGCCGAACATAAGCAACAAGGATCTCGTCTCGATATCTCACACCAGTCATAGTTCCTCCCTGGAACACATACAGGTCAGTGTGACCATCGAGTGGGATCCCTGCCCAAACCATTATTCTACCGCCTCGATAACTGTCTTTCCACAATGTTGGATTGATAGTATCGGGTGCTTCGTTCCCTCCAGATAAGCAGACATCCTGAATCGCTCTCCAGTGTGAATCTGGACTCTTCTGTAAAGAGTACAGAAGCCCATCGCTGTCTGGTCCAAGGAACGTGTTCTTTTGGCCAAGATAAATGGTCCCTTCTCTGTCGTCCGTTGAGGGGGACACATACAAGTGGTCACCTTGCATAGAGACCTGCATTGCGAAGAAGCCTTTGCATCGTACTAGCGGATATTCTTCTCTCTGATGCTACAGAGTGGTCTGCAACAAGTTGCGGCACAGAAATACTTCTTATTTTCTGGGCCAAAAGAGCTATAAAACGATATTCTGCGCGTGTTGTAGCTCGTGGTTGGCCTAGAATATGTCTTCTGGGCACAGAAGCTTCCGTTTGATATTGATTCCAGAGACTGTGGACCACACTGCGAGACACATTAAGACGCCTAAGAGCATAAGCCTGTGACAACTCCATTTCCATGCATATGATCGCCAGCCACCTTAACGAATTGGGCAAACAGTTTCTCTAAGACATCGTGGGACCCTGCTACCTATTGTTAACGAATCTGCTAAAAAAATGTTCTAAATCAACAAAAGTTACACACGTAATTATAAAAGCCTGATATTTGCACATTTTTCTCTGACTCATATATGCCTGTTCTTTTCTATAACAACAAAGTGGTAGCTATTGTTTTTGCATAAATTTGCATAAAGTTCACTTTTATCATTTATATAAACCGTAAATTTTACTGTCAGTGTTATTTTTTTTATGGTGAGCTTCGAAAAACATGTTTCTTAACTTTTGGAGACCAGTGTATTTCCAAATTTTCTTTTAAGGCTAAACGGGATAGGGAAGTACTATGTCATATTTAATGTCATTAATGTGTTCCTTGATTCTGTCTAATTTTTCTCATTTTGTTACACCGATATAATAGCCTGATAAGTTAGAATCTTTATAAACAAATTTAATTTTATACATTCCTGTGGTATCCAAAGGATTGTTATTTTCTTTATCAGAGCGAATTCTTTAAAAAATGTTATTATTTGGTTTTATGGGAATTCTAATATTCTTTTTGGGGGCTAGGTTATACCTGGACTCCATATTACTGGAAAGCTGAACTTTCTCGTAGAACAGAATTCCTGTCCGGATTATTTTCTTTCAGCACTTGACTCCACTCTAGCATAATACGCCTTAGCAGATACTACGATGCAGGCACCATCTATCGTCTTCATTTTAAATCATTTATTGCTGGGTGCATTTGATGATTGAAACAGCATGGAAAAATACATGAATAATGAATAATTTTTCGTAAAATAAGCTTTCACTTTATGAAGAGGACGACTTTAATTAGAACACATGAAATAAAAAAATGTAAACATAGATTATGAGTTTAAAATATATTCCTAGTAAGAGAAAAATATGGAATTTTCACAGCATTAATTGAATGAAGATCCTCGAGCTGTAGATGAAGAGTACTATTTTAAATACAAAAACGTTGGTTTTAAGAAAATCTCTTTTCTTTTTACTTTTTTAAAATTGAAAACAAATTTATAACACAATAAGAATAGTATATTCCAATCTCTGAGATACAAGTACTTCAGCATCGAAATGTGATGCCATCTTGTTTGGATGACTGCCTCTCTGGATCTAGGTGAATTCTTATTGGCTGGCACATGGCAGAAAACGTGGGCAGAAACAGAAAAGTTCAACATTTTCAACTCCATTTTCTGTCCTTGATTCTGCTTGACAGAAACTGAAAAACCGGAAGTTCGTCGATTTTGAGTTTCTTTTTTCTGATTCTGTCGCATTTTCGGGTAATATGGAGTCCAGGCTTTAGCAAGTTTTTCGGCAAATCCGCAATAATTGAATGCCTTGGTATATGTGAAAGGAATATGTGATGGTTATGGAATATGTGAAAGTTAGTTTTGTTTTTTGGGCATTGTTGATTGTTTATTTTTTCTTTCTTTCTTTAACTAATTTGTCTACATTATTGTTAGGGTGATTAATTGTTTTCTTATGAATTATAATTCTTTGACTTTTAACTAATGATCGAGAATATTTCCGTATGTGAATTTTATCATGGAATAGTCTTTCCGAGGAAACATTGAAACATGCATATCACAATGTGTGGTTAGCAAGGTTATTTACTGAGGACAGCAGCGATGGCGAGTTCGAAGGTTTCCAATCCTCCAAAAAAACTCTGCTGCTGAAATTTCTTGGCGTATACTAGAAATGCAGATATGAATGGTTTAGATCTGGAGTATGCAGACATAGAGGAAGCTATGTGCATAAATAGTGACGCACCTGTGGTAGGCTCTCTCACAGATAGTGAAATATGTGAACTTGTGAACAAAGGTAAATAACTGATGATGAAAGTGAAATCGGTAAAAGTGGGGTAAGTGACAAAAAAAGTCCGATTGATAGACTGTTAAGTTCATTGAACGATGCCATTAAGGGACAGTGGACTTTTGCTACGACGCAAGAAATAATGACTGTAACTTTAATTAAAGAAAACATGTTGAAGGAAATGGCTAAATTAATGCGGCAAAGAAAAATTACCGAGATTTTTTGTAGAAAATAATACAGGAAAATAAATATTGTACGATTTATGAGATTGTTTGTTTCTTGTGTAAAAGGAAGTCTGAAAAAACTTCAAAGCATACATAGAGGGTGAAAAGTCTGGTTTTCTCACTGAAAGTCAGAAAAAAAGCCTAAAATCTGGAATCGCCTCGGTCCCGACGATTCCGGATTTGAGACTTTGTACTGTACTTGATATTTGTAGCATGGTACTTGAGGGGTATACTGTTTGTTTCTTTCTCTCTGAGCTGATTCTTTTTTATTTAACATCTTAATAATTCTATTTTTATGTGGAACCTGCTAAAGAGACCACCTGTCTGTAGTGACCATTTTTTGTGCAATTTCAATTTACAACAATCACAATTTACAACCTTTGTAAGGTAATTATGTTTATAAGGTGACCCCAGTTTTTTTTTCTTCCTGAAAGTGGTCACATTAGACAGGTTCCACTGTAATTTATTGATTAGGTTTTATGATGTATCCATTATTTTTAGCGATTTCTATTATTCTCTTTATTATTTTGTAGTGTTTCATTTGAGCATATTTTAATTGGACTGCTGACATAGGCTGTTAGTGTAACTACAGTAGAATCTTCCTATAATGAAGTCTACCTACAACAAATTTCTCCCAAGATTGAAAGTTTTAATTGGATCCTAACTCTACAGCTTAAATAACATTTTAAAAATACTCTTCATTTAATGAAGTGTTTGTCTCCCTATAACGATTTTTTTCAGATTTATCTTTGACATTTTTTTGACATTGTTGAAGGAAATTTCTAATTTTTGGACAGACCTCTTAGTTTGCACAGACTACCTTCTGAAACCACCTGGCACTAATCATTCCGGAGATAACAATAAGAATAGCCTAGCATATATTTGTGGGGCTAGGATTTTCTTCTGATAGAGAAATATTTCTAGGTGTCAAGATTCTAAGAATGAGGGAAGGGAGGGGTGTAAACTGGAAATGAAACGGTGTCTGCCCAAGGCATTCCTGAAGTAATGACTCAGTGTGTGCTGATTTTTTTTTATGTTTGCACTAGAAATCAGTGGCTAATTTTACCTTCTATGTGTATTCGTCATCGCCTGATTTTCAGTGAAATCCAAAATGTTGACAAGAAAAAGCATTAGTATCACTGATAAAATCAAAATTTTAAATGAAATTGATAAGGGTACTACCTATAATTTAAAAACTTTTATGATTACTTTTTACGATTTTAAAAAATCATCGATACAGATCGTCGATGAAACAGATAGTCGAATCAAACAGATAGTCGAAGCAAATTTCAGTCTGAAGCAAAACAGAGTATGACACTGTCAGTACAGGGGCCAGAAATTTTTCATGGGGGGGGGGGTTACGACTACTACAACTCATATATATGTATACGTGGGTGTGATAATGTAGTGAAGAATATACATTTTGTATGGCAAAAAATTCCTCATGGGGGGGGGGGGTTATGACCCCCATAACACCCCCCTTGGCTACGCCCCTGTGTCAGTATGATGAATTTTATAAAGCAATACTGAAGTGGATTCATGCGATTTGAGGTGGTAACTATTCCATTTCAGGAACACTCATTCAAGAAAAAGCTGTGGAATTTGCAAAAACTCTTGGTTATTCAGATTGCAAAGCAAGTTCTGGCTGGTTGGACAAATTTAAAAAGTGACACAGCCTTTTTCAGAAATCAGTTTGTGGGGAAAGTGCAGATGTGCCAAAGGATGTTTGTGATTCTTGGATTCAACAAATGCCCGAAATTCTGCAAGAATTTTCACCACACATAATTTTTTACGATGAAACACGGCTCTCTTTCAAATGTTCCCCTATAAAAATCCTAGCTTTTAAAGAGACAAATGTTTTGCAGAAAAGAAAAACAAAGAATCACAGTTTTGTTATGCGCCAGCATGACTGTCGAAAAAAAGCTAAAGATGCTTGTTATTAGTAAAAGTAAATCCCCAAGGTGCTTCAAAGGAATAAAGTCTTTAGAAAGTAAAATATGAATCTAGTAAAAAGTCCTGGATGATGCCAAAAATTTTCAGTAACTGGTTGAAAGCATTGGACAAGCAAATGAGACACCTTAAAATTGCATTACTAATCGATAATTGTCCAGCTCATTCCAAAGATTGTGGAGAAAAACTAAAAAAATGTTACGGTCATTGGATTGCGGAGTAATTAAGAAATTAAAAATGCACTATAGGAAAAGAATCTTGAAATAGATGATCGATGCAGTTGAAAAAAAAATGAAACAGTTGAAGAAAGCATCGATCTTCGAAAAGCAATTACAGAACTTTATAAAGTATGGAAATTTGATGTAACTGCTAAAACAATCCATAATTGCTTCAAAAAGGCAGGCTTTGTTGATCAGACATATGACATTGATTCTGATGATGAAGGCGTCATCTTGGCTGAATTGAAAGGAAAATGGGAAACACTGAAAGAAAATGCAAGAGTAACAGAAGACCTCTCCGACTTTTTAGAAGTGGATGCAGAACTCTTAACTCCTTCATATCCTACAGATGAAGAGAATTTCAACAGTGTAACAGACAAAAATGAAGGCCAGACAAGTGAAACTGATTCTGAAAATGAAGATGTTTCCCAGCCAAAACCATATCGTACCGAAATGTTACAAGCATTCGAAACCATTAAAATAGGTTTACAAATAGAAGAAAATGTGCCCGACTATTTTCAGCTCACTTTTAAAATGTGAAAATTTAACACCACAGAGTGCAAAGCAATATAAAATAACGGATTTTTTAAAGCAAAATAAATGTAAGTAGCTTTCATCGATATATATGTTAAGCTGCATTGCTGTCTCGACCGGTTTTTGCGAGCTGTCCGCCTGGCTCTTTAAATACCCAGCTGGTGAAAAAAGTGGCAAAAAGGTCTTTCTGCCCGTAGTAATGCTATGTGTTCGTAAGTTTACAGTTAATATTTCCGTTGGCTTTATATGTAATAAACTAATTATTTCAGAAAATGATAGGGCTTATTTAGACCTTTTGTAGTAGTATCGCAAAAAGAGTTTTAAAAATTAAAGTTAAAAAAAAGAGGTTTAAAAATCACACAATTTTCAAGTTGATTGAATGGATCGGCACACTAACAACACAAAAAAGACGAAGAAAGTCACTGCGAATGGCACGACACTCCTCCGCAGGGATTAAATAATAGTCTTAGCGGCCTGGTCAGTCGTCGGTTTCTTACGAGCGGCATACAGCGCTACACCGTTGTCACCTCGCTCTTGGAAACCAGGGCGTCTTTTCACTTTAAAAACCGAATTTCAACTTTTTCACTCTTGCAAAAAATCTGTTTTCTTTCTTTTTTCTGTACGGGGGCCCATCAAGGTGGGAGCCCACCCGTCTGCAGACAGTCGAACACCCTGGCCAGTCCGGGCCTGTTCCTTTGCCTCGTTACTTTATAAGAAACATACAGTACATTTGAAAAATACAACTCCAGTCACATAAAAGAGAATTAATTAATTACCTCTTACTGATCTTTCCTGAAAAACAAGTAAGGAGAGAAAAATCAAATTAGAATGACTTTTGAGAAAAGGCGTGAGATGACAGCTAAAGAGCAAGGTGCAATGCATGCTTTAAAAATCATCTTACTTATTTTTATTTTGACACCAAAACAAATCTATTTTCGGTTAAAAGTTTGTTCAAATTTGACTGAAACGTCATTTTGTTGACAAGGTGACTCAATGCTCATTGTTGAAGAATAAAAAAACTGCATGTTTGATGTGAGGGAGGGGGGGGGGGTGTCATTCCAAGTCATCTTTTGTTGAGGGGGTGTGGAGGGTGCGATGTTAAAAAGTTTGGAACTGCTGGTCTAATGTATTTAATAATATTACAGAAATGAAAACTTTTCTACTTGACACTACTTGACTTGGTTTTCTACCTTCTTTATAGGGTGGGGGTAAGAGGGATCTTTTCAGATCCTCAATTACAAATATGATTTTGAAAAGCTGCTACATATGTTTGCCCAAAGGCTAGAAAACCCAAAGCATGATGAGATTATGTATAGTTACCAGATTAATCACATTTACTATATCATATTTATTAAATTATGAATGCCTCAAAATATAATTATGTTGCTATTAGTGTTTAACTTTGTAAAAGATATTTTTTCATGACCAAAATTTTTTAGTTTTACAGATAATATTTTGTGTGTTTTTAAGTATCTAAAAATAATTTAGAATGAATTTTAGTCTTTATTCAGTATTTAATTAGAAATGTGGAAAGCGACATTTTATTTACAATTAAAATGAAATTTTAAAAAATTTAATATTCGGCCACTGAATATTTGGTATTCGGACTAAACTATGTGCCAAATATTCGGTATTCGGCCTGAGCTATTGGCTGTATATTCAGTATTCAGCTATTTGGCCAAATCACTATTCATTACATCTCTATCGTTAATGCAAACATTTTTCGTAGAAAAAAAATCATACATTGCATCTGAGTCTTGCTCTCCCCAGGAGGTTTGAGAGTTATTTGCAGAATTCTGCATTTTAGTTTATCTTGCAGGTCTGCAGATTTTATTTTATCTTTTTTCCCTCTAAAATTGGTAAATTCTAAGGTTTTGTTTTTTTCTCCCTGTACTATAAAAACAATTTGATAAGCATTAATCTCCTGCATCTCAATTTGATTTTTGTTCTACCCATCTTTAGAATTAATATTTTCCCCTCACCATTCCTTTTTTAAAAAATCTGCGGTGCTTTAAGAATAAAAATTATAACCCATAATATTTCAGATTAATTAATTTTTTTTTTTTTTTTTTTTTTTCAGAGACATTAAAGGAAAAACTTTATTTAAAAGTGCTGATTCAGATACAAATGAAAGGATGCAATAAAGTATACATTGAAAGAAAGAATATTTGTCAGTAAAAAAAAAAAAAAAAGTTTATGAAATCGAACAAATTAAACATGTTTTTGACTATATTATTATTTTTTAACATGCACACATAACTCGTGCTTTTTAGACGTTGTGCATTAATTGCTTTTTAGTATATTTTATCAATAAAAGAAATGTTTTGGAAGGCAAATAATAAAATAATCTAAATGTATCGATGCTTCTTCCTTGACATTTTAGATTTAGTAGGGTATATTTATTGTGTTACTGTGTAAGGGCATAGGATTGTAAGATTTTCAAAAATGGATTGTTGGTGGGTATGCAATAACCAAAGAAGTTTGATCCTGCTCCCCCTTTTTTTGAGAAGCATTTTAAAGTTAAATGTAAGCAAACTTTATGGGAAGAGGGAGAAGAACTCATCAGCAAAAATGTAAAACACTCTCTATTCAGTGATGCTGTTTACAATAAAAATATGAACTTAGAAACAATGCACAAAAGAATGCACCTCACATCCTTAAATAAGCCATATATCCATATTATAAACCAATGTTTCTAGAAAAATGACTTTTATACTCTTGTGATTATAGTACAAATATTTCGTGGGTGTATTTTTTCTTATTGTTTGATGATATTAATAGCAGTAAAAGTGGATTTTTCTGTATTAAAAAAAACAAAACAAAGCAATCACTGTATGAAAAATTAACTATGTATTATAAGTACTTTATGCACACTATTCTTAGGCGACATGGTGTGTGAGCAAGCAGCTTAAGTCTGATTTCCTGATAAAGTGTACCTTAAGGTGAAAGGCAGATTTTTTAAAAATTTAATCTTCATGTACTAAATAATCACATTTCTTTAAGATATATAAAAAATAGAATAGATAGATATTAGGTGGTTATAAAAGTGGGTCCTCAGTACTCCTAAGGTCTTAAAAAGTAAGTTCCAGGGGCTTGGTAATTTTGGGAAAAAAATATCTAAATCCCTAAACATGATTATTCAAGTTATGCAAAAATCAAAAGAGTATTAACCCTCCAAGTGGCTAAGACGTAAAATCCCGTCAACTTCATTCCAGTTTTCACTGCAATGCATCCATAATTTAAATTATGGATACATTGCAGTGGGTAACGGGCCGCCCATTACCCACATACATGGTAATGGGCCGCCCATGTAGGTATGTTTTATCCCTTCTAAATGTTGGGAACTCAAATTTGGGCAGTGAATTGTTTTGGACTGACAATGAAACTCTTGCCTCAGAATATGATGTGTAACATTAAGATCTAATATACCCACAGCCAGCAATATTCCAAAGAGTTCCGACATGTAGGAATTAACTAAAAAATGAAATATTAATAAGCTAGTGCATTTGCATACAACTGTAGCAATGTATGTAAATGCATATAAAGGCGTACAATGCTGCGATAGATAGCTAATGAGATTAATCATGGAAATATTTTAGTGAATAAATGAGTATTCGTAGTAATGAATAAGATACAACATTTAGAAAGGCCAGACATATTTATTGAATATTTGCAGATTTCATCATTTCTCTGCAGATGACAGTTTGTAAATTTAATTCAATTGCATTTCTCATAGCTACTTTTTATGAGGATTTTTTGTAGTTAAAATAAAAGTAATTTAGAATCAGCATGAAAAGGCAAAATCAAAATAAACGTGAATAGCTATAGTGAAGTAAATTACCTAAAATGTGAAAAGCATACAGTGTAAAAATGAACATGAATAGAAAGAAAACAAGACACGAAAAAGAAGGCAGTATAGCTGTGACTTTTAAGCTAAATATCTTTCAGAGGAAATGGTTTTTAAGTGAAATACGTGCAATGTGTGTCTAAATAAAAAGGAACGGTGTTCTGAAATGACAGTAACTTGACATAGTAAGAATGAGTTTATAGTACTCATTAGCATGTATTATCATTAGTATTATTAGATTTATTTCCTTATCTCAACAGTCGGGTATCATAAAATATGCTCCAATATTAAAGCTTGTAAGTAATTTAGGAACTTGTTTTTTTAGTAATTACAAATCTTCCTAATCAATATTTTATTTTTTGAATAATTTTAAAGCTACATAAAAATTTTACAATAAAAACAACTTTGCATTATTTGCCCATTTCCAGGATGCTCAGAGGATTAAGCAATTTAACATTTTAAGCTAAGTTAATGTATTTGCTTAGTGTTCCCAAATAGTGGGCATGTTGGTTTCAAGTGAAGAAAGAATAAAATTTTTTATTCTATTTTATGTAGATGGTAATGTGATAATCTTATGCATGTGAGTATGTAACAAATAAACAAGTGTACACAAATCATCTTGATGAGCTTTTGGGATCATGATAATCGTGAGAAAAAAAAGGACCTTTAAGCACTCAGCTCAATCATGAAGTACAGGTACACTATAGCGGTGTATTGTACAGCACTTAAGTTGTGGCTAGACTTGATAGGAAATGTATTAGGAAAACAGCACATATACAAGATTGGTCTTTAAGCTAGTATGCTTGTCTAGCTCTAGTAACATTATCCCATTGTGCAGGCCTCAACTTGAGGGGCTCAAAAATAGCATGTGCTCCTGGCAATGTGCTAAAGAGGGTTGCAAAATCAGTTAGGGTTCTAAAGAAGAGGATGCCAAAAATAAGGATCGCCCCAGTAGATGTAAACTAGTTGCAGTACTGCCATTATGCCATTTTCTGATTTATCAAATGCTCCTCTCCTCTCCACTATTTATTACAGCTCCATATACAGCTACATCTCATGTAGCTGAAAAGGACTACTATTTATGTGCGTTAGAGATTCGAAAAGGTTCATTGTAAGTGCTATTATATTTTACAAGAAAATAGGCTCACATTTACATGCTAGAAAGTAGCATTGAAAAGTGAAAATACAAGTAAGATGAATAAATAAAATGCATCATTAGAGAAGGCATCATATATAAAAAGTAATAATTTGCTTGGATTCAAATTTTTTTTATAAAAGTTAAACTAGTATGTTTGTCTTACAGTAAAGTATGTATGTTTTTATAGTAAAGTTTTGATTTAAGACATTCAAATGCTTCAAAATTAGATTTGGAAGTTAAAAGCTTACAGACTTGGGAGTTTTAGTTTCTAGATTTAAGTTTTAAAGCTGATGAATGTCATGACAGATATAATATATGTCATTTTTCCTAACAGAAATCATGCAATATTCTTACTTTTCTAGCTGATAAATATCTGTTTTCCATATTTAGGATGCCGGTTCTGGTTTAGTTGCTGCTGCTATGATAGCTGTTGTACCTGGTTACATATCACGTTCTGTTGCTGGTTCGTATGATAATGAAGGAATCGCAATATTTTGTATGCTTCTAACTTATTACATGTGGATTAAAGCTGTTAAAACAGGATCTATATATTGGGCTGCTATGTGTGCTGTAGCATATTTTTACATGGTTTGTATTATCTTTTGTTTTTAGTTATTTTTTACATTTTTAATCCTTTACACATTATTAAAGATTATCTATGATGAAAGATTATTTTATTTAATCCTATCAGTGACTTTTGTTGTTTTGTTCACTTAATTTTGTCCTCTCATATATTTAAATTATACTTTATCAAATTGTTCCTTATCTATTTTTAAAATGAACAAATTATACTCATTCACAAAACAGACTATAAATGGGTCAAGGCTTGCAATGGGCACTCACACCTTCTCAGCCTTAGCCTTGGATAGCATAAGCATATGCCTCAGCTAGATGGTCCGCCTAAACTGGGGCTCTCAATGTTTAGCTCCTCTAGCAAGCTTGGTTTTTGAGTCAACCTTGACCAGGCCAAGAATAGACCCCACTTTTGCTACAGCAAGGTTATTATTTGAAAATCATTTAGGAAATACATAGGTCTATGAAATTGAAGAAATGTACATTTGCCAAAATTATACTACAACCATTCCACAGGTAAATTTTAAAAGCTCAGAAATGGCACTTGCTCAGTTGAAAGTTCACATTATCGCAGTTGTCCCTACTGTATCAACTCTCAAATATCATGTTGTTGTTGCAACACATGAGTGATTATATGTTGTAGACAGTGAAACCCTAATTTAATTAATGTCATTCGAGTGATCAAAAAGAAATAATGTTATATTCAGGAAAACACTGATTTGGGGTTGAGGGAAATAAAATTACTCTAAATGAATAAAGCTATGGTCAATTCAGGAATTTTTTCCCAGTGTTCCATTTTTGTGAAAACTGTTTACTTTTCTGAATTTCAATATTGATTTTTTGAAAATAATTTTTTTCTTAAAATAATTTACAAACAATTAATATAAAAATTACCAATGAAGAGTTGTTTTAATCGATTGTAATTTTATAAAGGGAGTGTAAAACGAACCCAGATTTTGTTTGCATCTAAAGATGTATTCAAGAAGAGAGTCCAGAAGGTCTGACTCTGACCGCCTTCAAAATTTTGATTTTTGTTAAAATAATAATGAAAATTTTTTCGGGAAAATTCTGTCCTTTCCCACTGTTTGCCCCCCCCCCCCAACCCACTGAAATTTTCTGGATACATCCTTTTATGCATTGAATACTGTAAAGTATAATTTAGGTTACACACCTTTTATTTATTTCTGTACAGCAATTAAGATGCTAGTTTTCAAAATTATTTAAAAAAAATAAATTGCTTATTTTACTTTGTTTTATTTTACTATTTTTATAAAACATTCCATTTTCTATATACATGAGCTTTTGTAAATTTTTCTCTTGACCTTCAATACTTGAAAGGAATGCTTAATTTCTTTTACAGCTTGAGTCACTTCAATTCCTCATTGTCATTTCGATCATCATACAAGTTATTCGATTTCAAAGAAAGTATTAAATGTGGGAATTATAATGTTCTTAATGGCAGGGACCGATCTACACACTTGGGGGCCCAGAGCACAGATACTCTTGGGGCCCCCGGCCCAAATTTTTTTTGCAGAATATTACTTAATTAAATTAAGTTAAAACCAATTATCATTCCTAAGTTAACCATATGTAAACAAATACAAATCAGTAAAATGTCACTACAAATACCACTTTTATGAATTTTTAATTTTTAAAATGTTTTTATGGGTATTTACAGTCGTCGCACATCTTAGAAACGATAAGAGGAGGAGCATGCTGAGGTGTCCGATCGAATTTGCGAATATTGAATCAAATGCATAATTTTTAACATTACAAGTTATATTAAATAAAAAATTTTGAATATTTATGATGAAATGAAGTAAGTAATCAGAAATTTTACTCTTAAGAGATAATTTTAGTAGTTATGATTACATAAAAGGAAGTTTTCGGGGCCCCTAAAAATCGGGGACCCAGGGCACGTGCCCCAAATGCCCTTCCATAAATCAGTCCCTGCTTAATGGTTAAAAACAACTACCTTTAAGAACCTATAAAATTAATTTTCTTCTGGTTGTCTATTGTCAAATTTCACAATTTTTAAGAGTTGACAGCAGAACCAGAAAAAAGGAAGTGTACTACTGCTATATTCTGTACTGCAATGGAGCAGACATTACAAGTATCTCAAGCTGCGAATAAAGAACGAAAATCAAAATATCAACAAAAACTAAATATAAATACAGTGGAACCCCCCCCCCCCCCCCCGAAGACTGGTGACCTATAAATAGTATCAGACATGTTCCATATACTTTTAACATTAGAGCTAACTTTTGAGCAATGAATTCCGAACAAAGGCCATCTGTCGGTATCACCCAAAAATCCTAGCAGCCACCCAAATGCACTTTTCAAAATTCATTTCAGCTCAAAGTGTGAACAGTGTAAATTTTATTTGGCACCACAGTCACAAGATAAACAGGCTATAAATATCGAAACATATTCTGATGCAGGGTTAGCGTGTACTCACGTTTTGCATATAAATCTATATTTTTTGAAAAAATTGACTCTTATTTTTTTTAAACTGCAGGTCAAAGTTTTACTCCTAAAATTTTGGTCCATTTGTATTAATACGAAATTCATAAAAATTGTCATTTTACATTGTAACGGTCATCATTGCAGATAACCCACATCATTTCACAAAGATAACGCTTGCAAGTTATACAGTGAAAGGCTGGGGCGTAGCCAGAAATTTTTCATGGGGGGGGGGGTTTACGACTACTGCAACTTATATACTTGCATACATGTGTGCGATAATGTAGTGAAGAATATACATTTTGTATGGTAAAAAATTTCTCATGGGGGGCGGGGTTATGACCCCCCTAACCCCCCCCTTGGCTACGCCCCTGGTGAAAGGTATGAAAAGTGCTGCGCCTGCAATATTTTGCACATTTTGACTTTCCCTGGTTGACAAATCTGCAAAGTTTTTCTGGTTGTTCAATACATAATGACTGCTTGCTTAAAGTATTGTTATAGAAACCTCTGCTTGTTTCCTGGGTTCATCATTCTGAAGTCCAGTTGGTGTAGAAAGTTCTAGTAAAGAGTCCACTTGTCAGGATGGAACATGAACTTTATTGCTTCTAGAACTTTGTCGAACAATCAGCTGTATGAAATACACAAACACAAACAAACTGTAATGTGCTTTTAGCAGTCCACTTAGATCTGAAGCTCTCACAAATGCTGTATTTCTGCTGTACAAAACACTTTCACAGGCAAAAATTCAGTGAAAATATACGAGAGATAACACTAACAGTCTCTCAAGACTCAGCAATCAAGAATTGACACACAGCACTTTAAAAACAGCTTCGAAAAGCAAGCCAAAACTCTAATTCTGTAGCGTAACACAGCAAACTCACTCTAAACTGGGGCCTCTGAAACGCTTGTATTTATAGGTAGGGCAGAAGCTACAAGAAACTTCTAGAAGAGTCTATTTCTTGAGGATTCTACATAAAGCGGGAATTTTGATTACATCATAAAAGAGAAATGTTAGGTTATTATGTGATGTTAATGCAGCAAAAGCAGCTTTACAAGCCCCTTAGGGAAAAACGCGCCAGGATGGAACACAACTTTATCGCTTCTAGAACTTCGCCAAACAATCAGCTGTATAAAATTCACAGGCACTAACAGCCAGTAGCTTGTTTATAACAGTCCACTTAGTACTGAAGCTTTGACAAATGCTGTAATTCTCACACAAAATAAAACACTTCCAGAGGCAAAATTCAGTAGAAATATGCAAGGGATATCGTACACAATCGGTTTAAAATTTGTTCAAATATGATAAAATATACATCATAACCTAAGATTTTTGACTTGCTTACATGATGATTTAATTTAGAACTAAAAGAGATAAAAACATTTCAGGTATTGTTATAGTTAGTTTGACAATTCTCTGAAACGGGATGGCCTTGTTCACTAAGTTGGCATAGAATTGTATCCAAAACAATATCCTGATTTGTTAGATATGGCATAATACTTATGATGAGACATCCCCAAGATTGACAAAATGAGTTTATTTTGAGAAGCAACAATTGCACCATCTGTCACAATCAAGTTAACTGGATGTCACAAAAATATATATATATATATATATATATAGTTTAATGAATTAGAAAGATTTATTTAATGGTCAAATTGGGGTTTATAAGATGTATGTATATTTAATATTTCTTGAAAGTGTCCACATGTCTGATTTCTTAGTGATTTTAGAGAAGTTTAACTTCTGCAAGAAGGTATTTCTGTTTTAAGACCAGTCAAGTAGAAATCTTTGAGAGATGCAGAAAAATATAAAGTAAAACTTTATATCCATTTAAAATCTAAAAATGCACCCTTTTTTTGACTTTAGGAATTTTTCAGCATCTTTAATCTGCTGCAGCATTTTCAATAACTCTAGACCTATTAGTATGGAAGAGATTTCTGATTCTAAAAAATGTAGTATTAAACTAAAATTAAAACTTTTTTTTTGCATTGGTAAGCCTCATTACCACAAGAATGGCACTGGCTGGTTAGTGAACATCAACTGACAGTGTTTTTTGACAAGTCATTTCGTAAGACCTATAATACACTTATGTAACACCAGGCTATTCAGCTAATGTTTTTTGTAAAATGAGTGAAGACTGTTATCATATTTCTGATTTTCATGTTTTAGGTTTCATCATGGGGTGGTTATGTATTTTTAATCAATTTAATTCCTCTCCATGTTCTGGCTTTAATGATTACTGGCCGTTTTTCACATCGAGTATACATTGCATACAGCACGGTAAGTAATTTTAAATTTACATTTGCCATATTTTAATTATCAGTTAAGCATAAAGAACAATTACTCAGCAAAGCAACTTAAATTAATACCAGCATAAAGTTTATATTAATTGGGCTTAATTGATAAAAGCAGTAAAAATAAGCAAAAAGATTGCAAAAAGTTACACACTGAAGAGACGTGATACTGATAAAAAGATTAATTGCATAAAATACTGAGTCCCTTCTGACTCCATCTTTGTCTAGGCTTAGTTTTGCCACCCCCAGAGGTATCAATTTGGATGGAAACTTGGAAGACATTGTGACCATAGGGCATATTTAACATGCCCCAGTCACCATTAGCGAGCACGGCAGTCTGGTTGGTTTCAGGATTGAAACAAACCTTTCGCAACTATAACCCACGACCTTTCGGCTGCAAGATCAATGTCTCTCCCAACCGAGCTACTGCGGACATTCTGAATTAGAAGAAACTTTAAAATGAAATTAGCTTTTTCAAAAATTTTTAAAACTAATTGTGTGTATCACTTAAACAGTAAGACTATTTTACTTGTTTATGTGGATGACTTAATTTTGAATTAAAACACAGTGACATGGAAAATGTAATCAAAATTTTAATGTCCAAATTTGACATTAAAAATCTCGGACCCCTGCAAAAAGTTTTGGATACTAAATTTGAATGTTTAAATGAAAAATGGATCTTTCATCAGAAATTGTACAGTATGGAACCTCTTACCTGGAAACCAGTTATCCAGAATCATTTTTCAAATAAATAAATTCCTACTATTTCCGAAAGAAAAGCAAAAAATGAGTTTTTTTTATGTTTCTTATGTTTTTGTTCTTTTATTGAGTTCTACAGCTAGAATTTATAAAGTAAGCAATCTGATAAGGTATTTTATTTATTTTTTTAGTATGTGAGCAAGTTTTCAGGAAGTTATTATATATTTACTACTTCCTCTCTAAATGATTATTATTTATCTTGATCATATTAAGTTTTTTATATTATTTTATAGTATATTAACAATTAATTTTTAGTTCTAATCAAAAATAGAGAGTAACATTTATGCTACCAATTAAATCGGTAGATGTCATGTTAATCCCCAACCAGTTATCCAGAATACACCCGGTCCCAACCATTCTGGATAACAGGTTCTATACTGTATATTGAAAAGCTTAAAGTAACTTTTAAACAAATTCTATTTATTCACTGTAGAGTACCTTTATAACCTGGTCATATTGTAAAAAGTGAAATTGAGGAAGAATCAATAGAAGTATAATTACCATATAGAAATTTAATTGGATTGCTTTTGTTTCTCGCTATGAAAACGTGACCAAATAATCTTTTTCAGTTAACTTATTAGCATAATTTAATTCTCATCACACTATAACTCACTGGAAATTGCTATGTTACGTCTTTAATTATGCAGTTTCCACTAGTCATTACAATATCTCTATGCAAGCTGATAATTTAAAACATTTAATTGCCTTGTCTGACTTGTTTTGGGCATCGGGCTGAGATACTAGATGTTCATTCTCAGGTTTTAATTCTTTTTCAAAATGTTCCTATTTTGTGGTGCAGTGCTAAGTAGAAATGCATAGCTCTGTCCACCATGGAAGTGAAATACATTTCAATCTCTGAGACTATAAAAGATATCTTATGGTTACAGGCTATTTATAAAGAAAGTTATTATATTTTAAACCTTGATGTTGATATACCTATAATTTATCTAGATTCAGAAAGTGCTATATATTTAGCAATAACCCAATAACCATATTGAAAATACTTGTAACAAGCACATTGACATCAGATAGCACTTCGTGAAAGAACTTTTAGCTGATAAACAATTTCAACTGCTAAAAGTATATAGCAGCTGGAGTATAGCTGATCTGTTAACTAAACCTATAATCCATGACAAATTTGTAAAATATTGTAACCTTATTTTTGGATAATGGAGAAAAGGGGGAGGGGGTTGTTGTGTTTTATTTAAAATCTTTCCTAAAAATGAAATATTAAATGCTAAATAATATTATAAAAGCTAAACCTTTAAAATATTTATCTTTAAAATCAATATACCTAATAAACAAAACCCACTCATTTTCCACTATCCATTTTACATTTTCAATATGCCACACAAAGCTGAATGTGTAAGCATTCTAAAAGGGATGGAGTTGAGTAATTTTTTTCCTTGGCACGGCCAAGAATGTATTAAAGTATGCAGTTGCTGTAGCTTGCTTTGCAAGTAAAAACCTGAATAGCTAAAGCGCTTTTATGAAAGTTATTTTTAAATCTAAACATGCAAATGCGATAGGCATGCTTTTTGTAATCTCACTTAATTGTCCAATGGGATTGGTTTATGTTTAGTTTCTAAATGTTTCCAAATACAAATTGCATTTGTAGATTGTATTTAAGCAGAAATTTTATGGTAGTCTTTGCCACTTCTTGTCTATGCTGTTTAGCATCGGAGATAGCCAGGTTCTTTTAATTTAACTTATTTTATGCCTCAGTTGAGGTGTTTTCTTTGGGTATAGTTACCCTTTTGATAGTAAATATAAATTATTTTTATAATCATGTATTTTTGTAAGGAAAATCTTAAATATTAAATGATGCGTAATTAAGCTTTATATGAACTTAGTCTCAGGACTATATTAATCTAATTCATTCTTTTTTCGATTAATTGAATTTTACTTGTTTTTCAGGTCTTTTAGACCTAATTTTGATTACAAAACTTTTGGGACACTTTACCCTGTAATACATTGGACTTGTTTAATGTTTGTTAAACTTTTTCCATGGACTGTAATAAATTATATTTTATCCTATAAATCTTTGTCATCAATCTTTCCCCCTACAGCAGCTATACTTTTATTTGGGAATTTAAATTAGTTACAAAAGTTTTTAGGGTAAGAAAATTTTTTATAGCAATTTTTTTTTATAGATCCTTTAACTTTGTTTTTGTCTCTAAGACCAACAATAAATACCTCACCCTAACCAATATACTAGGGAAAAAAATACTTCATTAAACTGTTTCTGCTCAAAATCATAAAGATACATTAAAAAATATCTTCTCTGTGCTGAACTTCACTCATATAATATTGTCTTAGATTATCTGGTAAGAAGTAACTAGATTATAATGATTATAACAAAAATGCAATAAGCCTTAATTTACTTAGTTATTCACTTATTGTTTATTTGAAATAGTTTTTCCTTTTTTTTTCAATTTATGTTTTTCTATATTACCAAGTCTTTCTTATTGCAGCTTTATTGTCTTGGGACATTGCTATCGATGCAGATATCTTTTGTAGGATTTCAACCTGTGCAGTCAAGTGAGCACATGGCGGTAAGTTATTTTAAATAACCAGTTACTTAAGCCAAAATTATTTTATAGGTATAGCATACAGTGATTTTGTATTAGAATCATGATGATCTCGTGTTCTCATACACATATCATTTGGAAAAAAAATTCTGTAATTCTTAAAATTACATTATTATTGCTAATATTTGCCAATATATAATTATTGGCAAAAATTTGAAGGAGTATATGAAAAATTTATTATAAATGATCATCCAGGTTATGTGAAGTCATAGGAATTTTGAAAATGGCAAAAGCTGAGGAAGAATAAAAAAGACTTAAAATAATTGAGTCTTTGGATAATTGATAAACCATGAAGAGATTTATAGGGAGTTGAAAATAAAAACTGAGGCAGTTTGCAGAAGTGTTAAAAGCAATTTTCTTGTTGAGGAATTACATTTCATTTAAGCAGATATTGCATAGTTAAAAAAATTAAGAAAATAAGGAATCTAATACAGACTTGCCAACTTTTACGCTTTACGCGTAAAATTTACACATTTCGACTGCTGTTTACGCTTTTACGCATAGAGCGCTTTTTTTGACGCATTTCCGGATATTTTCTTCCTAACTTGTGTATATTTCTTTAAAAGTGAAATTGATATTAAAAAGAAATGTATTAGGTTTTAAATTGAAATGATGTTCTATGTTAGGGCCTTTTTGCCTTTTCAATATCCTAAGTGGTAGCATCGGCACCATGATCCACATCGCACATCCATGTTGACACAATGCGCATCAAAATATTTTTCTTTGTTGCCACTGAGGCAAAGAAAAAAATCTTTTCCCACATGCGATGCCGAGTATTTCTTAATTGGTTTACCCAGTCATGACGTCATAGAGTAGAGCGAATGGGGGAATCGTTTACTAGGGAGTAGATCTTTCTCCTGTGACTTAGGCGTCTCACGTCACGTGGTGTTCTTCGTTATCAGCCATCAGCGCGCGCCCGCTTTGCGATTAAGTGGTGGACGCAGACGGTAGTAAGAGCATACTTCGATTGCTTTTCTGAGGATTATTTTCGATAAATGATCACTGGCACAGCATAACTTATAAACAAAGTTATAGCAAAGAATGGGTATACAGGGGTCGCACTGCCGATCGCCAACGTTGCAAATTGTGAAAATAAAATTAGTTTGGCGAAAAAAATACGTTTGAGCAAAAATATTGATAATTGCTTTTCTTAATGATGTCCGGAAAAATCTAATTTGGCGAAATGTTAAAAAGAGCCAGCGCAACCCCTGGGGTATATATAGTATCATATGTCAAAGGAGCGAAATTTGCTTATTGTAACGTGTGCCGGAGTGATTTCAGCATTTTTCATGGAGGAAAGTATGACATTTCTCGCCACTCGAGTTCGTCAAAACACAGTGAAAATGTGAAATGTGTTAACAGCAGTAAAAGTCTACAAACATTTTTCAAAGAGGACGGACAGTCCAGTGGCATATTAATGCAAGTTTCTCGGGGGTGGGAAGTTAGAAGATTGACATATACATCCATTTTATGGAAGCAATTTAGGATCTTTTACATTAATTTCTTTTTTCTCGAGGGCCGGTCACCCCCTCCGCCCCCCCCCCTTTAATCCGCCCTTGGGACAGTCGGACGTTATTCATGCAGAACTGTTATTTACATCTTTCTTGATCGAATACAATGTTCCTATTTCAGCAGCTGACTATGCTGAATGTAAGAGGGTTTTCAGTATTATTCGGAAAAACAGAAATGAATTCAGGTGCAACTTGTCTAATAAGATTTTGGAAAGCCTTCTTATGAAAGATTTTTACTTCAGATTTTCTGAATAAAGCAGAAAAAGCTACTGCTGCTTCTTTGAAGTCAGCACAGTCAGAGTTTTTTCAAGCCAGTTAAGTGATTATAATTAATAAATTGTTAATCACAAGAAATCTGGAAAATGGTGTATTAATTGATTTGCCTTTTATTCAACAACTTCATTTTCTTTTATTGTTATTAGCTTTATTTAATACTTCAAACAAATAATTGTGATATAAAATGCATTAAAAATAATACTCGTGCATTCTATGGTGAAAAGTAAAAAATAACGCTCACGCGTTGTATAGCAAAAAGTGTCGAAATTTCTGTTCGCGCGCTGTTTTACACATTTTGATTTTCCCAGGTTGGCAAGTCTGCTAATAAATTTATATATTAAAAAAAGCACTTTCTCAGCAAAAGAATCTCAAAAATTATAAAGGGAAAGTGATTTTACCAATAAATTTATAATGCATACATCTTATGCACAAATTTTTCAGGTGCGGATATTAATTTAACTAAAGAAAAACAGGAGTTTCTTCCAGCCTTTTTTTTCTTTCTGTATATGCAGCATTTGAAATATTGTCAGAGCTGGTTAAAATGTTTATGCTTTCAGCAAAAACTTTCTGACCAGGTCAAAGAATGATATATTCTCAAAGTGATGTTCAAATTTTGAAGAAATATCATGTACACAAAAATGTGTAAAAAGTATTAAAACAGTGGTCCCTAACCCCTGGGCTGCAGATGGCTACTGGTCCGTAGATCAAAAGGTACCGGACCGCATAAGGAACATTAAATTATTTCCATTTTATCACATAGTTTGTACTCAAGCATAGAAAGGATTTTTAAAATGAGGCAAAAGATCAGCTTTTCACAGACTTGTGAGAAAAAGGTGAGCCAATCATAAGCAATTGCCCACGTGACCTAGTTACAGGTAGGTGCAACACATAAAATCTTTAAACAGTCAAAAGTATTATGCCAAAGCAGAAGTGCCAGAATTTGGTGAACACAATATTACACAAGCTTGGCAACCCTGGATAGCGAAAGACCTGCAGACACCCAGAATTTACATTGTATCATGGAGAACCACAGTTCTACGAGTGACGCAGCCAGCCCCAACAACAACCAACCAACCGAAAAACATCGCGACACTATATTTACAGCTAATTTTTCCTATTTCGAACTTGTATCTTCTGGATCTTGGAATCTGCTCTAATGAATTTTTTACAATTAATATATGATTTTAATCGGTGCCAAATTCGATGAGTGACGTCGCCGGTTAAGCTAGGAAAACTAGTTTTTTTAATTTAATCCAGTTCAATGAGGGGACTATTTAACTCGCGCAATAAAATACGGAAAATGATCTTCTTTGAGAGGCGGTAAACAAGGCAGGGAGTATGAATACATTACTTTTGGCCGACGCGAAAGTGACAGAGCCTAAGAAAATATTTTTTAAGGATAAGTAGGCTCTTAATTTTTTTTTTTTTGGTTCAATTATTAATCAATTTTCATCACAGTATTCCAAATTGTTATAAATATGCTCTGGACAAAATTGATGCAAAGAATTGACCTAAAAAATCTAAAGGAAATGACTCGGCGCTCAATCTCAATCCATGATTTCATACTTCATGCTTCATACACACATAATAATTCTGTCATCCTTCCTTTTGAATCTGTTATCCCTTATGTTTTAATTAGTCACTCTTTTAATAATATTTCTATTTCCTTTCGCTTTTGGTTCTCAGCTATCTAGGATGTTGCGTAGATCTGTGACAAGATTTGTACAACTTAACTTATAACGTAAACCAGTATGTTCCTAGATTGCTAGTACGTTTCACATCTCGTTTCTGTCCAGACATCTTCAGTTCGATCCTCTCCGTCTCTCTTTTGCGAGATGGGCTTTATTTTACTGTCGTTTATGTTTTATTTCATTTTAAAAAATAACAGATTATTATATACTTTACTTATTTTTTCTGTAATTTATTTTGCTATAATTAATAATTAAAAATACTTAAGACTTTATATTAAAAAATAATTAATTTAAGTATTTTTTGGTAAAATTCCTTCCTAACTTTTTCTTTAAGTATTTCGTTTCATATATCTAGTATTTTCTTAGCTATTTTTAGTTAAAATTAAGTCTTTATTTTTCTAATATTATTAACTCTATTTGGAAAATTCAATATGTAATTAATATTTCAATGAATTTTTTTTTCTTGAGAAAGCTCTCATAATTATATATATATATATAATATATAATATATATATAATTAATAATTATTATTTAGTATTCAAAGGAAAATAAATAGTAGTTTTACATACTAACTAGTTTTAATAATAATTCTTTTACTCTTCATGTATAAGTAAAATTTATTGAATTATAATTTTAAAACCAATATTTTTTCCAAATCTTAGGTTTTCTCACTTTTATTTTGTATTCCTTTAAATACCAGATTTAATTTTGTTCAATAATTTTCAGATAGAAATTTGATTAATTAATCTAAATTTATACATGCACTATGTTTTGTATTAGACATTTAAAGGCCGGAGATGGCATCTAAAACTAAGATGTTGTGCCCATCCGAGCAGAGTTGATACGATACTGAAGATGTTAGATAACTGAAGTATAAAGGTCCAGGGTTCTGGTCTACTGGACGGCTGTTAATCTAAAAATTCGGAGTTTTGGACGGTTTTCTCACGATGTAAAATAAATACGCTTCAGAAGCACTAAGGAAGTCATCTGCACAAGATCCCCCCCTGAAACAATGGTTATACTGTATCTCTTTCAAATTTCAGTTCTGATATAGGTAAAGGAATACAGTTCATGAAAAAGATCTAGCCTACCTGCCCTGGTAGCTTTTTTGTCGATTTCCTGTTCCCAGCTAACTGTTTGAGTGATCTAAATGAGTGTCTAAAGAATGAATACAATTTATTTCTGGATTAAATAAACACATCTTACACTACACAACATTTACAAAAGACATTTAGATTCTGTTATCAGAGGGGGGAAAACCCCTTTTTCACGTCAGTTTACATCGAAGCCTTCGCTGCATCTGAAAGGCAAGAAAAAAGATTAGAGTTCAAAAGCGCCCTCTTCTGGCGCAGGGGAAAGTCATTCTGCTTCACCCCCCTTGGATAGGCAATACAAAATACTCCTTGTGCTGTTTAACCATAACACAATACAATACAACCTCTTCAGAAATAGTATATGCTTTTAGTGTATGTTAGAAAAAACTGAAATTAAATTAATAACATAATGTATTTCTTAAATTTATAAAACACACAAAAAGCAGATATCAATATTCTATTAATTACTTACTTGGTGAAAGACAGCATGCAGTACGTAAATTTATCGAAAATGTGGCTGCCTTTTAAATCTATCAAAACAGCTCAATTAACTTAGTATTTTAAAGCCTCTAATTTGTGGGAATCATTGACACCAAGGTTTTTTTTTTTTTTTTTTTAAATCATCCTAAAATAAGTATATGATGTGCCAACCTTACCTTAAATAAATACAGTAGAATTTTTCAAAATCGGCGGGACTTTACCGATTCTGCATAACACAAAATTCCAGTTTATAAAAATCCTGTAATATTATAAAAGAAATCGTTATAATCTGGTAAAGTTTAAAAAAAGACTTACTTTTTTTTAAATAGAAAAATGTATTAAAAATAAAATACATTTACTGAGAAATTGCTCATCAGAAAGATGTTATTCTTTTAAACATTTTTAATAAAATCTAAAACATTTTCGTTTGAATACTGATTTATTGTTATTCTAAGGTCCAATTTCATCTTGATAATTCAAATTCTGTAAATTAGCAGTCCAAATTTAAGAAATTCTTCTGTATTTAAAAATAACAAAAGGGGATATGTTTAAAAGAAAAACGGAAAACAGATAAAAGTTTAAGCACACATGCGCAAAATCGCTAATAGCCATTGGAGGAAGCGTACGATTCTAAAAGAGATAACAAAGCTAGTGGAAATGGAATTCTGCTTTAGCATTATGACATTTGAGTCAATAAAGACATTAGGGGCAGTAAAGACACAAGTGGAAAAGGAGTTTTATACGCCCGGCTTATTTCAGCATGCAGAGTCTCTTTTCCACCTACAGCATGTGCATTGCCAATCTCGCAGACATGCGAAATTCTCCGGACTGGCGAATTTCGCATGGAGTTTTTTCGCTGGAGATTCCAATTTCGCCGGAGAAAACGTATATATGTATTTAGTTACAACTGCTTTCTTCTGACACTGGTCTTTTTTTTTCTAGGGTGGGTGGGGGTGAGCCTTTACTAAATTAGTTTATTTTGGTTTTTACTCAAAGGATGTGAAGTCGGTTTCGATTTTTAGACCGGCAGCCCTAAGGAAATTTTATTTTAAACTTATTTTTCTTTGAGGGGGGGGGGGGGGGGTTCGAGAGTAATTCTATTTTAATTCATATTACAAAACTTTTTTTTTAAATAAATAATTTTTTGTGGAAATTCTTAAACTGGTAGGTCATCTAAACGTTCTCTAAAAAAAATGAATTTATCAACTGATAAAAAACAAACATAGTATGAAGTTAGTTTTTTAAAAAGCGACATAAAACTGATTATAAATGTTAGAAAAAAAAAACGCTATTTCTTTACTTACCTTTTATTTCCATGACATTTTATCTCTAAATTTGCTAAAGTGAAAAAACGAAACTTTTGTAAAATCCTTTAAATGTTTTCTAAGTGAAAACGTAAGTTTGTTAGCATTTGAAAATGGCGGTGTAAACATCGTCATGTCTTTAACGCCGTAATAAAAAGTTTACATTTCTCGCCGATAAATGGCGCTGTTCCTGATTTGCATAAAATAAGAACTCTTTTTTTTTCCTATGCAAATATCCATCGTAGTCCCGCACTAACTGGCAGGTATAAAAAGGGCATCACAAGTTAACCTTTCGGTCAGTCAGAGAGTGTTCTCGATCTGCTATGTTGTGTGTGTAATCAACCGACTTGATTCAAGTAGAGCCGGATCAGGGATCCGTGCTGCGGTACCCAGATGATTCAATATGATGTGATGTGTTTTGTGAATCAGAATAAGATCGCCGCTGGCGACTTATCTTCGAGAAAGCTTATTTTTATTTGTGCCACTAATCGGATGTTGCTTAAGTATTGTCTTCACCATGTGCACTGTGTAAACCTACCATAATCATCTTGTTTCAATAAACTACAGAAAAAAGGTACCTAATTTGTCTTTCTTATTTAAACGCATATTCAAAACCAAAGATTTCTACTGTGCAACTCAGCTTAAATGAGTTTCAACTCTGCCTAGAATCTACAAAAACTTATTTTACAGATAAAATCCAGTGACTATTCAATTTCAGCCAAAGACTTTTAATTTGTTTGTTGAATAGCTTAATTTATAATACAATATAATCAGTTAAGTAGTTTCCTTTTCAATAAACAATAATTTTTTGAGTAATTTTCTATTTTATTAATGATTATAGTCATTAATTAATTTAATTAACAATTTTGAGATGTATAATTAGCTTAGTTAAAAACTTATAGTGTATCATAATATAGTTAAAAATTTAACTTACAGATAGCTTTAAACTGAAAGCAAGCATTGCATTAATAGATTACATTGCATTAAAACAATAGAACGAGTAACTAGATTATCTCGAGATTATTAAATTAATAATTTTAACGAAACTTAACTTACGGTTATCATTAAACTGAATGCAAATTAATGAATCACAATGCATTAAAACAATAAAGCCAATAGTTATATATTGTTGTTGTTGTTCTGGAATTACGGCCGATTAGCTACATGTATGCTCTAAGCCAAGAGGTGGGTGCCCTCCATGGGGGTCTTTCTCGGGGGGTCTTAACCTGTATTTACGCTAAGTTTCAAAGGAAACCACAGAAAACTCCGAACGATTAGGTCGGCGGATGCAACCTGGTTTCGAACCAGGCACCTTCCATCTCCCAGTTCAGAGCACTATGTGCTCGGCCACTGATGGGGCCCAGTAGTTATATAACTATAATAAAAGTTACCTTGCGTTTAGCATTAAACTGAATGCAAATTAATGAAATAAAATCAAAAATGGCAGCAGGGATACTAATCTGTACTCGACCCAAATTATAAATAGAAAATTACTCAAAAAATTATTGATTCTAATCAGTATTATGCCTCTTATTATAAAATTCTAGCAAAAACATGTCAATTTTCTGTTACATGTTACAAAAGAACTTGTAGTGACTTTTTAAATCAAATACTCTGATACTGCATGAAAACAATTTGTATATTTATTTACATAACTTAGTGTCAAGCAAACTTCTGAAATTCGTCCGTGAAACTGATTTATTATCTTCTGACCATACCCCTAAAAAGTAATGATATCCCCATGCAAAAACCCTTAACGGGTTAAAAATTTGTGACGCAGCATTTTACTTTATATCTATATTAATTTTAAATATGGGTCTTAGAAATAATATCAAATTTTGAGTGACGCCCTGCTGGGATTTTTAAAGATTTGTTTTTAAATTCCATTACAGTTACTTTCGTTTTATTTTCTAAAGAAGATTTATGCATTTAAGCAATGCTTTTAATTATGAAATACACTGTCAAAGATATCAACCTTTTACTGAGTTATATAATGCATTCAAATGAATTTATTTCAATAATTTATCTTTTGCGTCACGCTATCCAAAAGGGCAAGCAAAATTTTCATACACATTTCACTTAGTTTGGTTACTTTGACACTTACTAAATATTTACGTAAATTTTACTTGCCCTTTTCGATAGCGGGACCCAAAAGATCAAATGAATTTATTTGAATAATTTAATTTAATACATTATATAGACTCAGTGAAAGTGTGATATATTTGACAGTGTATTTCATAAAAATATACTATTATGTTTTTAATCTCTTATTCAATGTAAAAATAATAACAAATACAGTAAAACCTGTGTTGAACGACCCCCGTATTTAACGACCACCTGGTCTTGTCGACCATGTCTTAGCTGTCCCAAGTACCATATAATTATAAATAATGGTTTATTTTTCTTATTGAACAACCACCTGCCTGATTCGACCAACGACCGCTATGTATAAGAAACAAATTTATTTAAAATTCTATTTTAACGACCCCGAATTCTTAAAAAATTCTTATTTTCCCCTATTTGAGTAAGCCTATGTTCCCCGTTTTTGAAGCCAAAAACCACACCCCTCATTCCCCCAAAGCATTGGATATCGTGATTGGAGAACATGTAAATTTATATATTTGAAATTACACAATAAAAAACAAGTTAATACGTGTAAACAACCTTCCATAAACGTAAAATGGATAAACAAATTGGTTAGTAACTCTTAAATTATTTTTATTAACAATTTCGGAACTCGTTTTTCAATGCATCTCTATGCGTTCTTCAATCTTTTGGGGGGATAAGGGAGGTGTGACACAGGCTTCACTTTCCCAGCACTGTGTAGCACATTAGTTAAACCTCCTTGCATTCGGATGATCAGCAGTCACGAGGTATGATGAAAATGAAAGTTGACACTTGTTTAGTTGAGTTGTAACACAGCTTTCAGTCACTAAATAATCCATGGAGTCACTGAATGCAATAGCGGCATGCACGCAGTTACTTGTGTTACTGCTTCTTGGAGGATATTTATTGAAAATACAATTTTGTGCATTTAGACATTACAGTGAATCGTTCAGCACAATTACTTCGAAAAATAATTCCACAATCGAAAAATAATTCCACAACAAAATCTCCACACCATAGGAAAATACTACCAAGAATGATGTCATTGTTTCGACCAATGAGTGATGCCGATACTGGTGAGAGCTAAGCACACAAAATTCAACACAAAAGTTTATTATGTTTTCCAATTTTTAAAAAAATTTAAAAATATTCTAATTTAATTTATTAAAATATATATAAATCTCACTGCCTTTCTGTACATATTATGAAAAAGTAAGTACATACATGCTTTTTATTATATCTATATAAACGCCTTTTCAGTGATAATCAGGTAATTATCAAATAAATTCCAATTCTATTGATAAAATTAAGTATGCTTAAAATTTTGTCAAAATGTATTGCATTACCTGAATTCAAAGACCGACCCTCCTTAAAGACCACATTTTATTGGTCCCAATGGTGGTCTTCACTGTACTAGTTTTATTTTATAAATATTTTCTATTTGTATCATTACAATGTTTTCACTATTACATTGTATACATTTAATCTATGAAGGTATAAAAACTTTTTAATCAAGTATTCATTAGTAATACTCTTCTACTAAATGGAGGGTTATGGCACGTTTGAACTCTCTCTCTATTTATGATAGTTATTTACTAAAATTTATTTTTAAAAATTCTGCAACTGTTTGTGAATATCTTTAAAATGAATCAGCACACAAATATTTATCATACTTATAAACAATATTCATATTCAGTAGAGCTGAAGATTCCCGGTTGCTAGTTGCCAGCTGGTGACTAAATTCTTTTGTTTGGCCACCAATTAATTCACTCCCAGGCACCGTGCCATAGATAATGATTTTTTGGAAATTTCCGTTGCCCGTAAAGATTTTTTTTCTTCTTTTTAAATTACCATAAAATTCTGATTATATGCGCTCCCCTCCTCAGCATTGAATGATTTTGATTTTCTCTTTCAAAAATAACCCCACCCCACTCCTCGCTGAAGCAAATAAAGAGCATTCCGCAGACTGTCACTGCAATGAGTTCTGTGACGCCACCAACAAATCGGAGAGCAGCGGCGGCGGCTGTGATATGCCCCCACAGAAGCAGGTGGAACAGCATGCCGGACTTTTTGTCATGCGGTGGCAACACTTCCTCCCTGGTATTTCACCGATTGTAAAAACAAAACAATAAACAAATAAATGAAATAAAAAGTGGATTCTTGGGTAGAATAATGGTAGACCCTTCGATTATGGTCTGGTTGCCATTTAGACATTGCTGCAAAACTGTACTGATTTAAAAAAAAAAAAAAAATCAGCTTTTTTGAGCATACAAAACTATTATGTGCGTATTTTTTGTGTGAGATTCAACAGAATTAGTATAAATTAGGCAAAAATCTGCGTAAACACGATCCCTGAACAAAGCGTTAATAGCAAAAAAAATTTTTTTTATTATTGCAATTATAACCCCCTTCTCAAAAAAACGATTTTAATTTGCAGAAGTGAGGAGTTATAATAAGGCTTTTACAGTATTTTTTTATGTGTGAAATTGCTTTTAAACTTGTCAATAAAACTCTGAAAAATAATCTCCTCACCCTTCATAGACGAACACTAGAGGGGAGATATTTATTTTTAGGTACAAAACAAAGCTGAGCTATTGCCAAAGATTTAGAATATATATTAAGAATTTATATTCCTAAGTGTATGGCTATTGCTCTTAATGTTATAATCCCCCCCCCCCACCAATTCCTTTATATCCCCTTTCTTCTATAAAAGGCTGAAAGCAGCAGTCAATCTGGTCTGTTTATATATTCTTGGAACTGCTAACTACAGAAGCAGTTTTTTTTTTTCTTTGAAAATTTTGTACGTAAAGCTATATCAAAATCTGTTCTTAATTTAATTTTTTTTCTAGCTGTGTTCCATTTTTTAATGAAATTTTATCAAAAATATATGTATGATGAATAGCAAGAAAAGAAAACTAAAAAGAATGATTGTAAATCCATGAAAATATCACTTTTTTTTTTTTTTTAAACAATCAGTCCATTGAAAAGTGTATTTGCAAATTTAAATTTCTGTTGTCTATTACTAAAAAACTAACTATTTCTTATATGATAGTGTACTGACAATTCTAATGAAGTATTATTAATGGAAAAATAATCATTCAGATGAAGTATGGGTTGACAAAAGTTGTAAAATCTCAGGAGCCTACATCAGGAACAGCTTTAGAAATTTGGCAGCCCTAGGTAAAATCAAGATTGGCGGCCATGTATACATTTTTCGATACTGATGCATGCATACACCAGAATACTTCATCATTATCATTTTATTAATAAAAATTAAAATTTTCAGGAGGGGGGAGGGATCTGGACCCCCTGGACCAATATCAAGTAAAATTGTTAAGCTCTAGTTTCATAAATCAGTTTTTAATTCCATTAAGACACATTAAAGTTATGAAAAAAAATAAAAAATATATGAATAAGAAATTATTAAAATCTAAAATTAAAAAAAAAGAATTATGCATATCTAAAAATAGCTAGTTTACAGTTCATAACAAACTGACAAAAATACTTATTTGCTAGTTGGTCTTTAGGAGTGTATCAGTCAATAGAACAATGTTCTGCTGATGGACTCATTCCCGGAAATAGTTTGAATTATTTATTTTTATGATTTGTTCACTTAAATTGCACTGTTTATTTCCCTATACTTACTTAGTAGAGGTCAAAATTCAGAAAATTTACAGGTGGCCAGTGGCCACCAAGCTTAAAATTTTAAGTGGGCACTTGCATCAGGGGCGTAGCCAGGGGGGGGGTTAGGGGGGTCATAACCCCCTTTGAGGAATTTTTTGCCATACAAAATGTATGTTCTTCACTCCCTTCACACACACATGTATGCATATATGTGAGTTGCAGTAGTTATAACCCCCCTTCCCCCCATGAAAAATTTCTGGCTACGCCCCTGACTCGCATGTTTTTGAATATTGCACAACGTACATACAATATAGTTTAATAAACATGCACAGTTAATATAAGTAATAGGGAAAGATTTTTTAAAATATACATCTAAATCTTCTACTAATTAAAAAAAAAAAAATTACCTGCCAGTATATACAGAGTGTCCCAAACACACTGACCTAGTCTTTTATTCCTTAAATATGGATCATAGACATGTATAATAAATCACAAAGCTATATAAGGGACAGAATTTTAAGTGTTGATTAACATTTTCAGAACATTAAATCCAATTAAATAAAAATTTTTGATTTTTATGCGGACCCCATACAAAAATATTCCCAGTTAGTAAAAAATACCCCTTACATTAAATAGGTGATGTACAAAATTTCAACCTTTTTTTTTTCAGAATTTCAACCTTTTCAGCCTTTCATTCTTTTTTTTTTTTTTTTTTTTTCCCTGGCCACGACCTTGCGTTTTTCAAAAACTTTTCTTTGTAGTGCCCCCCTACTACCACTCTTTAAAAAGCACGGCGCCCGACAACCTTTCAGCAATTGGCAGCTCTTTTTATATCCCCTTTGCCCTGGTATGTCCATGTTTTCACTCGAAAACTTGCCATTCCCCCTGCCCCTTCCGTTACAGGGATCATCGCAGTCAAGATTATCGATCGTTTTACAGGCCCCTTTACGGAACACTTTCCATTAAAATGATACTATAACAAAAATATGATCAATTGAAACGACTCTTAACTAAATACGATGTATAACTGGTCCTTCACAAAATTCCAAGCAACGCAATCAGACATTTATTGTAAATGAAACCCAATAAAATTTCCTTTTAAAAATAAGTAACTTTTTTTTTTTTTTTTTTTTTTCCCCTGGCCACGACCTTGCGTTTTTCAAAAACTTTTCTTTGTAGTGCCCCCCTACTACCACTCTTTAAAAAGCACGGCGCCCGACAACCTGGCCTTCCTACTTCAAATTATCTATAGTTATTAAAGATATTTACTAAGCATTAGAGAGTTACGGATTCATTTAGAAATGAAAAGTGCCTTTTTGTGAGTTAAATTGCGCGACTTCATGATGTCCATTGATCTGAAGTCGGACCAGGCACGTAGCCAGGAAAATTTTTCAGGGGGGGGGGATATCAACTTATATGTGTATAAATAGACAGAATTTCATCACTAATCCAAAATTTTTTTGGGGGGGGATATATCCTGATATCCCAATGAACGCTTAGGAATAAACGTTAATCATTTTGAGATTGCACCAAATCAGTTCTGAATATTTTCTATATGGTACACGAAATTGCCTTTTTGCGAGAACAAAGTATCCCTATTTTTAAATCCCCCGCGGCTGCATTTGCGTACTCCATTGGTCTTTATTCATGACGAACACTGTTAATTTTCCGCGACGGACAGCTGTCATCAACTTTATGCTGGCCTTAAGCCTTATTATGCCTGAATAAATCTTGAAATATTTATTTTATGTTTTTGGTATTAATAGATCACAAGAAAAGAGTTTACAAATGAATGCTCACCACTCTTCGGATTTTTGTTCTCAGAAAGAGGGCCCTTGCAAAAACAAACAAGTGCAGGTGTCGGCTTCAAACCGCAATCTTACGCATTGTCGTAATCCCCATTTGTAAATTTCCAGAACAGATGATTACTTTTGTTAATTGGTCAAGTGGTACTAATACCCTTTATCAATGATCCAGCTCCCCCCACCCGCCATGCCGACATCGATCTTGGAGTTTAGTTGACTCCTGTCAACAACATCTGTTTTAACGTCCCGTTTCTGTTTTACTTTCAATTCATAAAAACTTTGTGAAAGAAAAAGGAAAGAGAGTGGGGAAATAAACTGTGGCGACTGGTACATAAAATTGCAGTCTCCACTTTCAAAAAGACAGTCGCCACGTGGCGAGTTGCGACCATTAATTTTGACCTTTATTACTTAGAACATAGGCACACCAACGGAGGAGGGGCTATGGGGGGTTAAAGCCCCCCCTAAAAGTTGAGGGTTAGAAGTAAACAGCTTTTAAAAATGGAAAATTATCACTTAATGAATTAAAATATTTTATAAACTCTTTAGAATAGTATTTGCTTTTGTTCTTAAGGACAGGGCTGGAAATCAATTTGCTTTTGAATGTGAATTGCAAAATTAAATGGTGTTGATTTAGGTTCAAGTATCAAAATAGATTTTCTTTTGAATATTCCTTTATATATATATGCTTTGAAGCTTAGTACAAGCAAATAAAACAGATACTACCAACTATGTGCATACTTATCATAGCCAATGTGCTAAAGATTGCAGTAAGTACTGGCTCCTAGATGAAATTGATTTAGGAGCCGGTGGCCGCTAAGGAAAAATGGGAATCTTCAGCATTAATATTCAGATATTAAAAATAGCTGCAAATTTTTATTAGAATCTTTCAATGAAACTTACTCCTTAAATACAGGGTCTTCATAATTTTTATGGTCTTCAATGTAAACAGCAAAATACTTTTTGAAATCAAATCTATGAGTCAGTGCGACTTCATGGGTGCTTCTGGCTCGAGCACCCACATCCAAAAATCACTTGGATGTGGAGCACCCATACAATTTTAAGACACTGTTATAATTAATTTTGTTGAAAACATTTACTGTGGAATTTTGGGGAAAATACATTAGTTTTCTTCAAAATAAAGAAATCATCTTTTATGAGATTCCTGCAAAAGATCATAATTTTTCTCTATTGTTTCACTGATCTGCTTAAGATGATGGCTGGGTACATATAATTCAGAATAATCCATTTGAATTATAAAACATGTTGATTTATATTTTGTAAAAGTTTTTATTCCTAATTATGCATTAAAAAATGTAAAGCTATTGCGGGAAATATAAATTTTTCTTAAAAAAAAAAAAAAAAAAATATCTGTAACTATCCCCTCATCCCTTGAAAAACTGTTCTTTCTAAAGCACCTTCAAAAGTTCTGTGAAGTCGGCACCTCTGCTATGAGTTTTTACGAGTTAAACTCTTCTCTTATCTTGCTACCATTCGCATGCGTCCACAAATCTTCGACTGCATTGCATAACCTTGCTACTAGAGAAGATGGTGTGTGACATCAGAGCGTCATTCTCCTAGCTTTGGAAACCACCTTCAAAGAAAAGTATGCTATGGATAAGAGATAGTGACTGACCACACCACTAAGATCATTAATCACCCTGCGGAAGAACATCACGTGCTGCTTGCTGTGCTGTAGGAAAACGGGGCTTAGTGAGGCAATGAAACCTTCAAAATTGCTTTGCCACTTGAATGCCAAGCACCCTGAATTAAAAGACAAACCTTAGGAGTAGTTTGAAAGAAAAAACAGGAACACGAAGGACAGAAGACATTTATGAAGGCCACCACATCAATGAAGTAGAATGCACTGAGAGCATCATATTTGGTGACTAACCGTATTGCTAAGGCTGAAAAGCCATTCACTGTTGGTGAAAAATTGATCTTGTCCTTCACTAAAGATGTCTGCCATGAATTTCTAGGTGAGGCTGCTGTGAAAAAAAGCGCATGTGCCTTTGTCAGCTAGCAGTGTGACTAAGCGTATTGAGAAAATAGCCGAAGACATTTCAGTGACAAGGTATGGGTCTCAAAACAAGCTTACCTGTGTGACATATTCAGCTTGTTCATTGAACTCCATTTGTGCCCTCAAGGGAAAATGACAACTGTTTTTAAGTTGGCAGACAAAGTAGCTGCATTTAAAGCTAAACTGGAGTTGTGGGGACAGGGTGTCAACAGAGGCAATTTGGACATGTTTCATACTTTAACTGGGGGTTTTTAAGCAAGGCTGAGCCTTAACGTTCATTCTCCCAGTTTGTGCACAATCATCTGTCTTTGCTTTTAAGAGTTTTGAGCGCTACTTCCCAATTGCAAAAAACCCACGAACTGGTAAGGAATGGATCCACAATCCATTTGTGAACAAATCAGGCAAATCTAGCATGTCTATGTCCACACAAGAAGATAAATTGCTGGAGATTACAATTGATGGCAGCCTTAAAACTTGTTCAAGACAACAATTCTGTTGATGTTCTGGGTTTAAGTAAAGGCGGAATACCCTGAAATTGCCATTACAGCATGTAAATCTTTTTTGCCACTCCTGACAACCTATCTATGTGAAGCAGGGTTTTCTGCCACAGCAGCAACAAAAAGAAAACAAAGGAATAAACTGGACATAAGGATTACACTTCGGGTGTCATTGTGTCCCATTACCCCAGATGAAGCAGTCCTGTTGCAAAAAAGATCAAGATCAGGGTTCTCTGATTTAGCATTATAGTCAATTAAAATATTAAATCACTTTATATCCATTTTTTGGTGTAACTGTATTTTATTTTGAAGGTATGTTTAAATACAATTAAATTAAAGTTATTAAATCAAAACAGTCTAAATTATAAACAATCAACGTCCATCAACCCCATCTGATCATTATTTTAAGCCTTTTGCTATCATATTTCAGACCTTTAGCTATCATCACTGTAAAGTAGCTATGATTAGAATGCATAAAAACTTCTCTAAGTATTATGAAATATTGATTTCTGATAACTGCTAAAATTGACCATTTAGTAGATGTGCTAGTTTTAATGTTCTTTAGGATTTTGTAATAGTTTAATTTTATGTGGTTTTACTAAACTTAAAGTATTGAGTTTTATTTCTAAAAGTTGTTATTTACAATTGTGTCAATGCTAATAAATATATGATTAATATTTTCTCCCCCCAGGCACTTGGTGTATTTGCTCTTTGTCAGCTTCATGCTTTTGTTGACTACTTAAGGTCTCGCTTATGCTATGAACATTTTGAAGTTTTGTTTCAAGCAGTTGTGTCTTTGTGTGCTGTTACATCTATTGTCGTTGGTGTTGTTTTGACAATTACTGGAAGTATCCTTTTAATGATATTAAGTAATTTCTTAATGTATGTATACTTTTGATATGTATAGTATGCCATGTCCATTATTTTTATTAGTTATATTTAAATAGTTTTTTAGTAGTTTAAAAAGTACTTTTCCGTTCAGTGCATTTACTAGAATCATTACTTGCTGTGATATGCCATTTCTGCTAAAAGTTCCTTGTTCACAGTAATTTTTTTTAATACAAATTTACTGAACATCTTTTGTGTATAAGGAATGAATTCTGTGTGATTATCAAAAATTCACAATTAAAAATAGATCAAATATCATACTCATTTATATATTAGAAACAATAGTAAATTACACACTTCTTTGCGATGTGGTAGCCCAGTAGTTAAAGATATTGTGCTAATAACCCACTAGTTGCACATCCAATTCTTGATTTATTGATTGTGTATATGCACGTTAAATTCTCAATTCTGAGAGTTCTAAAGTTTTCTGGAGGGTCATTAAAAGTTTCTAAGGATTGCCAGTATTCAGCAATTCCCTTATCTTCTGATGAAGATGTAAATATGTATGAATCGGGGAAGGGTGCAAATAGCTTTAAATGACATATTTGTCAACATGAACTGCCTGCTTCTAACAGATAAGACCGAATCCTTCTATAAAATGTGGAGCTCTGGCTGTACCTTGGATACTTGTATACTTTCATATTCTGCAGAGCTCCTATTTTTTCTCAAATATATTTTCCCCTCATCTTTTCACCACGCTCAGCTTTGGTGCTTTGTCTGCTTCAGATTACGTTCCAAAAATCTTCATAAAAAAGAAGTTTCGTCTGAGACAAGATATTAGCTATTATTTGCTAAGCATTTGACTTTTAAGAATTTGGCAAATTAGCTGCAACTATAGCCATCAAAATATTCTTGGATGAACTAGAAAGGATCACGGTCAAGGTGTATATATATATATAGATATATATCATAAGGTAGTGCCATTTCACCATGTAAACCAATCGCGAGTGATTTGGTGGGGATACATCTTTGAGAATAATATCATTCTTCCCTGAGCTTCATTTTATCCTAAAGTTAGCATTACAGAAGATATAATTTTAATGAACTGAAACTGATTAAATTTCTATTGCACATGTACAATTAACAATGTAATAATGCTGATAAATCCTGTAGCATTCAGATCAGATAGTCTTAATTAATAAAGAAACTGCAGGCATTTTTAAAATAAACATAAAATTTAATAAAACAAAAATTAATGCTACATCAGTTGAATTAAAATTAAAGAAAGGAAAAAAGAACATGATGCAGATTTAAAATTAAACCCTGCCTTATATTGTATTTCTCAAAAAGAAAATGTAACAATATATCTAAACAACACTGAAAAAATAGCTAATTATCAGAATAAAAGCTACAGTTTTTACCACAAAACAGTTGAAATAATTTCCACCCACAAAGCTGTTAATGATGCAGGACACTCTCAAATTGATGAAAGATGGTGGCACACGATACTTGGGCAAGAATGAAACATCAGTGGCAGAGAGAGAGCAGAATGCAGAATTGGTGACGACTATGGTCATAGATGGTGACCAAATTGCACTTACACCTGAAATTTTAATTTTATAGGTTTTAAGGTAGTTGTTTTTAACTTTGATTGTTTTAGACCTACATTTCTTTTATTACTTTTATCCATAAGTAAATTTAGTATCAAAAGTTATTCTAAACTTTCCTTTCTCATGAAAAATGGTTTAGTGAATATGTTGTCTGAAATCTGATATATAGTCAATACTAATAAAATAGTGGAATTCTTAGTATTAAAAGCAAAAATTTTTCATACAGTCAAAACAAATGTCTCAGTAAGGTGATTACCAATTACTAATTGGAGGATTACTGTTTAAATTCAGTTTTAAGAATCTGGTTATTGATTTTTACCATTGTAAATTAAACTCTATGACATGTTGCATACAATTTTATATATCTCAAAAATGCATTTTCAACAGTGCCTATCAGACAATCATGTTTCAAATCCTGGATTAGAGATTGGTTTAATGTATTATTTTCTATTGCTCCAAATTAAACTATCACTTGTTACGTATAATTTTGAATGTCTTAAAATTGTGCTAAAAAATATTGATTGCAATTTGAAACCTGAAGTTAAGATTAATTTAAAATGTTGGTCATTATTACAGTAAATTGATCTATCACTTCTTATATATCATTTTAATGTCTCAACCTGATTATCACAAAAATATCATTCTTACAATTATAGTATGAAATCCAAATTCAAAATCTGTTTAAATATTTATTACTGTAAATGAGTAAGAAAGCAATGCTAATTTGAGAGAAATCTTAAAACAAAACTACTTTGACACTTAGAACTGTGTCTATGCTTATTCAAGCATTCCCAACAGGTCTATCAATCATAACAAATTTTAAATATAGTGGATGTAGTAGGACATGACCTGTTATCTGTATTCTCATTGCAAGTCATGGCATGAAAGTAAAAGTTCTGTGAAATTCCATGTGGTACAGCTATAATTTGGTGCAAAATGTCTGAAAACATCAATTGAGTGCTTACGATCATAGACAAGCTGGAATGGCTCAAAGCAGATTGAAGTGTCATTGCTGTGGTTACAGCAATAGAAGTATCATCTTGTAATTAAAAAATAGCTACTTAAGGCAGAACTGCTATGCAAAAGTATACTAGTTGTCATGGAAGGGAAATGCCATCTCAAGGGGATCAATACATGGTAGTGAAAAGACCCCATAAATCTCACTCTTAGTGGAATAGCTGCATACCTTTTAACCACTATCAAAACCTTTTAATCTCTGCCAAAACCATTTCTTCGAGATTAAATGAGGCTGGTTTGTTTGCACAGAAGCATACCACATACCATGTCATCCCCGAGAGTGCATTGGTGCAAGGGAACAAATTTGTTGGGTTCAACAACTGCAGTCCAGAGTGATATTCTCTGATGAATCTCATTTCTCTGTGACAAATTATTGCACCACAGTGTTCCTGTGGAGAATAATCTAGTAGAGAATAATCTAGAGAGATTATTCTCTACTTATTATGAAATGCCGGGTGATCCAAAAGTCAGGACAAACTTTAAAAATTAATAATTCGAAAACGAATCAAGATACAAATATACGGTTTGCACCAAACGGATGGAAAAGAAACCGGGTTTGTATGGCAACGAAATGAAAATAGTTCTGTTGGCGAACAACAGATGGCGCTATTGTGTTTTATTTCACCAAAAGATGATTTACAAATAAAAAAATGTTGACAACTTACAAGTCATCTTAATTACAGTTAATTGGTACTACAGTAAATTTTTAATGTGCTGCCCATCATTCAGAAGTACAGTTGTGAGACGAGTCACCACACCGTTCACAGCATTTAGTAGCATTTCTTGCGTTACGGCAGACACATTTCTGCAGATGGCATCTTTCAGTGCTGCTAGTGATGCCGGCTGGTCGCGGTACACTTTTGACTTCAAGAATCCCCACAGCCAAAAGTCACAGGGCGTAAGATTGGGAGATCTTGGAGGCCATGATTGATTAAAGCAGCGATTGATAATGCGATCCTCCCCAAATGTTGAGCGTAGCAGATGTTGCACAGGCAGAGCAATATGAGGTGGTGCTCCATCTTGCATAAAGGTGACAGTTTGAAGTGTCTGTTGCACTTGCAGTTCAGGAATAATGTTGTTCTGTAACAGTGTTGCATATCGCTGACCAGTGACAGAAACTGTTTTGAAACCCGTCTGTGTGTGTTCCTCGAAAAAAATGGACCAATTATGAAATCAGCAGTGAAGCCACACCAGACTGTGACTCTAGGCTGTTGCAAGAGTACCTCAACAAATGCATGTGGATTTGTGGTCCACACTCGACAATTGTGGGTGTTAACAGCACCAGAAAGTGTGAAATGCACCTCATCTGTCCAAAGCACAGTGTGAAGCCAGTTGTGCTGCTCTTCCATTTTATTGAATACCCAATTGGCAAAATCTCGACGAGAGTCGAAGTCAGGAGGTTTCAGTTCTTGGTTATGCAGACTTGCCAACTTTTACTCTTTATGCGTAAAATTTACGCTTTTCGACTGCTGTTTATGCTTTTACGCATACAGCACTTTTTTTTACGCATTTCTGGATATTTTCATCCTAACTTGTGTTTATTTCTTTAAAACTGAAATTGATATTAAAAGGAAATGTATTAGGTTTTAAATTGAAATGATATTCTATGTTTGGGCCTTTTTGCCTTTTCAATATGGATCTAAGTGCACATCATCGGCACCATGATCGACATCGCACATCCATGTTGATACAATGTGCATCAAAATATTTTTCGTAGTTGCCACTGAGGCAAAGAAAAAAAGTTTTTTCCAGATGTGACACCGAGTATTTCTTAATTGGTTTACCCAGTCATGACGTCATAGAGTAGAGCAAATGGGAGTATCGCTTACTAGGGAGTAGGTCTTTCTCCTGTGACTTGCGCGTCTCACGTGGTGTTCTTCGTTATCAGTGCGTGCCCGCTTTGCGGTTAAGAGACATTGGTAGACGGTAGTATGAGCATACTTCGATTGATTTTCTGAGGATTATTTTCGATAAATGGCCTGTAATGGCCACTAGAACAGCATGACTTATAAAAAAAATTATAGTAAAAAATGGGCATGTATAGTATCATATGTCAAAAGAGCAAAATTTGCTTATTGTAACATGTGCCGGAGGGATTTCGGCATTTCTCACGGAGGAAAGTATGACATTTCTCGCCACGCGAGTTCGTCAAAACACAGTGAAAATGTGAAACGTGCTAACAGCAACAAAAGTCTACAAACATATTTCAAAGAGGACGGACAGTCCAGTAGCAGATTAATGCAAGTTTCTCGGGGGTGGGGGGAGCGGTTAGAAGATTGACATATACATCTATTTTATGGAAGCCATTTAGGATCTTTTACATTCATTTCTTTTTTCTTGGGGAAAGGCGGTTGCCCCTTCCCCCCCTTAATCCGCCCTTCGGACAGTCTGACGTTATTCATGCAGAACTGTTCTTTACATCTTTCTTGATTGAACACAATGTTCCTATTTCAGCAGCTGACCATGCTGCTGTGAGAGGGTTTTCAGTATTATTCGGAAAAACAGAATTGAATTCAGGTGCAACTTGTTTAATAAGATTTTGGAAAGCCGACAGTGAAAAATCTTGCTTCCAGAAAACTTTTACTTCAGATTTTCTGAATAAAGGCGAAAAAGCTACTGCTGCTTCTTTGAAGTCAGCACAGTAAAAATGAGAGTTTTTTCAAGTCAGTTAAGTGATTATAATTAATAAATTGTTACCAGAAATCTGGAAGATGGTGTATTAATTGATTTACCTTTTATTCAACAACTGCATTTTCTTTTATTATTCTTAGCTTTATTTATTACTTAAAACAAATAATTGTGAGACAAATTTATAACAACTGATAATAAAACCCCACTTTTTTATGTCAGTAATCAATATATAAGATAGTATGGATAATTTTGAAAAAATCTTTGACCCAAACAGAGTGTACAGTTAAGTAAAATTTTAGTCTAAAGCGATGTATAAAATTTTTTAGTAGAGGATAATTATTTTTAAAAAGTTCATTTTACAGATCCGAGGTGTATAATAAAGCAGAATGTTACCCTATAACTATCCTTGGGGAGGCTGAAGCTTCTTAGTCCCTACCCTGGATCCCCCACTAACTGTTCAAGTGGGTTGTCACAAAATTCATTGCTTGCAATGGTACCATCGCATTTAACATCTGTGTTCATTTTGTTATCGACATTTATTCTGAGAGTCTCATGGTTCTATGTATTTTATTATTTGAATCCATGATGGTGATGTTTATTTTCTTCAGAACAGAAAATGCACGGGATGGAATTTCTTATCGACTAAACCATGTTATCAGTTCATTTTTATAATTTCAACTATTAAGGTATTCATAGAATTGGGACAGGAATATTGCTAGTGTAAGCAGGCTATATAAGAATTTCTCTTTCTTTTTAAGATTCGCCACAACAAAATAATAATCTTATCTTATTTGGGTTCCAGAACGCCGTTTCGGTTCACAAAAAAGTACCGGAACGACGTTCTGGTGCGTTCCAGCCCCACTACACCCCTGGTACCAAATTGCATCTTCAATGTTGTAATTCTTTTGAAGTTCTTTAATTCCGCCACAGTCATCATTGTAACTATTTAGCATTTTTGCCAAGAATTTCTTTTTGTAATGGCACTTGAGAGAATGTGAAACGCCTTGATCTAATGGCTGAATAAGTGATGTGCAGTTTTTTTTTGGGGGGGGGGTACGAAATACAAGATGAAATACTCTTTAGTTAGTACTGCTGCTTTTGGGTGTGCGAAATAGCAAAATTGTCAAACAGAATTGTCAAACAAAAGCAAATCCAAAGAATTTCCGAAAAAATCCAAAGATTTCCGCTTTGTTTTGGATTGAAAGAGTTACATGCTTTCTCTTTTTCTGCTTGCAGAATCACCTACAGATCTTTTGGACATTGTAAATTTTTAAAATGCTCTCGTAACTTACACTGCGGCGACAGTAATGACAAAATTATACCAAACTGACATGTGGAAATTTCCAAGCAAGAAAAGTGACAAGTGAGCATGAATTGTGCTTCATCTGGCACTCACTCGCCGTTGCCCTTTGATCCCAAAACACATGGCACTGAAAGAATTGGTGCCATCATTTGTGCTTTCACTACTACCCTGAGACTGAGTTATAAAAAATAACGTGTGTGGGAGAAACGCACCGTAGTCTTGTTACTCCTACAATTTTAAAGTGTTCCCCCCTCCCCTTTTTTTTTCTTTAACTTCAAGCAGGATATGAAGGCAGTCACGAATTTTGAAAGATTTTTTTTTTTTGTTCTAATATTTCATTATGATGATAATCATAATAATAATAAAAAAAAAAGACTGAAGGCGATTCCTGATTTTGGGTCTTTCTGGGTTTTGGAATTCCGAATAATTGGTCCCATACTGTATGTTTTTAAGGTTTGCATCTGTAACAAAATAGGTTTATTTCTGGTTGGAGTACTGCAGTTTAAACCTTTTATGCCTCAATGAAGTGCCCTTTTAAATCTGAATAGTGCTCATACACCATATACAGAATTTATTTTTCATATTTTTATTATTTATTCAAAATGCCTACATTGTTTTATAAAATGATTTATTTTTCTTCTATTTATTAAATATTGACATCAGTATTGTTGATTTCTGTATATTATTTTGCATCTGTATGCTAAATGTTCTATAAATTATTTCAGGAAACTATGCTACCTTACTTTTGAGATTGTATTCATAAACATTTTTAATATTTTTAAAATAAATTCCTTGATCACATGCTTTAGAAATTTCACCATGGACTGGTAGATTCTACTCCCTTTTGGATCCATCGTATGCAAAAAATAACATTCCAATTATAGCTTCTGTATCTGAACACCAACCTACTTCTTGGTCAAGCTTTTATTTTGACCTCCAGTTTCTTGTATTTATGTTTCCAGGTAAATAATGTTAATTTTTGATTGCCTTAATAGTGTGACAGCTTATGACATTGTAAAACAAGTGAAGGTCAGGTGTTGCAAAACAAATTAAGCCTGTTAAGTTGCTCATTCAGGTTGAAGCATTTAACATACTAACTTGAACAACGTAAAACCTTTTTGTGCATGTTCAGTGTATTATGTAATTTTTCTTTTTTCTTTCAATGGGCGGGCACTTGCTTTTCAAGCATTCACCACTACTAAGGCCCAAACCACTGGTCATTTTATTATGGGAGCACTCAATGAGCGGCCAGCATTACCCTCTATGAAGGGACGGACAAGTCAACACCCATGCCTAAGCCGGTATTCGAACACTGACCCAAAGCGTGATAGAACGGTTTTAAGCCACTACACCACTTGGGCGGCTGTAAAATTTTCTCTAATACACATTGATATGCTCTGAGGAACCATCATGTGTGTGAAGATTAGGGGTGATGTTACTGAAATGACTAAACCAGTTTTTATTCTATACCCCATACTTCACATCAATAGCTAAAGAAGGCATACAGGAAAGTTCAAATATCATAGAACCAGTCAATACCTGAATACCATGACTGCTTCAAATGTCAGTTATACACTTTACCCTTAAGTTTTGACGCTAGTTACATTCAATACAGGACAGGGTGGTGACAGATCAGAGAAATCATGGAAAAATCAGGATACTTTATTAATCTGGAAAAATCATGGAAATGGCAGGGAATTCAATAGAAATATCCAAAAATCAGCGAATTCATTTTTGCCTTTTGAACAAGACAGTTGGGTCAGCGTCTGACTTGCAGGTCAGTGGTTTGTTCTGGATGATACAATACTCAACTAATGCAGACACTTTTTCAGGGATGGCTCTAGGGTACGTGGTACCTTCCTGCAAACTTTTAAAAGGCACTTTTATGCTCTAAAATTTAGAGCATACAGTCAAAATCAAGTTTTTCTCAATTCGAGTTTCAGGATGGCACCCCAATGCGATGCTTACAGTGTTGGGCTGCCCCTGCACTTTACAAATCCGAAACCAGGATACGGATCATACAAGAACCTAGGCATACAAATGTGAATCAGACACACAAGTGATGAAGGCATTATACAAATCTGAAACCTAAAGTATTTGGACTTGTACTAAGATAGAGATCATACAAGAATCTAAACATACAAATCAATGTAGACGTGTGTGAATCAATCAGGCATACGAATGAGAAAACAAAACACTCTTTTTTGCTCAAAACTTTAGCATCTGGGTGATACAGTAACGAGTCATATTTAAAAGTAACATTTTCTTAATTGCTGTGGTTGATTCATCCTTTCTGCCAAGAGCAGGGGCGTAGCCAGAAATTTTTCATAGGGGGGGTTACGACTACTGCAACTCACATATATGCATACATGTGTGTGATAAGGGAGTGAAGACTATACATTTTGTATGGCAAAAAATTCCTCATGGGGGGGTTATGACCCCCCCTAACCTCCCCCCCCACCTTGGCTACGCCCCTGCCAAGAGGATGAAATTTCATGATCATTGTGACTCCTGACCCCTTATTCCAACCTGAAGTTTTCTACTGTCACTGTAATTTTGATTGTCATCTGGTGCGCGATGATCAGGAAAAAATCAGGGAATTTCTTTTCTTAATTTCTGTATCTGCCCTGCAGGAACAGATTTTTCACTAAACATCTTTGAAACGTGAAAGTGGATGAAGGATCATAAAAAAAAAAAATCATTTTTACAGGGATGTTAATTCTGTGCCGATTGCACCGAGCTGTGCCAAAACGCAAATCTTGCGCCGAGCTGTGCTTTTAGCCGAATTTTGCACCGAGCTGCGCCGAAAACGTCATTTTAACTCTTTGCTAATTTTTTGACACGCTCATTTTTGCCAAGCTTGCAAACTTTGCTTTTCTTATCTGCATTTATTGTGTATTAGTGTTGACTCTAGATTGATTTTGCAGGGCGCAGCGCCCGGCGGCCCTATTTCTGTTCATTCTGTGCCCTCCTGCTTTTACATTTTTATTATTATTAGTCAACAATCACTTTTTATTTCCTACATGCCATTTGCGGCCCATCACGAAAATACGTTAATTTAAATGGCCCCTTCAGAGAAATACAATTGAGTACAATAACTCCATCATAAAAATAGGTTCAATTGAAAGCGGCCCTTTCACGAAAACCGTCTATGAAATTGGATCTTTCCCACAAATGCCTTTTTCAAATATTCTATTCTTTCAGATCAAAATACTGTTGTTGCCTTTTCACTGTCTTTGTTTTTGCGTTAGCCGAGTAACCCGAAAGGTGGCCTCTCTGATAAGTTTTGTTTTTGCTGACTCAGGGGAAAACCCAATCGACCGGGCAGAACTACGTGGGCATTTCACTTAGGAGTTGGGGGAAGAAAGAACGGTTAGGAAATTCAAAATTTTCTAAAGTTATCTAAAAATTTTCGCTTCCATCTGTCAATCCTCAAATATTGGTAGCTATGTTTGATAAATATGTAGTTGCGAATTATCAAACAATCATTATTCCAGAGATCGTTGCCAGCTGTATATAGTTATTGTTCTTCTCGATGTTTTTAATAGTTTTGCACACTAGTAAGTTTTTTTTAATTTCCCCCTAAATGATTTCCTCTTTTTAATCGGCTTTCTTAGTACATATTCTTAATGTATAACAGTTATTTATTTACTAACCGTATATAATTACGGATGATACAGAAAGTATGCCATAGCAAAACGACTTTTTGGGATTCGAAAATTCTGCGGGATTTGCTTGTTTGATATGGCAAGCCTAGACAAGGGATATCTCCAAAGGGGGGGGAGGTGTGTGCCTTGGTTGGTTGACTTTTTAAAGAGTTCTAACGTGCATTGGCGTTACATCTGATGAGACCGACAGTCCTGCGGCTGCACTTCAACACTTCAGCCGTCTACCATTATTCAGTGGCTTTATCCACTCAAATCGATCTGAAAATCGTGCGATTTGCGACGTTTTGCGAATACAAATTGAAACATATTATGCTTTTGCCAAAAATAGAGCATAATAATGATCTTTTCTTTAGCAGTGTAGCGCTAAGGTTATTGGTGCCCGGTGCGGTCCTTCAGTTTGCTGCCCCATTCATTCTAAGTTTCAGCATTCTGCCCCCATTTCGGTCCTTTAGTTATCCCCCCATATTATTTTTAAGTGTCCTGCCGATCACAATATTTTTTTTTTTTATATCTTGCCAGCCGGGTGCTCCCCCCTCTTATTGCACCTCCATTTTAATTATATAAAAGTGGAGTAACTGCAGAATTCAGTAAATCAGACTATTGACAAGATTAGTATTCTAAATATTCATATTATATATCTTCTGCTTTTTAAAAAATTTCTTAACATTTTAATGAATGAAGAAAAAAAAATTAAAACCAAAAGATAGCTAGTTCTGGGAAAGGATGTCTTAAGAAAACAAACTGTGTCGTAAGTTAAAAGCTAGGTTATTCATAAAACAAACTGTGTCATCAATTTAAACTTATTTTCAGTTTTTAAAAACTAAAAAAAAAAAAAAAAAAATTGAAACAATTCTGGAAGGTTTTTTAGTATATAATTTGTTTGAGTACTTCTGGCAACAGGATGTTAATTATTTTAAGCTGATTACAAACATTTGACTTTTAAAATAAAATATCAATACACTTTTCATTTTCAAAAGATTAAAGCAAGGTTTAAGAAAGAAAATTAGGTGTTTTTAAAGAGACCTTTTAAGTATGCTATGCTACAAAAAATTAAAAATAAAGCTTTATGAAAAATAAATTATTTAAAATATATTAAACTTTATTTCATACCTTTGTATAATTCTGTGAGTTTAAAAAAAAATTATTTTATACCTGCTAAAAAACTTACATGTAGTTATTATTTTTATTTATTTTAAAGAATAGTGATTTATTTTAAAGAATAGTGTTTTATAAAAATCTTATATTCACTTTTCATGAATGAGCAAACATTAAACTAGAAGTAAAAGAGGAAGAACAAATATATTTCAGTGATTTGATATAGGTGTTGCATACCCTCCAACTGCTACGTATTATCCGTAGTTTATACGGATAAGTAGCATGAACTACGGAGCTACGGATGGTACGAAAAAACTACGGAATTGAGCAAATGTTTACTTTTTTAGCGCATTATCCCTGCACGGAGGTGCAGTTTGCAACCCTAGCTGCTTTGTTGTGAGTCAACACTCCTGTGTGTCGGTGCCGATCGTGAAAGGAAGGGAATTGAAATTCTCCCTCGGTGCCGGCGGCCATGAGCAAACTTGTGTCGGCGAAAGTGTGGTGTGTGGGAGGGGGGATGCCATTAGCTGCTCCTTCTCTTGTTACGTCACGTCTCCTCTCGCATTTCCCGCCACCCTATCTTGCTCCGTCGTGTGTTTGGATGTAAGCTTCACTCTTTTGTGAAAGGAAAGTTCAGCGCATGTTGTTTTCTTTGTTCACATGGATCGTTTTTTAAAACGTGATAGTACTACTGATATTGAAAAAACCTCTAATAACAGGGTGTCTACCGCTCCGGAAAGTCTGGAAAAAGCTGGGAAATTGGAAAATGGGTCCGGAAAGTCTGGAAAAAACCGGGAAATTGGTTAATGGATCCGGAAAATTCACCAAAAGAATATATTTTTTTCCTGTCCTTTTTTTTTTTTTTTTTTTGGTACCCTTTCTCTAGTTGTCAGACTCAAAACCGAAAGCAACTGCAACGTATTTTTCGGACCGCGAAAGCATCAAGCTATGTGTTTGTATAAGGAGGGGAAATGGGGCTCATCAATCGTGGCTTATGGCTTAGGACCGTATTTCCAAGAACAGTTAGTTAATTCTATCAGAAACTGCGACTACTTCTGTTTCTAAATTGATGAAAGCTTAATCCTGTATACCTCAGTAAAAATGGATTTCAAGAAGTTGTACAAAATATGCAAATTTAAAGACAAGGGAGTGGGCACTGTGCAATTTCCCATAGTAAAATGCATTGGTCAGGAATTTTTTTTCCCCGAGACCTCCCAAAAGTCAGGAAATTGACTTTCAGAAATTTGGTAGACACCCTGAATAATGATGTTGAGATAACCTCTAAAGGAGCGGAAAAATACTCAAAAATTTAAAGAAGAATGCACCAAACAGTGGCCTTGCCTTTTACCTGGAAAAGAAGGATTTGCTCGGTGTACAGTATGTGCAAATGAGTTTTCAATTGAGCACGGTGGCAGGGATGACTGCCGGCGGCATATATCTTGTAAGAAACATGTGAATAATTTAAAAGCTCTATCAAAGCAACAGTGTGTTGAATCGTTTTTCGGAAAACCTGAAGAAGAACAGAGCATTATTAAATCGGAAACTTTATTTGTGCGATTTTTATTCGATATATCCATTTCAACTGCTGATGGTGGTACACTATTTGCCAAAATGTTCCTGGATTCAAACATCGTTAAAAAATTTTCATGCGATCACACAAAAGCAAATGCTATTTCTATTTCTAAAGGATAGTTAACAAACTCTGTAGCAGTTCATTCTTATTTTCTACTGATGGCATTAATGATATTAGAGCCAAGAAGCTGTATCGCTTAGTTGTCAATTTGTATGATGAGGAAAAGGGTCATATTTCAACAAATTTACTATCCTTGTTGGAGTCTGTTGATAACACTGGAGAAGGAATTTATAAATTAATTGACTCAGAATTTTCAAAATTGGGAATAAAATGGAAAAACTGTGTCTTTCTGTTCAGATAATGCCAATACTGTGCTTGGTCAATTCAAAGGAGTTGCAGCTTTTGTTACAAAAAATCAGCCTAACATTAAAATTATTGGGTGTCCATGCCACCTAATCCACTTTGCTGCTCAAAAAGGGACTAACACTCTTCCTGTAGATGTTGAGTTTTTGGTGATTCAGATATTTTATTACTCTGAAAAAAGTAACAAGAGAAAAGCAATGCTTGAGGAGTGTCAAGATATTTTTGGCGAAAACCCCCACAAAATTCTTAAGCATGTCAATACCTGTTGGTTATCACTAGAAACCTCATTAAAAAGAATTATTGAACAATGGGAGGCTTTGAAAATGTTCTTCACCAATGAAAGGGGAAATAAAACTGATCAATTCTTGAGGATTCATGGTTTGCTTCTGTCAGATAAAACTAAGTTATATTGGGCAAGTTGGAGTGTTTAGGCTGATTAATTTTTACCAACTATGCGAAAAACTCCAGAGCTGGGGATCAAACCCAGGACTGCCGCATTACGTGTGGGTGCTCTACCACTGAGCTACTCTGGGACGATTCCCAGATAAAATTTCTCGCATTAGAACTGTTGGCATTTATCATCTTCTGCAAACCACAGATAGAACAGATGATAGATTCATCTGTTCTATCTGTAGTTTGCAGAAATTAAAGATTAGAATGGTTTATATGGGGTTTTGATATGTTCCATGGGCTGAATCCAAAGCTGTGGTAGGCCACATCCTGCCCACTACGGCTTTTGATTCTGCCCATCCAACTGGAAGTTGCCTATATGTGCTTTAAAGCAACCGTTATTAATTTCTGAGTTTTAAAAGTTTAATTATTACCCCAGATTCACAGGGTGCGTAGCGCCTTGAAAAGTGCTTAAAAGGTGCTTGATTTTAAAAATTGTTTTCAAGCACTCTTGAAAGTGCTTATTTTTTACGTAAATTCCCTTAAGGTGCTTGAATTTGCAAGAAAGTGCTTATTTTTTTCTCAGCTTCCGGCAGAAACCTTTATAAACACTACGCCGATAACGAGAACAACTTTTCCCCTCCCATCCCATTGCTTATTCATCTTGAAACCGGAAGAGCATGCCTAAAAGCAGGTGCAGGTGGTTCCCTGTTGATCATGACAATAGTAATGCTGACTCACACTTGCAGCCGTAAGAGCCAGTCCGGGCCTAGTTGTTCTTAAAATACTGAATATCAACCAAAACTAGTCTGTTGCGCCTGATGCAAGTTTAATCATTCTACTCCTCCCCCAAAGAAAAAAAAAAGTTTATCTATAAGTTATTTATGTTTTTTCGCCATGTGGCTTTGCGTCTTGTGAAGGACCACTGTACCGAATAAACATTGCCTTATGATATTATTACGGTAAAAAATCAACTATGAGTAACTGGCAAGCTCGGGAAACGCTGAGTGCTTTTAAAATAAATCCCTATGTTATAAATATCAAAAGTAATAAATGAATAGAAACATACAAAGCTTAAAACAAGCAATTTGCTGAAGCATGCTCACTACATAATCAACAGATGGCCGTCCACGAAAAAATAAAAAATGTTTACATTTGACTGGAGCCTTCTCATCTGTTCGCTTCCGAACTTTTAGCGAATGCAAGAAGTTTTTTACAAGTTATTTATTTATTTCTAGGAATTCGCCTTTGTGAATATAAAAATTGATATGTTTTATATGAAATCAGACACTGATTAATTCGAAAATGGAAATCGTAAGCTTCGTAAAATAGCGGTAAATACTTTAAAACATTATATGGGAAGGGGATAAAAGGAGATATTTTCACCATTTATTCCCCCCCCCCCCCCCGGAAATATATCCCAGGTCGATGCTTTTTTTTTTCAGCGGTAGGGGGGGGGGAAGAGATCGTGGATTCGGCGTTTCTTCCATAAATTATAGTAGTAATTTTGAAATTTACCTATTCATACTTGCCAATTTATCTGCTTTCAGTTTGAAATTTGCACTTTTTCACTGATTTTTACAATTTTACGTGAAACTGCCGTTTTTTTACGATTTTACGTGAAACTCCCGTTTTTTTACATTTCCACTGTTTTTTACGATTTTACGAAAGACTTTTTAAATTTGGCATCTTAATAATAATTTAATAGAAACCAAGAATGTGTAAAATGCAGTTGCAATTGTTATGATTTCAGGCTTGTTCCACTAAAAAATGAGGTGGCCACCCAAAAAATTCAGGCCATTGCAAAAGAGCTTGGAGAAGCTGAAGAGGTAAACAGATTAAAAAATTTTCTTCTAGAGATAAGTAGAGAGAGATAAAATAAATTAAATTAGTTGAGAGAGACAGACTTGAAAGAAAAAAACGAATTTCAGTTGAGACATACTGAGACAAAAAGAAATTTTAATTGAGACAAAAAGGGATTTTGATTGAGACGATGCTGAGACAAACTGGGGTTTCAGCTGTAGCATCCCTGAAGTAAGCTTAAATTGTTTTCATCTGTTGCAGGGGTGTAGCGAGAGTGTTGCTGATGGGGCTGCAGCCATCCCCGAAATGAGTGAACATAGGATTTGGAGAAAATTACGTATTCGTGAATAATTTCGAAAGCTTTTTGAGATTCCTATGATAGTGTATTTGAAAGTTCCTCTTGGTTTCAGGAATTTGAGGTTCAAATGAAGACCCAAGCCAATTTATTTATTTTTTCTGTAGTGTGTTTTTCCAACTTCAAAGATTTTAAACTCGGTTTACGGTTTTTAAAAATTTTTCTTCCTTTTCTTACTCATTTCTATATGCAAACTTTTTTAGGCCAAAATGGGGGGGGGGGCAACCCCCCCTCAAAAAGAAAGAATATATATGTGTTGACTATATATATTATTGATTTTTATAAGCTATACTGCATTCTAAGTTTTGAGTTAGCCACCCCCTGCAAAATATTCCTGGCTTCGCTACTGATCTGTTGCTTAAAAAAAATTGATGATGACGTGCTTGATTTTTCTTAAAAGTGTGCTTATAAAGTGCTTAAAAGTGCTTGATTTTTCAATTGAAAGTTGACTAAGTTATATTGGGCAAGTTGGAGTGTTTAGGCTGATTAATTTTTACCAACTATGCGAAAAACTCCAGAGCTGGGGATCAAACCCAGGACTGCCGCATTACGTGTGGGTGCTCTACCACTGAGCTACTCTGGGACGATTCCCAGATAAAATTTCTCGCATTAGAACTGTTGGCATTTATCATCTTCTGCAAACCACAGATAGAACAGATGATAGATTCATCTGTTCTATCTGTAGTTTGCAGAAATTAAAGATTAGAATGGTTTATATGGGGTTTTGATATGTTCCATGGGCTGAATCCAAAGCTGTGGTAGGCCACATCCTGCCCACTACGGCTTTTGATTCTGCCCATCCAACTGGAAGTTGCCTATATGTGCTTTAAAGCAACCGTTATTAATTTCTGAGTTTTAAAAGTTTAATTATACCCCCAGATTCAGTATCAATGTTTGAAAAAGTTAAAAGCTGAATTATTAAAATAACATTCACTAGTGTCATTTAACTATGTGAAACTGATAAATTTTAGACATTCAGTGAAGAAAATGGTTTTATTAAAGGTTAATAGGCATTAACATGACAGACTGTTCTGATGTCCGGAGAGCTACTTAAGGAACAAAAAGAGAACAAATTACAGTAAATATTAGTTTATTAATTTAAGTGTTATCAAGTCGTGATACATAAATAAGATAAAATCAATTTTAACAGAAACTGATACTATAGTTGATATTGTGAAGAAAGTGTTTAATGAAATGCTTAACCCAGGTCATGTCTGTCATCCCAACTTTCGAAGTTTTCCGTGGTTTTCTTCAGAACTTTACGCAAATAAAGGTCAGGGGTTTTGAAGAATTCTTTACCCTGCATTGGGAGTAATTGATGAAGAGGAAGTGTGTGTGTGTGTGTGTGGGGGGGGGTGTATTGTCTGAGACGGTCAGTTTAGCAAAGGAAAGAAGTCACTTGTTTGTTATTTCTAATAATTTCAAAAGAGAGCCAGTTACTGTATTTCTTATAATTGGTACTTTATTATTAGGTCGTAACGAAAGTTTCCCGCCACTGCAGATATGATCTCGGCAAACAGTTCGCGATGGCCTGCTTCCTCATATTTTGTCAAATTCAGATTTTTGGCATTTGAAAGTTATGTTTTTGGTCTCGCACCCCCATGTTTCTGGGCTGGAGGCTTTGAAAGACTACCAAAACGTTGGCAGAAAATCATAGATGTGGGTGGTGATTACTACCCGCATTAACTTTTTGCTGGCGGAAAACTTTCGTTACAACCTGATATTAATTTTTATTTTGTTCTGAAAGAATCAAGTAAACATTACTTAATACAGTTTCTTTCATTTTTTTGTTCAACAATTCTTACAGTCAATATTTTTCCTTTTTATAAAAAGATTGACTTTCAACACATCTTGGAAGCAAAATGCCATTTTAGTTGAATAAGTAAAAATTATAGCTTTATTACTCAATTTTTATCAATTGTTTCTGCACCAAGATAACTAATCATTAACAGAAACAAGAATAGTAGTTTCAGTTGCTCTAACAAAAGTTGTAAGCGTAAGTATCAAAAGAAATCAAATAGTTCTGTGGGCCTCCCGAATTTTAGTTTACGAAAGCCTCACTTGACTTTTATCAGAAGTTTTTTTCTTATTGCTTAATCATCACTAGTTTCATTAAAAGACGAAGTAATCAGTAACTAACGACTTTTATTAAAACTTAATAAACAAAAATAACTGAACAAAAATTATCAGGATATAACTTATGAACCTTCAGGTGCAAGAGCCGGAAGGGTACGGTCGGGCATTATGCACTCAGCTATATGTTAGCGATAAACTAGGGAGCTGACAAAAATTATGCTGCTGCGAGTACTGCATGTGCAAGCTTCTTATACTCTGCACAGTATTTGCATACTGTCAGCACAGCAGTTCAAGTGAGGTGGCGCTTGACTCTAGTCTCATGTAGAGACACTATACTTCGTCGGAGACCTGACACGAGTGAAATAATTTCTGATTGGCTGAAGTGAGAATCAGCCATCGCAGGCTATGGATGAAAATCTTCCGTAGAGTTAGCATTGGGGAACGGAGTGACTTCAGAAAAACTGTTATATCTAAGCATTAAATAATCAGTCTTATGTTTTTCCTTTCGATTTTCCTAATCTGAAATACTTACTTAATGCATAAAAATCACTTTTTAACTAGAAATTCGAAATTAAGTACTATTTTGAAGTAATTATTTACGTAGTTTTGCTTTCAAGCTGTCACTGGAAGCTTGAATTTTAAGTCTTATCTTACACTTTTCTTGTTTGAACTTTATAATAATATTGTTTTAATATTAATTTATGTTATATGTGCGTATATCATGCTTTAAATTAATTTAAAAATCCTTCAAAAGCTTTGTATTTTGTGCTTTTTTCCATGATTGTGCCGGATAGCATTTGGTGAAAAGAATAGAGATGCCAAACTGCTGTTGACTCCCTTTTACTCGGCACGTTTCATCTGAGTTCTTCGCTTTGAGTCAAAATGTTTCAGTTTCAGTTATAAATATTTAGATAAAGCAATATTTTTCTGAAATTGTAGCTCACTAGATACCAGTCTTTGAAAAATATTTGCTGGCATGAGTTGTTTTAAGCACTCTATGCAGAAGTTGTTCATCTGTTCAAAAATGTACGTGTTATTGAGGTGTAATTGAATATTTACTATTTACTTTTCAATTTTTGCTTTTTGTACTTGTAATGGCCCTTTGGTGTAGTGTGATTGATTTTTACGATTTTATTTTGGGGGGGGGACATGAAAGATTTGGGGGTATTTTTCTTCTATTGATGATTCCTTTTGAATTTCCAAACAAATATTGAAAATAAAAAGATCTTGACGCAAAACTGGGAGCACGTGCCCCTTTCTGTATATTCTAATGGCATATTGTGCTTTAAACCATATTATCACATGAAATTTACTAATAATGCCTATTACTTTCATCTTCCTTTCTTCCCCGTCAATGCACAATTTAAATATTTAAATCCTCCTTGTTTCGGCAGAAGGAAATTGTTTACTTTAATCTCATTTTTTTGCGAATTTACTTTGACGTAAATTTTATGGCATGCCGTGCTTACTCGCGTGATAGTCGCACTTTTTTGCCATTTTTCATGGAGAAATAAAACTATTATACATGGAAATACACTACACAATATTCTACACGCTAATGTTAAAACATTACTGGTATTATAATAAAATTACTAAGTTACCAAATGCTTCCAGATTATCTGCCATATGTTAAATAGTCCTTTCATCAGTTGCACACAAAAAGAGGCATTTTTCTTTTTATAGTAATATTTTTACAGACATAAATGAAGATCAAATACGTGGCTGCGACTTTTATGTAAGGAAAACATTTTGACGATTTTTCTGCTTCAAAACAGGGGTGCGACTATAATGTGAGGGTGACTACTACGCGAGTAAACACGGTAGTTTTAATCTCATGCTATTTTTAATTTAAGAAGTCACGTTCTTGACTGCTGTAAAAGGAAAACCCAGTTAATTTCCATAGTAAATTGTATATTTTTATCTAAAGAGTTCATTTCATTGAGAATATTACCAAGGCTATTGTTATCCACTATTGCAAAAATGTCATCTACATAGCAAAACCAGTATTTAATTTTGGGGTGAATGTGGATTACAATAGTGGATAACAATAGCCTAGGTAATATTCTCAATTTTTTAATCTTCAAATGCTTCCCCCCTCCCCCCCTCACTTTTCATATTTTTTTCGGGAATAATACCGTTAGTGGGTGCCAGTGGAGTTGGCAACTTTTTTCTGTCGCCATCGTCTAACCTTGGCGACTTTTTTCTCACCAAACAAAACATAAACATATGTAGATACAAAAGGAACAGAATAAACCCAAAACTACAATACACTTATCTAAATGCGTTCAAACATTCGTAGACTTATTTCAAATGCAATTATAGACAAAGCACTAGCTCAGAGCTATGGGTACGTTAAAAAATGAATAAAATGTAACCTTCAAAAGATGTAAAATGCTAAAATATGTTTCTGCACAAAATTATACAGCAAATTTTCCCTTAAAATGTTAAAATCACAGTTTAAAATTAATAGTAAAACACTCACATAAACAGACTACCTCCCCCCCACCCACCCACACACACATACACAACTCCCCACAAACAACTCAAAATTCCTTATATATTGATTCTTATTTAACCTAAATAGTATATGTGATTTCAAGAGAAATATACTGCAAATATTTTCATAAAATGTTAAAAGCACTCTTTATAAATAACAGAAAACCACTAGAATAAACCAATTACCTCCTCCCCCCATGAGATTTTTGCAATTTAATACCTTCAAAACACACAAAATTTACACTGTTAATCAGAATAGAATCAAATCTGATCACAAACAGCTCAAAAATCCTTACATACTTATTCATATTAAACTTAAAAATTATACAGGTATTCTGGAAATCGGGAGTAAACCCATATAACGAATAAAATAAGCCATCCCTTTTTAAACCTTAAAAAAAATTTTTTTCATCCCAACTCACAAAAAATAACACAACATACTAAAAACCTTACATAATTATGAAAACATAGACCATAGAAATATGCTCAACTATACACCAGTGTACCGTAAAACAAGGAATAAACATTTAAATAAATAAAAGCACCACATACCTCAGATTTTATTTATTAACAACGTGCGTTTATCTCAAAATAAATTCATCATAAGCATTCATATAAGCACACAAAACTGTAGCTCAACACACACTCGATACATCTTCTTCACAACTCGCAACAAACATTTTCTAATTTTTGTCGAAATTCACTTGATAAAGAATTAAGAAATAAGTTATCGTAAAATGAACCGATTTCATTACATCTCTACTAAAATTATCTACATTTAATATAAAAAGAACCAGAACTTTCACTTCTCAAAAATATCCAATATAAAAAATAAAACTTCATCAGACTATACGACTTCGATTCACGGCGAATTCAAGTTCAGTTAGTTTGCCAGTTAAATTCCTTGAAATTCGTTCAACCAATCATACAATTCTTTCGAACTGCATAATTTCTCATGACATCATAAAACAACACAGCTCTGCAGAAGGGTTGCTGAATAGCTAATCTCGATTGGCAACGCTGCCATGCCTGTTTACTACATATGGTAAGCTTTGGCGATACATCTTGCTTGGCGACAGACACCTACTTATGGTATTATTAGCTTTTCTTTTTCTTTTTTTTAAAAGATAAAATCTCCGTAATTTCCATTCTCTAAGGTTTGTAATGGGTATGAAATAACCATTGCTTTTAAAATGAAGTATCATTTTAATTCATCCACCAATCAATTTTCATTGAATTTTTTTAAAGGAATTTAAATTACTTTTAATATTTTCATAATAAATACTTATTAATTGAAAAAATATGAATGTATTATGCATAGGCTGGCATAGTCAATTTTTTAAAATACACCAGATTATGGTAACACTTGGTTTATTATTACATGCACATATTTTTATTAAATGATGAATAACTTTGGGTTTTGAATTAATATAACAGGTCAAAACAGTTTTTTTAAGTGAAAAATACCTCAACTTAAATAGGAATAAAATTTTAATGCATTTAGAACTTTTCGTCTGCTCCTTGAAAAATCATATTTCATCCTGGAAACCCCTTAAAAACTCCCGAATTTCACATCACTATAAAGAGTATGAACCCTGTTAATTTCATAAAAAAATTATGAGTTAATTAAACACTGTGATAAGCCTTGACATATTTTGTTCATGTCATTTCTATTTTTTGTCCTTAGACAATATCTTGCACATCTTCAATTTTGTAAACTGTAGATAGTTGTAAACTGATAACAGCAAATATTGTTTTCGGTGAATTTTGCCGAATAAATATAATGTAAAACATCTTTTTATCTTTAATAGCCATTACAAGTGAATTGCATTCCTTATTAATAAACTTTAGTTTTTACTCCAGTACTAAACATGCATTTTTTTGCACAATAGTCTTAGGATGTGTGTGTGTGTATTTATATAATACACACATATATGTTTAAAGTGATGAATAAATTTGTTTTCCTTTTTTTTGGTTATAGGCGAGCAATAAAAAGACATTTTTATTTAAAGTTTTAATAAATTCAGTGGAATAAAGTATGTAATATTGATCTAAATTGCCCAAGCTGTAAAACCTGAGTACATTTCCCATTTCATTATTGAAAATATTCTTTTCACCTGTACACATCCTTATAAGAACCATTAGTGGGACAGTGGGTTGAGGGTAAATTTTGTGGCCTGCAACTCAGACTTCTCAAAATGTCAAAGCTATCAAAAATTGCAACCCCCTATTATAAGCTTTCCTTTTAAATGAATCTTCATTTTATTTTCAGATTGAATTAATGTACTCCTAATTGCTTTAGATAGATTCTGTAGAAACATAAATGTACATCAGTGTTTTCAGATTATGGGGAAAAAAGAATGGACAAAAAATAAACAATGGTTTGCTTTGAAATTGACTTTTTGCAATGACTGTTTTCTTCATAGAATAACTTGCAGCACTGGACTTGCTTTGAAAAAGAAAAGTCTTTGCAAAAAGTCATAGAATAACTTGCAACACTGGACTTCTTGAAGAGAGTACTGAAGAGCCTTAGCATAAGATAGTAGAGAGGTATGAAGCCCAGTTTTGAAATGGTTAGTGCACTGTACTGTCAAGCCACAGGTACGTGCACTACCTGTAACACACAATTCAATGGTTCAATTTGCAGGTTGGGTAAGGCTGACTCAGCCTTTCATACCCTTAAGCTGGGTGTCCACTGGCGACTAACTTGGGGGACTTTTTTGAATGAAAAACGTCATTTTCATACTATTTTCAAGTTTTTGGCTACTTGTACCTTACTCCAGGCGACTAATTTCAAAATCGGATTTCGTAGGGTGCCCAACAGTCGGGAAATGTATTTAAATTTTTTCACTTCTGGAATTATGCTTGAAAATATAGAATTTTTGGTTAGTGTCAGGAAATCTCTCTTCCACCAATGAAGAACATGACCATATAGGCAACAGCTTAATGTAGAGCAATTTTAAGTGAAGAAAGAGGTGGAAACTATGCAAACAAAATTTGTGTCTGGAAAAAACACTCAAAATACTGGTGTTAAACGATAAAGTAAATAAACTTTGTACAAAACACACATAAAATGTTATAGGTAAGTAGATCTTAAATACAAGAGTAAGTTTAAATTCTACTTACCTATAACATCTTATGTGTGTTTTTTATAAAGTTTTTTATTTACTTTAAAATTTGTATCTGTTTTGTGACCGCTCATCAAAATTGAAATCGGCAATTGCTAGAACGCAAGTCTTTCGATACCTGCATGTGTCCCGCAGGTGTTTATTTTCACTATACTACATGCTCAGCAAAAGCCCAATTGACAGTGCGAAAATGCCAGGTTGCGGAGCCATTGAGATTAACTTGAATTAAGCAATTGAGAAATTCAAAATTTGGGCAAGGGGGGCAGGGGCAAATTCTTTACAATCCTTGAAGTGTTTTGAGTTGTTTATGTAATTACAAACTACCAATCAACAATGAATATTAAGGCTTTTTGCCACTTATGTCTCCCCCCTTCTTTCTATTTTCACGTTACAGCACGATACGTGGGCAAACGTTGTCCTCCTTTAGTTGAGCCTCTGCATACATATTGAGAAAAATTGCAGATGACGCCGAATACGATAAAAATTTGAATCTAAAACGAAATGTTTTTGGTCATTTTTGGATCTGAGAATTATGAAAATTTGTTGCCAAACCAAGCGATTCCTGTTATTTTGTGATTAAAAAACTTGAATTTTTCGTGTTTTTGTTTAAATGAAGCATAATGGTCTTAAAATTTTTTTGTAAATGTGTAGATTTTTTTAAATGAAAAGACTTGTTATTTTAAAATACAAATTCCACCACACTTTTGAATTTTCAACGCATGAAGAAAGAGTAAAATCACTAAGACAGCTTTAATATACTTATTTATACTTGCTAATTTTACATTTTTAGATTTTCAGTTATGCTTTTACGGGAAACATCTGTTCTTTACCGATTTTCGAGAAACACCCCTTTTTTCACCAATTTTATGCGAATGTTCAATTTTGTACACTTTTAATGAGAATTTTGAATTTCTTTTTATTTTAATAAATCAAAACTTATGTTTGTTTTCAAAAATAATCTCTTGAAATTTACCATTCATGATATTTTCCTGCAGTTTTCTAATTTTAAGATTATTTAATTCCCGGTAATAAAAATAAAAAAAAAAACCTGGAAAAACTTGAATTTTGCGTGTTATTCTTGATATAAAACATAATGACACTCTTACACAACTTTTGCAAAGTGTAGTAGATTTTATTAAATGAAAAAAAAAATAATATTTTAGAATGCAAATTTGATCACACTTTTGAATATTCAAAATATAGAGTAAAATCATTGACAATTCATACTTGTCAATTTGTATGCTTTCAGTTCAAACTCTACACTTTTCTCATATTTTCATGATTTTTACACGAAACTCCTATTTTTTTTTTTTTAGTTTTCTAATGAATTTAAGTTCTTTTTATTTTAGTGGGTTGTGATTTTTATATTCTGTTTTAAAAAAATATCTCTTCAAATTTATTACATGAAATTTTCCTGTGGTTTTGTTTATCTTAAGATTGCTTAATTACCCCTCCCCCCCCCTCAAAGAATCAACCAAAATCATCTGTTCATTGAAATTCTGGGTAGGAAAAATTTTGTTGAGTATGCACCAGCATCCCAATTTAAATCTTTTCCCATCCATCTTGAGAACTAGTCCTTTTCCTTTAGTCTATTTTTATTTGAACCTCCAATACCATAACAGTAAAAATTGATTCTTATTTTAAATTTAAATTATTTTTTAATCACTTTAAAAATGTAAAATAGTAAAGAAAAAATTTCACTGAAGATGGCAGGTTCACATGTGAATGAAAATGATACAAAATAATACACTCATGTCCATAAATTAAGGATAATTCAGAATCACACAGAAATTGATCTCTAAAATAAAAATTTCACCTGTGGAATGATCACACACATCTTGAAGAAGAATATGCAAATTACAGGAAACCACCAGATGGTGTGGATGGTACGTCACAATGACGAGAGTGTAAGAGAGGGGTATATAAGGAATGGTGGCAAAGAAGTAAAATTGTTCACAAGCGCTGTGAAAGCCTTTCAGTGCAAAAACCGCATAGTTATGGCACAAAGGAGGCATTTGGATGATGTTTTACGTGGCAGAATTATCGGACGACTGGAATGTGGACGTACCCAGCTGGAAGTATCCGAGGAACTTGGAATCGCCCAGAGTGTCATCTCCAGGCTTTGGCAACGATTCCAAGATGATGGTAATGTGAGTAGACGTTACAGCACAGGTCGCCCCCAAGTTACAACGCCGAATGAGGACCGCTATTTGGCAGTTACTGCCAAAAGAAACAGACGGAGTACAGCATCAGACCTGTCTCGTCAGCTCTCTTCAGCTACCGGTACGACAGTTTCAAGGCAGACCGTGTACAGACACTTAGGGCACATTGGTCTATATGCTCGTAGGCCTGTCAGATGTGTTCCTCTTAGCGCAACTCACTGTCGCCTGCGATTAACCTGGAGTAGAGAGCATGCATTGTGGACACCGCAACAGTGGTCTTGTGTGATGTTTTCCGACGAGTCCAGGTTTAGTTTGGAGTCTGATTCTCACCGGACATTCATCTGGAGAGCGCCAGGTACACGTTACCACCAAGAGAACACCATTGAAAGACACTGTTACGGTGGTGCAGGATGGCTCGTTTGGGGAGGAATTATTCTTGGTTCCAGAACTGACCTGCATGTTCAGAGTGTAACGATGACAGGCCACATCTATCGGGATGTCATTCTGGAACAACATGTACGTTTGTTTCGGGGCGCCATGGGTGCTGAATTTGTGTTTATGGATGACAACGCCCGTCCTCACCGTGCAAACATTGTAGACGAATGCCTTCAATCGGAGGATATCACCCGTATGCATTGGCCAGCATACTCACCGGACTTGAATCCAATAGAGCATGTGTGGGATATGCTTGGCCGACGAATTGCAGCCCGTCAACCCCTTCCCACCTCATCAGAGGGGGAAATGCACAATAGTACACCATAGGTTTCAGACTCACAGCCTGAGATTTTGCCAAGGTAATGTATTATATTCAAGACTGTAGTTTGGAAAGATTGATTTAAAAGTATTAAAACAGTTTAAAGATATTTATAAAAGTGTACAATATTAATTCGAGATATAAACTGTAACAGGCAAATCTCAGAGGTGTGACTCCCCATTACCTATGGGAAAGAAAAGAAAAAAGTTATTTATTACTTATACATACAAAAATTCGAAGAACAAGTAATGCAAATGTGCATCAAAACTAAAGAAACACGTTAAACTGTTGTTCCAAAATCCTGCAATTCGTTGTCCGTTGCCTGTCCAATCCGCGTGTAGAAGATCTGTTGCCATTCATCAACTAAAAGCACGTCCCTGAGGTTCTAGTCTGTATTAAGAGCACTCTGTGGGCTTTAGTGCAATTGTGTCATTCGTCAAGAGATTTCTACTACGTATAAACAAGTGAAAATGTAAAGGAAGGATTAAAACCAGGGATTCAGGCTATTATCAAAACTTTTTAAATATCTATTAATGAAATCTAGTGGAAAATTATTTGTATAAAACAATTTGGCTGCTAATAAATATATATTATAATTTAAAAGATGTTTATTATTGCATAATCGAAAGTATCTGATAAGCTGGTTGATTAAAATGTTAGCAAAGACTTTTTTGTGAATATTTGATGACCAGTGAGGCAAAGATATAGCCTCAAAATTGAAATTTCTTCTTTTATCAAAAATGTTTATTTGTAAAGTATTATTAAATAAATTTATATCTAGATCTAAAAAGGTAACTGAATTAGAATTAGAGTAAGCTGGCTTGAGGTTAAGTGTGCTGGGATAAATTAAATGTTTGATATCATTAAAGTTTCCATTGATGACAAGAATGTCGTCAATGTAGCGGAATACTGTAAAATTTAATGGATGGTTATTGAAAAAGTTATATTCATAGAAAAATAAATAGAGATTAGCAGCTGTACTTGAGTAATTAGTTCCCATTCCTATTCCTTTACTTTGGCGATACATGACTGAATTAAATAATATGTAATTATTGTGAAGACAAAAATTGGAGATAGTAACAAAAAATTCTCTCTTAATATTTAGTTCCTGTTCTATGTTGAAGTGATCAAAAACATTAAGTAAAGTTTTATATAGATCATCAATTGGAATGCTTGTGAAAAGATTTTCAATATCAAAAACCTGTAACATAAAAATATTCATATTTTTTAACCAGTGTATAAGAGAAAAACTATTTTTAATGGACCAAAAACCAGTATTAATAGAAAAATTTGAATCCAGGTAGTCATAAATTTTACAAAAACTTTTTTGAAAAATAATGTTAATATTATAACTTATTGAACTTCTTGTATTGCAGATGTATCTAAAAGTAATGGGATTTTTATGAAATTTTGGTAAGGCATATAAATTCGCTAGTTTGTTTTTATTTATATTGAAATTAATTTTTTTGGAAAAGGCAGTAAATTTTTTTAGAATAGTTGAGAGATTATTATTTATTTTTGTGTATACATTGCTATTATTAAGTTCATTATGTACTGTGTTAAAATAAAAAAGTTTACAAATTATGGCAAAGTTATTGGAGGCTTTATCAACAGGACAAAAAACAAACTTATTTTTGTAATCTTTTATAATGTTAGAAAATTTTTTATTGAAAATTATATAATTATCTGTTTTTGTATTAGCATAAATATTTAGAAAATTTGATTTAAAAAGATTGAATAATAAACATTTCCATTCATTGAAGGCTTGTGGTGGAATATTATATTTATAGCTAAGTTTTAAAATAAAGTCGTTTAGATTTGTATTAAAAGATTTTTCTAAGTGGGCTATTTTCAGTGTAATATTTATTCTGTGTTTACTTCCAAAACTCATAATATTTCTTAATTTATAGTTTTTAATTATATTCAGATTGCCAGTGATTACATGATTAAAATTTGAATCAAAAAATTCTGTGTTTTTAAATTCATCGCAAAAGCATTTTAAATTATTGTTATCTTCAAGAACTTTTTTATAGTTAAAAAGTAGACTGCCCAAAGTTTTATTGTATTTGAATGTAGGAATAATATTGCAATTTTTTATGGGGAAAACATCTATAGTTTTTTGTATCATATCATGGATATTGAGATTATTAAAGCTTTTTTGCAGAAAATTTATGACTAGATATTCATTATGGTAGGTAGTAATGTTATTTTTAAGTTTAAAAAATAAAAGATCTTTAAGTAAAGCAGCAAATTGTTCATTTAAAAAATTAAAATTATCATAGTGTTTAAATATTTTTTTGATGGTGCTTTTTTTAAGTTTGAATAGTTCATTTTTGACATATAAAACATTGTTATCTTTGATAAATTTGTTATGTAAAGTTTCAATCCAGATGTTAGGAATTATATCATTAAACTGTTTAGAAAAGCATTTTGAACCCCTTTTTCCCCTATTTATAGTCTTTCTATCTGAAAAAAGTAAAAAACAGGTATAAAAGTTAGTAATATTTTTAAGATCTATATTGTTTAGGCATGTGTTAAGTCCATATGGAAACAAGGTTTTGTGTTTTAAAATATTTAAGTTTTCTTTATGCAATCTATCATTCAAATTATCAGCAACATCCAGAATAGAAATAGAAATATTTATAAAACCATGATTTTTAAAATGTGAAATTTCAAAAGAGCAATTGTTATTAAGTAATTTATTTATGTTAGATCTATGTAGATTAATTCTAAGGTGTAGATTAATCTACATAGACTACTATGTAGATTAATTCTAAGCCAGCTTACTCTAATTCTAATTCAGTTACCTTTTTAGATCTAGATATAAATTTATTTAATAATACTTTACAAATAAACATTTTTGATAAAAGAAGAAATTTCAATTTTGAGGCTATATCTTTGCCTCACTGGTCATCAAATATTCACAAAAAAGTCTTTGCTAACATTTTAATCAACCAGCTTATCAGATACTTTCGATTATGCAATAATAAAAATCTTTTAAATTATAATATATATTTATTAGCAGCCAAATTGTTTTATACAAATAATTTTCCACTAGATTTCATTAATAGATATTTAAAAAGTTTTGATAATAGCCTGAATCCCTGGTTTTAATCCTTCCTTTACATTTTCACTAGTTAATGCGTAGTAGAAATCTCTTGACAAATGACACACTTGCACCAAAGCCCACAGAGTGCTCTTAATACAGACTAGAACCTCAGGGACGTGCTTTTAGTTGATGAATGGCAACAGATCTTCTACACGCGGATTGGACAGGCAACGGACAACGAATTGCAGGATTTTGGAACAACAGTTTAACGTGTTTCTTTAGTTTTGATGCACATTTGCATTACTTGTTCTTCGAATTTTTGTATGTGTAAGTAATAAATAACTTTTTTCTTTTCTTTCCCATAGGTAAGGGGGAGTCACACCTCTGAGATTTGCCTGTTACAGTTTATATCTCGAATTAATATTGTACACTTTTATAAATATCTTTAAACTGTTTTAATACTTTTAAATCAATCTTTCCAAACTACAGTCTTGAATATAATACATTACCTTGGCAAAATCTCAGGCTGTGAGTCTGAAACCTATGGTGTACTATTGTGCATTTCCCCCTCTGATGAGGATAATGCATTTTACATTTTTTTGTTGTTTTAACAATGACTGGCTTGGGTTTTTTTTTCTATATATTATTAAACGCATGTTTTCTTTTATGCTGCTTTTTTAAGCGCTGGATAGCATGTGAAGCAACTATAATTTTGTTGTAATTTTAATTAAAGTTCAACTATATATATCTATATATATATTAGGGTGGATAGAAATTTTATTTTTTTCTAAATCGTTATCTCCTGAGGTGTCAAAAGTTGTAAACTGATATAAATAAGACATGTGTAAAATTTTAATGTTCTACGACAACGTCTTGGGGTTGCGCATTGAGCTTGAAATTTAGAAATTTTTGAAAAATACGACTTTTTTTAAAAATCGACCAAAAAAATTCTTTTCGGAATTATTAGGTTCCCGAGGTTATAGGAGTTGAATGTTGTTATGAATAAGACGTATGCAAAATCTGAAGGGGCTGTGTCAATTTCTAGGAGTTGCACATCGAGCTTAAAATCTATAAATATCTGAAAAATATGCATTTGTGACAAAAATATGTATAACGCAAAAATTATATTTTTAATGAATCAGTTTTTGAAAAATAGTCGGTAACGTTCGCAGCTCTTCTCTAGTACAACCACAATCGTAACTACATTACCCAGGACCCACCTCGTTGATTTGCATGCTATCCGAGTCCTGCCCATGCCAGCCCAAGCATCCAATTATTGGAGCATGCGTTTTAATGAATAATGTAAAGTCTGACTTCAGATCAAACTGTGGCATTTTATGTCAAGTGTAATAATCTAGATCGTAAGAAACTATCATCTGATAGATGGATAGACAGCAAATTTCGGAGTGGCTGTTTGCTATCTTGTGAAGCTGGCAAATACGACATTGCAGAGATTTAGTTAGATTAGAGAACTGCGTTATTAGATTTTGGATGACTCCTTTGTTCTTTCCGGAATTCAATGATTCGCCACCACCGGCGCAATGCCTGTGAGCATCCCAAGATCAATGGAATTCGTGTCAAACTTCCTTTAATTTCCAGTGAAATTCTTAAAATCAGATCGTGAAATATGGCCAAAGTATGTTGAACCAGGTTCCATTTTCAGCGAGGTATGTTCTTTGGTCCAAACACTTGTGTAATTTGCCGTCAACAAATATTTCTATGTATCTGTTTTTGTACTTCCTCCTATCAAAACACAATCCAAAGAAATTTTTAAATCCTTCTTCCGTTTGTTTCACTGCGAGTCATCTCAGCTTTCCTCTAACTTTATATGGGTTGAGAATCAGTTGAGAAGGTTTCTCTCCATCTGCATTCCTTCCACTTTCTAGATTGTGAAATAAAGTTGATACCAGAGTTTCTGCTGCCTAGTCCGTAATAACTTTGTGTCGCAAACTTCTGAAAACACTGAGATTTTTATTCTAACTTGGTCATTTGTGAACGCATCTCCCAAAGTGGCAGTAGATAGGCATTCAGCGTTTTCTTCAGTCTTTCGCACTTCTCTTTCGTTATTTTCACTTTCCAAATCAATGACTAAAGTTGGAGACTGGATATTGGAACTTTCACCTCTTTCTCCACCAATCTCGAAATTTCTCTTTCCAACCTTTAAACTTTTCTCTTGCTCGTTCTCCATAACTTTTCTTCTTTACAATTCCATCGATTGTCACATATCTAGCTCCCCTCCTGTCTGCTAATGACTCCCATTCTGTGTGAGGTATGTGAGGCTCTGAGCCACACCTGCTTCGGAAAAAGTCAGTACATCTGCAAGTGCGATATTCAATAGCTGGGTAAGGGAGAGTTTTTCGAATTTTCTTCATAAACCATTCCTTATGTCCGTCTCTAACATACGATTTATTTAGCTGCTTAACTTGCTCATGACCTTTTCTAACTATCTCTTGAATTCTTTGGATTGACACAGTAAAGATACTGGCCTTGATCCAAATTTCCTGTATTTTGATCGCCACAACTAAGGTTACTTCTCCTTCCGGTGGTTCCTGCCCTTTATTAAGAAATTTTTCTTCGTAAGTACAAAATAGTAATATAGAAGTACGAGTATGTCTTCTTGGATTGGTAACTTGGTACAAAGTAATTCTTTAGATATTCCCAGCTTTTCTAAGAACACCAAATTTTGTTCCATGTCCTGTTGCGGATAGTTTCACTCTATTCAGAAACGTAGCAGTGCAAGGCAACCACCTTCTAGCTTTTTTTGTGATTAAACTGAAAGAACCATCTATCTGAAACGTGAGACTAAATGCCTGTTTCAACGAAATATCTCATGCCTGGTTTAACCGAATGAATGTGCATCGCCATCACTCGCAGGCAAACCGGCGCTAGTGTTCTAGAGCACAGCTTGTGTACTGCGCCCAAGACGAAACAACCGCATAACGTGTGCATTGTATCAAACTGTTCATAAACCTATTTTTTGTGATTTACTGAGCTTCTCTAAATATGTTTTAACATATTAAAGGACCAAATTATTTTTAACAAAGAAAGTTTGCTTTCTGCATAATTTTTTCAAAAAACACTTAATTTTCAGATATTTATAGATTTCAAGCTTAATGTGCAATCCCTAGAAATTGTCGTAGCCACTCCAGATTTTGCATACGTGTTATTCATAACAATATACAACTCCTAAAACCTCGGGAGCCAAATAATTCGGAAAAGAATTTTTTTGATTGATTTTTTAAAAAAGTCATTTTTCAAAAATTTCTAAATTTCAAGCTCGATGCACAACCCCAAGACGTTGTCGTAGAACATTACACACGTCTTATTCATATCAATATACAACTTTTGAGACCTCAGGAGATAAAGATTTTGAAATTTTTTTTTTTTTCGATCCACCCTAAAATATATATATATATATACACACACTGTCTACCAATAAGTATTTGGACACCTGTGATAGAAAAGAAAAACTAACTTTTTCAAAATCAATAGTTCGTAGAACCTCCACGAGAGGCAATTACAGAGTGAATCCTCCGGGGCATACTTTCCTACTAAGTCTTTGTATTACAGCTCGTGGTATTGTCTTCCACTTGGCTTGGAGTAGACATAGAAGTTCCTTCACCGATTTTGGACGGGTAGTGCACCCCTTAATTCGGTCATCCAACTCGTCCCAGAGGTTCTCGATAGGGTTCAGGTCTGGGCTCTGGGCAGGCCAGTCCATTTGATGAACTCCATTGGTACCATACCAAACCTTGGTTAACCTCGAAACATGACAACTGGCATTGTCGTCCTGAAAGTAACAGGGGTCCAACCCATAAAATTGCCACAATGTAGGAAGCACATTGTCATCCAAAATAGTGCAGTAGGCATCGGCGTTGAGCCTACCATGAATGGGGACCAAGGGTCCCAGTCCCCCAAACACCCCCAGAACTCATAATTCCACCTCTGCCGAACTTGACTGTTGGCACAATGCATTCTGGCAGGAGACGTTCTCCAGGCAGACACCAGACCCAGATACTGCCATCCGAACGGTAAAGGGTGAACCTTGATTCGTCGCTCCAAAGAACCCGTTTCTACTGATCTACGGTCCAATTTCGATGTGCTTTGCACCACATTAACTGAGCAGCACGGTTGGACTTTGTGATCAAAGGCTTATGGGCAGCAGCACGACCATGAAAACCAAGCAGATGTGCTTCCTTGCGGATGGTATTCATTGAAACAATACTCCCGGATGCCTGTTGAAACTTCTCGCGGATGAGGGCCATCGGTTGGGTGCGGTTCTTCCGAATTTCTCTGGACAGCACTTGTTGGTCGCTATCTCCCAGTTTCGTTGGTCTGCCGACTCGGGGCCCATTCCGACAATCACTGCTCACCTTCCACTTCTTAATCACATAGGCCACTGTCGATTTTGGGTACTTCAGATCGCTAGATGGGTCCCTTAAGGATCGGCCACATTTGTGATAGCCGATAATTATACCTTTCTCAAAATCGGAGAGCTCCGAACTGCGGAGCATCTTGCATGCGACTAATGCCGATGCTGTTTCCTACACGATATATACCAGCGGAGGCTGTGACGTACTTCGGGACTGCAAATATCGTCATTTGCATAGGTGTCCAAATACTTATAGAAGCTTTCACAAAACCTGCATTTTTGACACAAAATAAAACACTTCCACAGGCAAAAATTTGTGGAAATATACGAGGGATTTTGTTAACAGTCCTTCAAGACTCAGCAATGAAGAATATGCAAACAGCACTTTAAAACAAGACTTCAAAAAGGCAAATGAAAATACTGCTTCTATAGCACAATACAATTCACAGTGTGATATAGCAAACACACTCAACGAATGCTCGGTGAGAAACTGACTTAAACTGGGGGAACCTGCTACTTTTATAGTCTATAAGGAACACCGTGCAGAGGTGCCAAGTCTCCGGCTTTTGGCCGGAGTCTCCGGCTTTTTCATCATATTTTCGGCTTCCGGATTTCCTTTACAATTCTCCGGCTTTTTAAGCATTCATTCCAAAATCCTCATTTTCAGTTTTCCTTGCCGAACTCACGTGGATGACGTAATAACTCTGTTTGATGCACGAGAGTTTATCTCCTGTTATCGTACGAGAGAGAGATTGTTAATATTCGTCTAATCGACTGTCTGTGCTTCTTTATTGGATATGAATGCGGATGACGTTTCCGTTCGTTACTGCATAGTAAGTGGAAAATCCCGGGTGAAAGCCGAGTATAGGGAAAAACAAGCAATGCATCACGGGAAAGCGAGGTCATCCTTGCATTCACCCTTCACTAGACTAGGAATCTTTCTATCCCGCATTTTTTCCCTACGTAGGGGAAGCGGGGAAGAATGTGTCCTGCCTCGTGGTGCTGGCTGTGTTTGTGTATCGCGCGCACGAGTGTGTATTTTTCACATGTGACGAAGCGTGTAGCAGTTGCAAGTTGTTTAAGTATTTAGCGTTGTGCATATCGTTTTACGATCATGGCTTCTACATCTAAAAAAAAATATGCTAGTAATTTTAATCAGTCATATACTGAAGAGTTCGACTTTATTGTCGAATCAAGAAGAGGCAGTACGTTTGCGCGGCCATAAAGGCAAAGGTGATGTCGTTAAACATGCAAAGACTAAGAAACACATGGCTATTGTGCAAACCGTGAACTCTAATAAGAAGATTAGTTTTAGCACGGAAACAAAAGATTCTTCTGTCATCCGTGCAGAAACGATGTTCACCTTGTTCATCGTTGAACATAACTTGCCGGTAAATGTTGCAGACCACGCCGGCCCATTGTTCAAAAAGATGTTCCCAGACAGTAACATCGCAAAAAAATATGGATGTGCTCGCACAAAAACGAATGCAATTATTGGCAAAATTGCCAATAATGAAATAAAAAATATGCTATCTGCACTGGAAGAAATGACGTTTGCTGTGTCAAAGGATGGCAGTAACAAAGGTGCTTTGAAGCTTTATCCCATTGTGATTACATTTTATAACGTAATTAAAGAAAAGATTACCTCTTCCTTATTGTCTGTGCCTGTTTTAGAAGGCGATGGGACAGGACAGAACATCGCAAGACTCATCTTGGATGAACTGCGAAGTAAGATTTCTTTAGAAAACTGTCTTGCATTAGGAGTAGATAATGCCCCTGTAATGGTTGGCTGGAAGGCTGGGGTAGCAGGTGCATACCCTCCAACATTGGCCTTCACCTCATCAGTAGCACTTAAGCGATATCGCCGGGGGGGGGGGGGGGGTTAGGGGAGTCATAACCCCCTATGAGGAATTTTTTGCCATACAAAATATATATTCATCACTCCCTTATCACAAACACCTATACATATATATGAGTTGAAGTAGTCGTAACCTCCCGCTTTTTAGAGGTTTTCTCAACACAGGGTGTCTACCAAATTTCTGAAAGTCAATTTCCTGACTTTTGGGAGGTCCCGGGAAAAAAATTCCTGACCAATTCATTTTACTTAGGGAAATTGCACAATGCTTGTCTTTATATTTGCATATTTTGTACAACTTCTTTAAATCAATTTTGACTAAAGTATACAGGATTAAGCTTTCATCAATTGAGAAACAGAAGTAGTTGCACTTTCTGATAGAATTAACTAACTGTTCTTGGAAACACAGTCCTAAGATATAAGTTACCAAGTAAGCTAATTTGTCTTTTACCCTCACGTCACGATTGATGAGTCCCCCATTTTCTCCTCCTCCCTGTAACAAGAGAAGGAGCAGCTAACGGCATCCCCCCCTCTTCCCACGCACACCACACTTTCGCCGACACAAGTTCGCTCACGGCTGCCGGCGCCGAGGGAGAATGTTGAATTCCCTTCTTTCACGATCGGCGCCGACACACAGGAGTGTTGACTCACAACAAAGCAGCTAGGGTTGCAAACCGCACCTCCGTGCAGGCATAATGCCCTAAAAAAGTAAACATTTGCTCAATTCCGTAGTTTTTTCGTACTATCCGTAGCGCCGTAGTTCATGCTACTTATCCATATAAACTACGGATAATCCGTAGCAGTTGGAGGGTATGCAGGTGTCTTGAGCAGTGACATTCCTCATTTGTATGTTCGAGGGTGTGCATGTCACTTGCTGGATTTAGCTGCAGAGAAAGGTGCAGCAGTTTTGCCTGTCAAAATTGATGAGTATTTGATAGATATTTATTATTTCTTGGAATGTAGCTCAAAAAGAAAGGATAAACTGAAAATTTTCCAAAACATGTATGATACAGATGTCAAAAAAATATTGAAACACGCATCTACCCGCTGGTTGTCATTGGGGTGTTGTCTACAAAGACTGGCTGAGCAATGGAATCCCTTAACTTCTTTTTTTAAAGAGGAGGTCCAGTTCGGAAAGCTTCAGAATTCTAGCAAGTCAGCAACTGTTAAAAAAAAAGCCAAAGATTTTAAAAAATGTTCCTCCACCACACCTTCAGCTCCAGAAAAGAAAGATAAGGAAAAGTTGTCAACTCTCAAAAACAGCTGAAGCTTCCAGGAAAAGACCCTCCAGCACATCTTCAGTTCCAGAAAAGAAAAAAAAGCTTTCAGTATCAGTGAAACCTACTGATTTTAAAAATATTCTTTCTCGTGAGGAAAGATTGTTTATGTTTTTCACATCAGATTTGAACAAAGCTTTTGTGTATTTTTTGTTAAATGCATTTCCTTTATTCGAGGAATCCAACAAATATCTTCAATCAGATGCCCCAAAAATCCATATTTTATGGTCATCTCTTTTGGATGTGTACAAACATGTCCTTTCCCGATTTGTTTTACCAAATGCTGTGATATCAGCTCCTACATTGCTGGATGTAAAATTTTCTGAAGCAAGTAACCAGAAAAGTGACAGTGACCTGCTAATTGGTCAAGCTGCATCACAGGTAGTTATTGGATTAAATTCAAATGACTGTTCTGTGTTCTACACAACTGTGAGAAAGTACTACAGTGCAATTTGTCTTTACATGAAGCCGAAATTCCCTTTTGATGATGATGTTCTGATCCATTCTTCGGTGGCAGACATGGACTCAATTGCAACATCGTCTTTTGATAGTATTAAGTTTTTTGCTGATAGATTTCCTGGTCTTTCTCACACTTCAGGAATATCGGACAAATGTACTCTGCTGGCTACCCTTCAATCTCAGTTTTGCTCATTGCAAATTGACACTATTCCTGAATCTGTCAAATTAGAAGACAGAATGGACGTCAAATGGTCCAAACTTGGACTTATAGAAAAAGACAAATACAATTTGCTCTCAAAATTTATGTTGTCCATTTTAATAATACCACACAGTAATGCACACTGTGAGAGAATATTTAGTTTGTGCACAAAAACTCAAACGAAATTCAGGCCAACAATGAGTAGTCAAACATTAGAAAAATTATTAATTGTTAAAACAAACACTGATGAACCATGTTTTAAAAAAACTTTCAGTGATGATTTTTTGAAAAAAGCAAAATCGGCCACAAACAATTCTAATATGCAAAATCTCTGAATTATGTATTTTCTTAAAAATCTGTAAATTATGTTTTTTATTAAAAATCTGTATATCATTATGTATTTTATTTTTAAATTCAGAAATTAAGTAATGTGTTTTATTGTTTTACAGCCATCTGGTATTTCATGCTCTCATATCTAGATATTAATGTTTAAGGTGAAACATTAAACACTCTTATATAGTTATCCAAGTGTAGCTTGGCCAGTTTATGCCATTTCATTTTTTCAACTCAAAATCAAAAATTAATAAGCCTTAAAATTACAAAACACTTTAAAACAAACCTTAAATTTACTTTTAAAATTAGATTGGAAATGTGTGTATATGAATAAATGCATTGCGTCTTAAAAATACATGCCTAAGAAAATCTCAGGCTTTTTGGTTTTGGAAACTTGGCACCTCTGACCGTGGAAGGTTCCAGTGAGAACCATCCGTGAAATGTACTAGAACAAGCTCGATTTTGATTCCATAATAGAAGAGTAATATTAGGCTATTATGCATGTTAATGCAGAAAAACTAACTTTACAAACCCCATTGGGGAAAATCGCACAAATGACCAAAATGTCTCCAAGCTTGGTGACTTTTGGCAAAATATTGCCACGTTTGGTACCAAAAATAAGTCTCCAAAAGTGAGGTTAGCGAAGGCCACGACCCATATTTCTCGAGATTTCTAGAAAATGTCATAGAAACCAATGGAAAAACTTAATCCATATCTCGTATTCTAGTTAACCGTGTTTGATGCAACAAAAAGCAAAATTTAACTATTTGATGCATAGAATATGGATTTTAAGACTTTTTAAACCCCAGAACAGCAGGTCGCCCCGAAAATTCATAACAATGTATATCTATATGTGTGTGTGAAAGCAAACAACTAGGCATATGTTATTGAGATTTTTTTTTTTTCTAATTCCTTTTCAGGTGTAATTTTACAGTTCTTTTTATGTATAATAGAAAAACTTTTTCCTTCTCTAATGTGTTTAAGCTAATTTAAATTTTGCATCCAGTATGAATGTTTCTTTTAGATTAAAGTAACTAAATTTTAATTATTATTTTGTTTTTAAGAAGTATATAATTGTTGTGTGCTATGTAAATTTTAATATTTTATACTATTTAAACTATACAAATGCATAAAACTCAAAAGTTTATTTAATAAAAAACATTAAAATACTGTTCATATGCTATTTAGTAAAATTTATTTAAAATTTCATTCGCACATTATTTAGCAGAATTCATCAGAAATTAATTCTGCCAAATAGTTGTATATTGAGCTGCCAATAGTTCAATATGTCGTTTGCATATTATTTTGCACCTTGGGAATTTCAAAAGTCTTCAAAACTTGAGAAAATTATATTAGTTACACCCAGAGCCTGAGTAAGACATTCGGAGGCCCTAAGCCAAACACTCTTTGGGGGCCCTTATACGACCATACCTTGTTGATACTTATAGTCACAGGGTAGAAATTTTGGTTGTAAATAAGGAGGGGGCCCCTTTGTTCAATAAATTATTTACTTAAAATCCATAAAACTCTAATGCTCAGAAGTTATGCTTCAGATGAGGTCGCATCCCTGAATACTCACTCTATTGTAAAATGCTTTGGATCTTAACATGACATTTCTTCCATCCCTGAATACAGAGTAAGAAAGCACTTTATCACAGTGGAATGCCTTGTAAAATACATCAATTTATTTATTGTTATTAATGTTTTTTGCTATTTCTTTAAGAGCTTAAAACTCTTTTAATCATTTTGGGGCCCCCCTAAAACTTGAGGGCCGTTGGCCTTTGCAGTAATCAGGGCTTGGTTACACCCCCCCCCCCCCCCCCCGAAAAAAAAGAAAAGAATGTTTATGCTTGTTAAAATTGTTGTATACAAGAGTAATGTTTTTCTTCCTTCATTTTCTTTTAAATGTGAGTAAATTTTGAAATTAGTCAGAAAAAATAATAATTTCAGGCGTTTTTCAGTTCATAATTTCTGAAAATGGAAATAATAACTTTAAAAAAGAAACTGACTATTCTCTTACAGACACATTTGCTTGAAGTATTTACTGCGTATGTATTAATCAAAATAATATTTGATCATTTCATTAGTATGAGATTCATGAAAACTGTTATTTTCTGTTGTACAGTTAAAAAATGAAAAATAACAATCACATGTTGTAACCATGGTGAAAAATATAAAATTGCTGCTCCCACACTTTTTTTTTTTTTTTTTTTTTTTTAAACATATTTGGACTTTCTATGACCTGGAATTCTAGAAGAGTCCCAGACCAGCTAAAACCAGACAGAAAAGCTTGCTTAGGACATCTCCTAAAATGCACTGATTGGCAGATAGATGTACCTGGTGTTTTTGTATTACTCTTATCTTGTTTTTATGTATATTTTCTTTTCTTTATTTTCTTTTTATTTATTTATTTATTTATTTATTTATTTTTTTACAACTGCAGCTTTGTTACTTACTTATTAGCAACTTACTAAAGCAAACTTATATTTTGTTTAAAATTGGTGTTAAAATTATTATTTGAAATCACTTTTATATGACTGTTTAACATTAAAAAGAACTGTACTCATAATTACTTTTAAAGCCGCCTAGGTTGTGTAGTGGCTTAAGAACCATTCTATCATGCCTGGGTCCGATTTCAATTCCGGCTTGGGTGTTAAATTGTTCATCCCTTCATAGGGGGTAACTCTGGCTGCCCATTGCATACCTGCCAACTTTTACGGATTATCCGTAAAATTTACGGATTTTGGTATTATTTTACGGATTTTTAACGATTTTCAATGACGTTTTAAATTGTCGTTTCTATCTGCTTACGGTCAGTTCGGAAGCCGCGCTTATCGTAGTTTGTGGGTGCGTGCAATGATGGTAGCCTCGGTGCTGGATTTTCTCCTCAAAATTTCCCCTTTCAGCACACTTTTCCCCCTCAACCACCTCCCCGTTTCTTCTTTCTTCCCTTCTCACCGTTGGCTTTGAACCACGTGATGCTCCGCACGGAGTTTGGCTTTACAGGGAAGTTACCTTACGTACTTACGCTGCGTGTTCGTCAGCCAATCAGCTTCGCGTTAGGGACAGAGGAAATCGGAGAACCACACGCCTTAGAACAAACGGGAAATCTCGCTGCACGAGGCGAGGCGAGTTCGTTAAAACTGGACGAAATCAAAGTGTGTATATAATTATACCTGAGCAAACAGCAAACCGATGGCGTTAAGTAAGCCTAATAAATATTTCCAAGTATTTAAGGAAAGCTATAGTAAAGAATTTCCGTGTATAAAGTCATCAACAAAAGGCACGAAGTTTGCGTTTTGCACTGTGTGCTGTTCTCACTTCAACATTTCGCATGCTGGAAGAAACGATATTTATCGGCATGTAAGTGGTCCCAAGCACATCAGCACAGTGAAGTGTGCTGATAAGAATGTCAAAATGGACTCTTTTTTCAGTGCAAGCGACAGCCAGTCTGATGTGCTAAGGGCAGAATTACTCTTCACATCCTTTTTAATAGAACATAACATTCCAATAAGTGTCGCCGACCATGCCGGTCCACTATTTCGGAAAATGTTCCCAAAGTCCGAAATAGCGAAGAAATATGGATGTGCAAGAACTAAGACGACTGCTTTAATGAAAGAAATGTTTAATGACATAACTTCTTCAGTGGTCAGGTATTTGCAAGAAGGCCCATTTACTGCAGCCTGCGATGGCAGCAATAATAACAACGATGACAAACTCTATCCAATTGTTGTCACCTTTTTTAACAGATCGGAAAATCAGATCCAAAGTAAGCTGTTAAGCATTCCTAATTTGTCTGTTGATTCTACAGGAAAAAATATAAGTGAGCTAATTTTAAATGAATTTGAACGCATGCACATTCCTTTTGAACATTGTATGAGTTTCATGTCTGATAATGCAAATGTAATGCAAGGCCAAAAAAATGGTGTTATTGCTTTCTTGAAAGAAAAACAAATAAATTTAATTTCTGTTGGTTGCTCTTGCCATCTCGTAAACTTAGCCTCAGAAAAATGTGCTGCCACATTGCCTGTGAAAATAGATGAAATTTTAGTTGAAATTTATTACTATCTGAATAAAAGCTGTAAAAGAAAACAAAACCTACGTAAATTCCAAGAGCTTTACGATACAGAAGCACAAAAAATTTTAAAACACGTGTGTACAAGATGGCTGTCTTTGGGACGAAGTCTCAATCGTCTTGTGGATCAGTGGGATCCGTTAACTAGTTTTTTCAAAGATGAAGTCAGAAGTCAGAAAAGCAAATTATCACCAAGCATTGTTTCATATAAAATTCCTCAAAAGTCCAAATGTATTTCCAGTGATAAATTGGACAAAAAGTCTACTGATATATCTAGTAAAAAATCAGGCAAACAGAATTCTGAGGCTACTTCAAGTTATCAGTCAGACAAAAAGAAGTCTGAAAATACTGTGTCCTGTAGTAAATCAGGCAAAAATAAATTGTCCCTTAAAAGGAAGAGTTAAGTGTTCTGAAAACCCTGCTGCAAAAAGATGTAGAGCAGCAGAAAAAAATCTAAATCGAGAAGAAAAAATATTTGTTCCTTTCGTCTGAACTTAATAAAGCATTCAGTCTTTTTTTATTGAATGTCATTCCTATTTTTGAAGGGCCAAATACCATCTTACAGTCTGGAGCACCGCTCATCCATAAATTGAGAGAGATCTTCTTCACTTTGTTAAAAGAGCTCTTTTCAAGGTTTGTCAAACCTGCAGAGGTGAAGAAGGAATCTCTTTTAGATGTGAATTATCATTTATCCACCAATCACAAAGAATACTCTGATATTGTGATTGGGAGCTCCGCTCAAAATGCATTATCACGTTTAACTGAGGAAGAGAGGAAAGGTTTTTACAGTGCTGTTATAAAATATTTTGAAACGGCTTGTGATTATATTATTAATAAATTTCCACTGAGTGATGAGGTGTTGTTGCATGCACAAGTGGCAGATTTGCAAAAGTTGGAGTGTTCCAAGTTTGCCAGTGTTAAGTATTTTGTGCAGAAGTTTTCTTTTCTGATAGAAGAACATTATGAAAACCAAGACAAAGCTTTAGATGTACTAGAAAAACAGTTTTGTTTGTTACAATTAGATGATATTTCTGATATTTTAAAGAAACATCACCGAATCGATGTTCAGTGGGTGGAAGTCGGGAAAGTTACAAGTGCTGATGGACTACGTAAGTTCAGTGAGCTATCAAACATAATGCTGTCCATTCTGCTGATTCCTCATAGCAATGCAGAATGTGAGAGAACTTTTAGTGTTGTACGAAAAAACCACACAGAGTTTCGGTCCTCCATGTCACGTGAGACTTTGGAGAGCTTGCTGGTAGTAAAGTCCCATCGTACAACACTTTGTTATGATCAGCATTTCACTGAGGAGTTTTTGAAGAAAGCCAAAAAAGCTACTTCAGTTTCCTTAAATTCTGAGTTTTAACTTTTGTATCAATGTTAAATCTGTTATAATAATGTAATGTGTGTACTAATGTAAAATCTGTTAAATTAATATAGTTATTAAAAAATATTAAACTATTAATTCTTGAATTTAAACTTTTTTTTAAATGATCCATAAAGCTTCATCTGTATTTGATATATATAATGCTATCTGAAATTATAATTCTTAAAATGTGCTGTAAATAATTAGATAATTTGTATGCATTATACAGTAAATTTAGAATCACTACACTAACGATTTAAGGAATATCTGGATACAACACAGTTTTACTGATGTGATGTGCAATTTTACTGAAATGAGCTTATAATTTTTCTGATGTGAATTTTCCCAGGTTGGCAGGTATGCCATTGGGTGCCCCATAATAAAATGGCCTGTGGTTTGGGCCTTAGTAGTGGCAAAAGCTTGTGTCCAGTGCCCACCTTATTGAGGGAAAAAAAATTACTTTCAAACCATGAATGGCATGTAAAGTTAGAATTTTAGCTTTTTGCTCATATGGCATTTGAAAGGTGGGTTTTAATCTGTAGCAGATCTCTTGTAGTGTTTTCTCATCAAAAACGGAGATTGTGACTTTAGATGTCAACTTAAATATATATGGTAAAGTTTGAAACATGCATATCTTCTTTTTCTGCCTGAAAGGATAACTATTTTTCTTAGCTAGGGATAAGGGTTTTTGAAAAATATGGTGATAATTTTTTATACGAGGGTCCTTGAAAAATTTAAAGATGAGCCTTGAAATTCTTGAAATGTGCTTGAATCTTTACTAACAAGTTTGGTGGACACCTTGTTTTGGTTTTTGTCAACTTCCTTTTCTTTTCAAAGTTACAATTAATTGTTCATCAAACATTCTAATCTGCTTTTTAATTGTGCTATAAAAACAAATGTACTGCATGCTTTGTTACATAATGCATGAAGTTTTTTAACGTATCATTTTATTCATGCCTTCTTAAATGAAGCTAAATGATGTATGTTTATTTTTTAACTACAAAATCATTCAGAAATGCTACTGTTTTGGCAACTAAAATTTTAAAAATGGCTAATAAACTGGCAATTTTTTTATGCCCATGAGGCTATTAATGATACTATTTTTGCCTCCTGACATTGGTGGACATCCTGCTTAAGTGGGTTGATAAAATGAAAATCAAGCTTGCTTGGGGACTAAACATGGGAGGCTGACTGTCTGACAGAGGCATATGCTTCTGTACCCCAAAGCCCTTGGTTGTATAGGTGAGGTTGAACAGTGCAGGACTTAGGGCTGTTGTGCCAGTGTTTAGTTTTTAGTTAGTAGGCAGTTATGTGCATGTATATAGGTTTTATGTATCTTATCTACATTCAGTATGCGCAGTAAACTGCATTGTATAATCTCTATTTTTTGTCTGAAATATGAGACAGCCTTTTTCTAGCAAGTACTGTAAAAGCACTTATTTTCGCGAGGCTTTAATTTTTTGCGATCCTGTCATTATCACGAAAATTAAAGCCTCGCGAAATACTTCCTTTTTTTCAAATCAAATAATAATAAAAAATCAGAAATTTTTCACTTACCAAAATTTTGTGATTTATTGCACAGTACCAAACTCTTTCTTGACAACTTTCTCTCTTTAAATTTGACTCTATTTATAAAACTATTTTAAAACTATTTCTTGAGTATAAAACAATAATACAACTAATAGAATGCAGCTCAATCAGTTAATTGAACCAGCTTCTTTGAAGCTATTCAAAATGGGGAAGGGGATGCACAAACTTTTCAGACAGAAGGAAGTTTCTTAAAATGCCTTTTGCAAAAGAGGTTCTATTTGGAATTTTTCAGCTTTCAGTTCTATTCATATAAAATTTGCAAAATTTTCAGCTCACAAAATCACCGATATCTTCATTTTTGCAAAAATTATAGCTTGCGACAATAAGTGCTTTTACTGTAATTAAATCCTTCATGAAATGTTAGTCGCACTGTTGCTGAAAAAACTAACAAAGTTTGGGATCATGTTTAAAAGATGTTAGGTTATTCAAAGTATACCAGTGAAGCTGTTCATTGCTTAGCATTTTATCTATGAAATTATCAACAATAGTGAACTAACTGTAGCAAATCCCCTAGTGAATTAATTATTGCGTGTATTTAATATATTAATAATTTTAGTTTTAAGCAAATAATTGAAAAATTACTTTCTCTTTTAGGAATCACCTTTTCTTAAATAGTGAGTATTGTAGTGTGTAGTATTAAATGTTTTAAATTCTTTAAATACTTTAATGATAAAAAAAACCTCTAGTTATGGTCATTTAATTTTCAAACAAAAATATTATTTTCTACAGATAATGTAATGAAAAAAAATTATTTATCTAGATTCTTCCATACATGATGTTCTTTTATACACAGTAATTAAAGCCATTTGCAGCATTCTTAATTTTAGTGTTAATAGAATCAGGACTTTAAAATTTACTTTGATTATTTATTAAATAGGAAAATTATCTTATGCTGTTTTAGTTATGTATTTTTTAAGATATGATTGTTGAAGATGTGTAAGAAATAACTGTAATTCTAAAGAAAGGAAACCACGATGGGAATCATGGCAACGAGGAGGCTGACCTTTTGGCCAGAGGTGCTACACTCCCTTACCCTGGTAAAATTCCCTATAATGACATAAAATCTGGTGTCTCCTGTATGATAAAAAATAGCTGGATGAATGACTGGAACAGCCAAACAGACAATAAACTTCACAGTATTCACCCATCTATCACTCATTGGTCCACTTTACCCTATTGCAAACAAGATGTTATATTGACACGTCTTCGGATTGGTCATACCAGACTGACTCATAAACATTTACTCTTTGGTGAACCTGCTCCAGAGTGTTCCCACTGTCATACTTGCTTCCAGGTGTGCAGTGGGGCCAGGGCGGAGCCCCAGCACCTTTTTTTAAGATGGGGCGGCGCCCTGCCTTAGTAAAAATACCTTTTTAAGGCAGGGCGGAGCCCTTGTTAATAAAAATATTAGACGATAACTCTGGATCCCATCACAGCTGAAATCCGAAATCATCAAAGTACATTTTTTCTCTTTTATAAACTGCTGTAGATACAATGGACTTTCTTTGGATTATAGTAGTAAGAGTCTCGCTCCAATTGCCACTCAAGAAGGGAGGTTCCGAATTGTCAAAAATTAGTGATAAAAGAGCCCGCTTTCGTTAGATGGGTATGTGATATGATGATATATAGATTTTTTTAAAACCAAAGCACAAGGACTTATTTAAGGGGGAGGTCCAGGAGGTCCGGTCTTCGCCCCCACCAATTTTTTTTTTATTTTTTTTGGATACGTGCCTGCAAAACAGTATTTCTTGAAATCTGTTTTAGTAATTTTTGGCCGTTTTGCTGGGAACCAACAGCTATGAGACTTTCTTGGAGCTGGGAGCTAAAAAAGTTTAAAAAATGTCCGAAATTTCATGTAAGACGTGGTGTTAAATTTTGTAAGCACTGAATCTCAGAATATGCTGATTCAGATATTTGAAAAATTTGTCTGCACTTCATTTCCGATGAGTGGGGGCATTTTTACTACCTATTTATGTCTTTGTATTCTCTTCTTTTATGGTTACTGAATTATCCCACAATGGTTTCCATGTGCACAGCATATAAGAATATCTCTTTCAGAACGGATTACTGCATTTTCTCCGGAGGATTCAAAAGGGATAAAGAGTCAGTTCTTATTGTTTATATCAGGGGTGGGAATTGGGCAAGGCTGATTTGGAGCAGCAGTGTCGAGGATTTGGAGCACTGAAGCAACAAAGTGGAGTAAATTACATTCTTAATCTGTCGATAGAAAAATATAACTACAGTCAAGCTTTTAGTGAATTTGTGAGTATTAAATATTACTCGGATAAAAGTAGCCCACTTCAATAAATAATAAGCATTTCAAAATGACAAAATATAAACTTACCTTAACCTAATATATTATTAGATGCTACATTCAAAGTTACTGGTAATTTTTAACACCAGAATAATAATAATAATAATAAGACTATAGATTAAAAATTAAATGAAAAATGAATAAATTTTGCAAAAAATTTTTATTTAACTTTTCTATCTCCATTACAGTGGCATAGCCAAGGGGGGGAGGGGATAAAAGGGTGGGTCACAACCTCCCCCCGCCGCCGGAGAAACCCTATCTTGAGCGCAGTGCTGGCCATAAAATGATGATCAATGACATTTTTTCTCTTTTCTCCGTTCTTCTGATTGGTTCGTTCTGGGCCAATTACGTTCTTTTAGAGTGACATAATAGTACCGCAATTTATGGAAGAAACGCCGCGGCGTTTATGATATTTTTAATTTTTTTTGGCCGATCTTCAAGGAAAAATTATAAAAGTATTTAGTAACAATTGTCTCGAAAGATGACTCCACCACCGATCACGTACCTTAAGTAAAAAAAAAAAAGAAGCTTTTTATGTCTACATTTTAGAATTATAATTAAAATTTAATGAAGGTTTTAATATATATATTTTGATGGGCTAAAGTTTCTTAAAATACCGCAAAAACGCACTACCCTTGATTTACCACACCCCTGTGTTCCAATGAACGTCCATTGTTCTCAGGCCCAGACTGGCCAGGTCGGGGATCGATGAGGGCCCCCGGCATAAGAGAGGAGCCCCCAGCGAGGCCTCTACTACTTTATTATTAAAGTAATTTGATATACATCCAAGTAATGTACCAAAGTAGTTCGATTATTTATTTCTTTGTAATCTTACTCTTTGATACAGTGGCGTTGCAAAGGACCCAACAGACCACGCGCCGCGAGGGATCCCCTGAAGAATTTCCCCCCCCCCCCCCACACACACACACACACACACCAGCTTTAAAATAGCTAAATATGGCAAGTAAACCTAATTTTCAAATATTACATATCCTAATATTCTATTCCCTTCAAATTCACCAGTAAGGAGCCCCTTTTCAATAGCCGGGGCCACGTAGGAGCCAGTCCGGGCCTGATTGTTCTTAAAATACCGAATCTCAACCAAAACTAGTCTGTTGCGCCCTTTGCAAATTTAACCATTCTACCCCCCCCCCCCCCCCCAAAAAAAAAAAAAAAAAAAAAAAAGTTCATCTAAGTTATTTGTGCTTTTTCACCGTGCGGCTTTTCGCCCTGTGAAAGAGCACTGTACCGAATGAACACTGCATAATGCTATTATTACGGAAAAAAAGTCAACTGCAAGTAATTGGCAAGCTCAGGAAACCCTGAATGCTTTTAAAATAAATCCCAGTGTTATAAATATCAGAAGTAATAAATGAATAGAAACATCAAGAGTTATCACACAACATTCAAAGCTTAAAACAAACAATTTGCTGAAGCATGCTCATTACGTAATCAACAGCTGGACGTCAGAAAAAAAAAAAAAAAAAAAAAAAAAAATTTTTACTTTTGACGAGCCTACTCATCCACTCGTTCTTTCATTTTAACAGCATGCGCTATACTGTCCGAACTTTTTGCGAATGCAAGAAGTTTTTTACAAGTTATTTATTTAATTCTATAAATTTGCCTTTGTGAATATAAAAATTGATGTTTTATATGAAATCAGACACTGATTATAAAGTAGCAATAAATACTTTAAAACATTATATGGGAAGGGGGAAAAAAAGATATATTTTTACCGTTTATCCACCCTCCCTTCCAAAATATATCCCAGTGCGATGTTTCTTTTTTTTCCGGAGAGGTGGAGGTGGGGGAGATCGTGACTGCGACGTTTCTGTTGATTTTCTAGTTAATTAAGCTCATTTTTGTGGGTGTGGCGTTTCTTCCATAAATTACGGTAGTCAGTTGTGCGAGCGCAGAAACAAAACGTACGGCGAGTTGGTACTTTTTTTTATAAACAGTTTGTAATGAGCAGAGTAGCTGTTTTTTTCTTTTGGTGCAGAATCGTACGATAAAGCGCTTTTGTAGCAGGATAGCACAGGTTTTAAGTTTTGGCGCAATTGGTGCAGAATTCCTACCCCTGTTATATTCAAACGTGCCTCAGGAAAAAGAAGAGCTTATATTTCTTAACTTAATATCTTTAAAAATGCAATGTGCACAATTTTGGAAGCACTTTTGGATTGTTTTTTGTCATATAGCCCCAATGAAGAATTTGTACAAAAGAACTTGATAAGTTTTACTTCAGATGGTGCTAGTACAATGCTGGGGAAAAATTCATTTGTTTCCAAATTATTGAAAGATAGATTAAAAAATCTGGATATTATTATCTGGTATGGCTTAAATCATCTTTTAGAATTGGCTGCAGATGACAGCATAAGTGATGTAAATGCTGTGAATCATTTTAAGTATTTCATGGACACTTTATATGCTTTATGCAGTCAATCTCCAAATAATTTGAATGAATTAAAGACCATAGCAGTAGAATTAGGGACCCAATTAACCAAAATTGGTAGATTATTAGATGTTCATTGGGTTACTAGTAGTTTTTGGTCAGTAAAATCATTCTGGAATGCTTATACTGCATTTGTGAAACATATGGAAGAAGCTGCCAATGATACCTCTAGGAAAAGTACAGATCGCAATAAATACAGGGGTGTTTTTGAAAGAATGGAATCTGTTGAATTTGTAAAAAATTTGGCCCTGATGTATGATGTTTTAGAAGAATTATCTGCTTTGTCTTTGCAGCTCCAGGAAAGATTCTGTTCTATAGTCAGAACATATAGATTACCGAAACAAACCATTCGAGTGCCAGGCAGCATGAAAGATAAACCTGGATCTAAGGAGCAGGAGTGTATTAAATCTACAGAAAAAATGAATTTTAAAGGGATAGAATTAGATAGAAAAGGGGTTATAGAATTAGATAGAAAGGTTAAAGGTAATAGAAAAATTGTTTCTATAAATAGAGAACAGTTTATTGCGAGCATCATAAAGAATTTGGAATCTCGTTGTTTCACGTTGACTGCATCTAAGAGGTCAAGAAATAATGACGAATTTGAGACGGAGAGATCCAAATATAATATAATGTTAAAAGAATTTGCAATTCTAATTCCTGACACCCCCCTGGCCCGAAGTTTTAGATAGTAACAACCTTGCGCGATACGGAGAAGAGGAAATACGGAATATGTGCACTCGTTTTAATATTGGTGATTAGCATTTAGTGATTAGCGGCTTCAGAGATTCTTTTGAGTTAGGTGGAAAAATTATTTCTACAAATCTAAGACCGCTTATGGATATCCAAAAAGTAATACCTTGTAGTAAAAATGAATGTGAATGAGGTTTTAGTGCCATGAATTTAATTATCACTTCATTGCGCTCAAAAAATTTAATGAAACGTGTCATCTTCAATGTTCATTAAACTGAATGGCCCTCCACTTAAAAAATGGGATGCGATAGCATATATCAAAACTCTTAGCAGAAATTACTCTCATTTTATTAGCAGTGGAATTTAACACATTAAAGGATGAGACATCATTAGGGAACTAAAATTCTTTAATTAAAAGAAACATTGTAAAGTTTAAATACATTCACGCTCGCTGAGTGTCTTGCAGAACTAGCATACACAGAATAACTCGCAGGCAAAAGAAACCACATTATATAGGTACATTACATAACAATTCACACATGCAATAGTTAATTTGCATAAACCAAAGTTCTGACCGGCCAATCAGAAACGAAATGTCTCCGTTACTATGGAGATATGCTGTGGAGATCACGGCTCATGAGAAAACAGTAAAGGAAGAAACGCGGGATAAAGTGACGTCTCCCAGAGAGCGAAGTCGCCGCCGAACTTCGGCGAACGACGAAGAGGGGAAACCAAACGCACGGGAGGCTAGCAAAAACACGGTTGCTTCATCATAGAAATGCTGAAGATAAACAGTTTCGTCATGTGAATCACGAGTGTCCCACAAGCCACACACAAGGAAAAGAGGAACTTCCTACTTTTTTCTTGTAAACAGATAAATTTGAATTTAATAAACACATTATTTTTAGAAAAAAGTTGGCCATGGCGCTTCTTAGAAAAAATTTCGCGAGCGACGAGCTTTATTTATAGCTCCCCGGCACTTTTTATTTTAGGACTGCAACCCTGCTTGCCTCACCATTCATCATCTTTTAACCTCATGCACTGCTTTTAATAATTTTTACCAAATACTTTTTAACTGTTCTCATCCCAAACTTGACGATAGGGAAGGTGAAACCCCACACTGTAATTTATTTGCATTTCTTCGACGTATCAATATTTTTTACTCAGTGTGAAGTATACACTTTTCTCTGACTGGTATTTGGATGGGAACCCCATCCAGATATCCTTGACTTATCTTTATCTACATTTTACCTTTTTACAGTTTATAAATCTCATGAATTTTAGCTTTACATGTTTTATGCAACACCTTTTTACTTGCAAACTTTATTTCACTATATATACACATAGTCTGGCACAGTATGTCCTTTCTGGACCTTGTGCCATTAAATGCTAACTAACCAACCAAAGAAAGGAAAAGTTAAAAGTAACTGACTATATATAAATGTAAGAAACTCCCACTTATCCACAATACTTTATTATAATCAGTTAGTTTTACAGTCAAGCTCCAGTCTAAAACTTAAAATGGCACTCATTTTTGTTGTGTAAATGATGCTTCTATACACATGTAGTTTGCCCATTATATTTACACTCAAAAACAAACTACAAAACTCAGAGATCACCTTCTCAAAGATCTCCTTTGGGATAGATTGAGGTGAATCATATGAGCAATTAATTAAGTTAATGTAGCTTCGCAGAGTAATTTGCAAACTTAATATGTGTACTAGGTATGCTAAGACAATGGCAGTCTGAACTTGGATTGCTGCTTCTTTGGAATTCACAGTTTTTGCATTCTTAACTTTTTAAAACTTTTATTTATATACAATATTTTATGTTGCATAGAGTAACTTATTTTTATTGTTAAAATATTTCAAAACATTATTTATAAAGTGTTTCACAAGAAGGTATTCATAGAAATGTTTTCATATTTCAAAACAGATAGTATTGAAAATATGATTGATGCCTTTTAAGCATTACCGTATTTTTCGGCATAAGCGCCGCACCGTAAATTATAGCCTGTGCGTACAACTTATTTAACCATATGAAAATATACAATATTTTAAATATGAATAAGTAAAGGAAGGATCTAAAATAATACCTTAGGCACTTAAGTATTTTTTCCCATACAAAAACAATTTAAAAAAAGAAACATTTTGTACTCACCATTTGGCAGATTTCAAATATAACAGCAGCAGATGAATGTACAACAGTGAGTTTAACCATACAGCAAAATAATGAATTGAAAATTTTTTGTATTATTGTAATAAATTTATTATCAAATTAATATAATAATAATAAAAAAATAAACAATATATCCAAAACTAAAATCCCTCGAAATCACTCTCCTCGCTGTCGGTTATAAATAACCGCAACACATCGGCATCCACGGCATTTTCCTTCATTGATAGAATACAATATGCTTTGCTGTCTGTGCAAATAAAAGAGAGCACCTTCTAGGCGCCGGTGTCATTATTTATTTATTTTAGAAAAGAAAACATGACATTTAGTATTCCATCTGTGTCTCTTAACTGATTGATGCATTTGAGTTTCTGCTCCATGCTTATTTGCTTAAATTACACATTTTTTTTTCACAAACATATCTCTCTTGCGATAGTAAATTGTTTATTAATATTGTAAAAAAGAAAGCATATTTTGTTCTCCCCCCGCCTTTCCCCATTAATCAGCTGGTGATAAACGCTTCCGCTCTGAGCTGAACTGATGTTTATTTTTCTTTTCTTCTGCCACTGCAGTGGTGAAATATGTTAGCGTTTTCTTTCTTTCTTCCCCCCCCCTCCCCTATCATCGCGATTAATGGTATTGTTGATACTCTCTTGCAGTTGGAAATGTGCATATATATATATAACAACACTTATGCATTAATTCGTAAAAATCCAGCGGAAAATTTTATCTTCTAGCCGGAAGCCCGGAAGTTGACTTTAAAAACCGAAAGAGGAGGCAGGTTTTTGCTGTGTGATCTTTAATGAGGACTGTCTTGGAACGGACAGAAGGGTGCATCATTTCTTGCTATAAAAGAACAGCTCGTTTATCCCAGCAAAAGTAATTTAAAAACAATAATAAATAAATAAAAACTTGGAGAATGTCGATTCTACATTGAAAAAATTGTTTCGCCATAAGTGCCACTGCATTAGAAGCGCCGCAGATTTAAAAAAAAAATACGCTTTTTGCTCAGAAGCGCCACGGTGCTTCTGCCAGAAAATACGGTACAAAGAAAAGTAACAATTAGTAATATGCAAGTGATCTGATCTATTGTATTTATTTAAGTAATTAATATATAAATATCTGTGCATTGCTATATGTTGACGTTAAATTGTAAGCAAGGCCATTATAATAATCCAAAATTGCAATACCGTTGGTTCCAATCCAACCTGAAAAGAAAAAATAAGACAGTATTTTCCATTTTGCATGCAGATAGGAAGTAACATATAATTGTTTTTAAGTTCATTAAGTTAAAATATCCATTAGCTCTTGCAGTAATCAGTTAAATGAGTTGCAAATTAATTGAACACTAGTGTAACTGCATTTGCACCAATTTTATGGTTCTTATAATGACATAGTATGTCAAATAAGGTGTTAAATATTATATAGTGTTTCACTACCAGAGTGATGAACTTGCAGGAAATGTAGAGAGTGCAGAGATGACTCTGAATTGGAAGCAATGCAGGGTTGAAAATGCTGTAGTTGTAAACTGTGGTGCAGAGAAGCAGTAAAACAACTGAAAAACCAACACATTAATGGGACAGAAAACATTTTATTGAAAGGTTGTACTACAAAAAGTGTTCAAAATTATGACCAGAAATGGTTAGACGGACTTGACAGCGGCAGAATTCCTTATGTTTCAGAAGATTCCTGTCATGTTTCATATCCACCCGGTGGTCTTGTGGTAGATGATGCCAAATGATGTTTAGGGCTGAAGAATTAATTGCTGCTGTACATGGGATAAAACATGACTCCAACTTGATCCAGTTAATTTTTTAATAAAATAAATATTTTCTTATGAACAATTTGCTAAAAAAATTAAAAAGTTTAAAAACATTTAACAAAATAACTGTCTTCTATAAATTATTATTAACACAGTCTATATTACAGTTGAACTCTACCTCAGGTATAAGAGGCATGGTTCAGGATTAGGAAGTAGAACAATTCAATATACAGTGACCTCTCACTTATATGCGTTTCAAGAGACCGACTTAAAATCGTGTATGAACAACTGAGGGTCTTATTTTCTAACTCTTCATCTAAATTATGAGAAAGAAAACATTAAAAAAAATCAAGGAAATGTGTAATAATATTTTTTCAGTTAAAACAAGTAATATATTTTTTTAATATTTAAATATAAAATTAAGCTTAACCTTATAAATTCAACAATAAATGAGAAACCTATATCATTATTTTCCTATTCCTTGTGACAGGACCTTCCGAAATTCGTGCATCAAAGAAAGATGCGTATAATTGAGAGGCGCATAAGTGAGAGGTTACTGTATTTACCTTGTACCACGGCTCCAGGTATATTTCTAAATTTTAAGTTCTAAATTTTAAGAAACTTTTTGATTTTTAAATAACTGTTTTTTTTCAACAATTAAGCCATATTTAAATCTAGAGTTTTTTAAGGTTAGGCCTAAGCTGGCCGTTATTTTTGATGAATGACTCAAAGCCTGGTCAAACCACTTGGCTGGCTAAGCTTTTATTTTTTCTTTTAATTCTTTAATTGTTAAACTTTGCAATAATTTTATTGAAACTTTAATTTTATTTTGTTTTGATCCAACAAATGGAAGGTTGCGTGAACAGCGATCCTCCTGAAGTAGGCATTTGTGACGACTTGTTTTCGAGGTAGTAGGACAGGGTGCGAATTGTACATTTTCTCCAGGGGGGGGGGGACATTTGAAAAGAAAAGCAAAAAAGGGAGGGAAGGTGTAAATGCTCCACTCACAATGCTCCACCAATGTAATATTATGGTATTACATGACAAATGCAGCCGCCAACATGTCTGGGAAGTGACTGTTCAAACAAAAATTGACCCCCGATTTTCTATGCACATATATTCCCCTGCCTATGTCAATTCTATGCCCACCCTCAAATTCGCCTTGTGGCAGAGCAGTGCATGTTCCTTCATTCTGCAGTTTTCTTTTGAAACTTGACCCCAATTACATTAGGAGAAGTGGCATCAAGCATGTGTATATATCTTTCAAAGGCATGTTTGTAACTTGCACCTTTGTCTAGTAAACAAAAGAAGAATTTCTATTCCCAATACTTAAAATCGTTAGGTACTGTTAGACTTGTAGGGACAGAGATTGAATTTAGCATTTCTCCTGCAAGGGATAAATAGTGTATCCCTGGCAGTGATCAATTAATATTTCTCTAGGCAGGGATATTACATTCTTCAGCCGGGGACAATCCTTGGCATCCCTGTAGTAGGATAAATGCATATTGAAATAAAAAAACTGGTTGAAATGCTGTTCATGTATGGAGCTGTCAGGCAGACTTGACAGCAGTAGAATTATTTATATTCTGAAAGATTTCTGATGTGTTTTGTATCCTCCCACCAGTCTTGCGGTAGATGATGCTATGGTTCAGATGTTGTTTAAAATACCTTAAAAAGTACTTAATTTTTCGCCCCATAACCTTAAAGTTTCAGTATAGCAGCAAGGTGCTTAAAAATTGCTTAATTTCTCTATTAAAGAAAAAAATAAATAAATTAAGAATTTTAAAATTGTATTTTAAAATGAAATTTAAAAAAAATCATGCTTTCCCCCTTATATTTCTGTTAAAAATTTCAAGTTTTCATCTCTCACTTTTAATATTAATTCACTTTACAGATACTGATACCAGTTATAACTATGCAAAATTTTGTGACGATATGAATCATAGAAATTTTCTTATCTTACGGATAGTTCATAAAAATACGTTTTGAGAAACCTTATTGCATTATAACAGAAAGCTCCCACAAAATGTTTTTATGTGTATCTCCAGTTCTGGTTGGTTTTATTGCATTAAATTGTTTTAAAATGCTAGGAAGTAAGGTTTGAAATGAAATTAAAATTGAAAAATCAATTTTTTTGAATTCTTAATCCTCCTATGACCCCTTAAATTGGTTAGCTGTTGTGCATTATGCTTTCGTCATTGTTTAATGTGCAGCCTTTTGAATTGCTTTTTATTATGAAATATCTTAAACCAACCAGGTGATGATATCATGGATTTAGCAAAAGAAAATAAAAATGAATTAGCACTTAGTGCAAACTTTCCTCAGAATTAAATAAATTCGGCGCTACAAAGCATATGTGTATATATATACACACACACATATATATATAATGACACCATGCTCTTCAAAACAATCTACTGTAGAAAAAGAGTCAGTCTCTGCAACTAATAAGCAAAGCTAAATAATCCAAAAATTACTTTTTATTTTTTACAAAAATGACAGAAATAATTTTTCTGTCTAACATTTAGTAAAGCTAGTATAAAATTAAATGTAAGGCATTTACATTTCTGCTAAAAAAATTATTTAAATACCAGAATATACTTTCTAATGCAATTTTTCTCATCCCTTGCCCCCTTTTAAAATATATGTGTATTAACTGGAGTTTTTAAAATAATCGTGAGAGACTGCAAGACTGCATATTGGGAGACTGAGATATTTTAATGTTTTCTGGTTTTCTAACACTTTAATAACCCTACCTTCCCTATGCTTGAATGCTTAAGAAAAGCATTTGTGGTTGTAATTAAATGTTGAGGTTTCGCCTATTTCATGTTTGAAAATTCTACCATTTCTACTGTTTTAAAATTTTTATAATTATAACATTAATGGCTTTTTGTGTATTTGAAACTCTGTAGACTTATAAAAAGAAACTATTAATTTAAAAAAACATAACTTGGTGTGTTCAAGAATATACTATCTGCAAAAGGCGAAGAGTGCGGTATCCCAAGAATCTGTTGGACTTTTTTTTTGTGCTTGCGTGACATCATTTGTGGATAGCTCCTAATTAAAAAATTTTTTGGGTCTTTAAAAAGTGCTTTTTTTTTTTTTTTTTTTTTTTTTTTTTTTGTTTGTTCTGAAAAGAGTCTGAACCATGGATGTTGAATGCAAGGTTGTGTGAACAGCGATTCTGCTGGAAGTTGCCATTTGCGACCTGGTTTCCAAGGTAGTAGGATGAATGCATACTTGAACAATAAACTGGTCGACATGCTGATCATCCATGCTAATCCAATTATTAGAGCCTAAAGATTATTGTCCTGAACCTAACTACAGTTCTTTAGGAAAGTTTGAGTATGAAGAATTTTTTATCAGAAATGTTTAATAGGTGCCTTAGAAAGTATTTTTGGCTGGGTGGACATCCACTACCTGGTACATTTTTTGGCTATGATGTCATAAAATATTGTGGCCGCTCGACCACAAAGTTGCTCATATCTAAGTAAATACTTGACTGATTAGCATAAAAATTGAATCAATATGCTGTATTTACTATTTGTAAGATGAAAATTGGAATGGGTTTTTAACTGTTGCAATAAATTAATAAACAACAAGTTAATTTGCTATACTATTTTCGATTACAACATAGATATACAGTGAATAAAAGAGAATGATGATAATGAAGCTACAAAAGGATTGCTGCATACTGTGTGTGAATCCAACCCCTAATCCCACACTTAAGAAACAGCAACAGGTTATTAGGCAAGTTGGAGTGTATAGGCTGATTAATTTTATTTTTTACCAACTATGCGAAAAATTCCAGAGCTGGGAATCGAACCCAGGACTGCCGCATAACGCGCGGGTGCTCTACCACTGAGCTACTCTGGGACGATTCCCAGATGAAATTTCTCGCATTAGAGCCGTTGGCATTTATCATCTTCCTCTGCAAACCACAGATAGAACAGATGAAACAATTAATTCGTGACAACTCCATTACGCCGCGGATATTATACATTTTTAGAAAGTGATTCCATCAACCTTTCAAGTTATTATAGAACAGATGAAACAATTAATTCGCGACAACTCCATTACGCCGCGGATATTATACATTTTTAGAAAGTGATTCCATCAACCTTTCAAGTTATTATAGAACAGATGAAACAATTAATTCGCGACAACTCCATTACGCCGCGGATATTATACATTTTTAGAAAGTGATTCCATCAACCTTTCAAGTTATTATAGAACAGATGAAACAATTAATTCGCGACAACTCCATTACGCCGCGGATATTATACATTTTTAGAAAGTGATTCCATCAACCTTTCAAGTTATTACTTGAGTTGATTTCAAGTTAATAACTTGAAAGGTTGATGGAATCACTTTCTAAAAATGTATAATATCCGCGGCGTAATGGAGTTGTCGCGAATTAATTGTTTCATCTGTTCTATCTGTGGTTTGCAGAGGAAGATGATAAATGCCAACGGCTCTAATGCGAGAAATTTCATCTGGGAATCGTCCCAGAGTAGCTCAGTGGTAGAGCACCCGCGCGTTATGCGGCAGTCCTGGGTTCGATTCCCAGCTCTGGAATTTTTCGCATAGTTGGTAAAAAATAAAATTAATCAGCCTATACACTCCAACTTGCCTAATAACTTGAAAGGTTGATGGAATCACTTTCTAAAAATGAGCAACAGGTTACTTCATTTGCCCTACATATACAAGAGGATTTAGAACATTTTAAGTAATTGCATGCCCCAATAAAATCAGTTGGATAATTCTGTAAATTCTTTTCTGGCACTAAATCATCTATTACTGCAAAACCAAATTCACATGGATCTAAGCTAACAGCCTCATCATCAATACAGGGTTGCTGAAGGTATGTATAAAAATATGACCAAGAAATGCTCCTTAGCACTCCTGCTTGTGGGTGGTAACTCTTCAATGTCTATATTCTTTGCATATGTTTGACAACACATATGTCATTACTAAAAGATTGAACGAAGGGAAAACCGGAGAGAAATGCCATCCTCAATCTCCCCGACTGTCCAAGAAGTAATACAGTGGCTGCCTTTCGACTGGCATCTGAACACGACTGTTTATATGCCCATCTTTGCTGCTGCAATTTGGTAGATAGTCCTGCCTGCCCCCTCTGCTGCAGTGGTGTGACGATGGATGCTGATCATATCCTCATTTGCTCAGTTCTAACTGAGAACTGTAACTATTCCCGATACTGGGAGGCTGGAGATTCTTTGAACAGCTTAGTTACCTGATTTTATGTTTTTAGTGCTTTTAATTTTTTAAATATTCTTAGTTTGTTTTGTGTTTCTCTGATCTCTGTATGGCGTAAGGATAAAGTCTGTAATTGCCTGCTGCATTTGGGGAAAAAAAAAAAATTCTTTGCATGATAATCGAGCCACAATCAAAGTTCAACTAAAGATTTGCAAGATGACCCTTTTTTGGAATAACTGCACTGAATATTCTTATGCATGTTTAAGACATTGTTCTATGTCGTCCCAGTCAGATCATATGCCAAAATGTTCCAAAAAACACCATAGACGCACAATAAATAGCTGCTTTTTTTGTGCCAAAGTTACTTGTGTAACCTGATCCAGATAGAGCATGGATGGCTTTAAGCAAAGAGGATAAGTTACGGCCCATTTTTTGGTGAATATCATGAACAGATAAAAGTCGTGTAGAATCACCAACTTCAGTCCGCTCCCAGTTCCTGAACGCCAAGTCGATGAAGAGTTTCCCAGTGAAATAAAGCTAACACTACTATAGCAGTGTCAGCTCTAACGAGAACAATTTTAGTAAATCCAAACAGGGATGCATATTTTGAATGAATCAGCATTCTGAAGTCTGCTTCCTCTACTGACAAGTGATTTAATTCTGGGTGATTTACCTGCCGTCTATTTTGCATAGATGTACAGTTGAGTGATACCTCATCTTCATCACCATAAAAGGCACTAAATGTGTGGTTGGTACCACATGATCTTTGAATTAAAGAAGTTATTACTGTCTTGGCAATGAATGCTTGTAAGATCAGTTTGTTTTTTGATGATCCCCAGAAACTGCTGAGTTGGATAGGCAATGGAACATTATCAGAGATGTGGGTGATATCTATAACAATGCCGTTACCTTGTCTCTGCATTCTCTGAGGCTTTTTTGGTGATAATATGTGATAACTGTCAAAATCATAATCAATTCTTCCACAGTTCTTTGTGATGCCCCGAATGTATGGCAAAAAAAAGCAGAAAATGCTCCACCAAAGGTTTTCTTTTCATTTGTCATAACCTTTCGTATGGAATTCATTTCATCCACTATACAACTGGCCTTCTTATCAGACTTGAACAAGTTTTCGTCGCTGGTGTTACCATAAGATGTTTCTGATTCTTTTAACAATGTACTTTTCTGTAGCTTTGCCAGTAATCCCTGTCATGGGCGCCGGGAGGGGGGTGCAAGTGCATCCTCTTGCACCCCCCCTGGAGTTTGAAAAAAGTATAATTTACCTGAAAATATAAGCAATTTGTTTTACCCTTAGGACAGTAACAGTAAAAAAAAAAAAAAAAAAAAAAAAAAGCCTGAATGTAGCTGTGTTATTTTGAATTCTATGTGTAACTGTCGCATTAAATTAGCTGTTTAGACCTGTGTTTGTATATATGTATCTTGGTGCACCTCCCTGGAAATGATCCTGCCGGCGCCCTTGATCCCTGTTCATCAAATAACGAGCAGTTTTCAGATAGATCATACCGAAAAAGCTCTTGCTTATCATATGCACAAGCTTGAGCTATTTGTTTCATTCTGTAAGATATACTGTTGGCACTCTTCTTGGTAGTTTTTCCTTTAACACTTGGTGTTTTGTTGCTATGAAATGCTGGTAGCATGACTTTGTGGATAGGTACTTGAGATCCTTATTTTTTTGTTTTCATATCGTGTTTTGTGCAGTGTAGAATACAGATCATCACCGATCTTAAACACATTTAATATCTTTTCCTTTGCATCTTGAGAAACCATCGCTTTTGTTAGCAGATTGTGTAATGGATTAGGAAGTATAACAAATGGGTTACCTTTTTGTAAGATATATTTAAACATTGAGGCCACTTTTGCATCTAAGCTCTGCGTTTGCTTCTTAGAAAACTCATGGTAGATGTCCAAACCATCAACAATAGTAATGGAGCCTGTTATTTCCCTAAATAGATTTGATATCATCGGACGCTCATGATATGTTATCTCCCATTCTGCTACAAACTGCTTTTCTTAGTATGCTCTACAATACTAGATGAGATTTTTTGGGATCTATTTATGGTTTGTTCTAATCCCATGTCCACTGCAGCAGCTGAAAATTTATGTTCATACCATTTCACTACGAGCTTTCCCTTCATGAACATTTCATTCGCCTCTGGCTCTGTTTTGGGTAGTCTTTTCCTGTTTTTCAAATATAAAGAAGCCCTTCATTGATAGCTTACACAGTCAAACAAAGAAAATACTGGTAGAAGTTTCTGTACTGTGTCTAGATGCAATTCCCAGAAACCTTGTCTATGGAACAAACCATAAATAGATTTTTTTTTTTTTACGGAATGAATAAAATTTTTTAGAAAATGCAGCAATTTCAGGAAATTATCCCAGTACAAAAACTGTTCTGATGTTTACCATCCTTGTTCAACAAATTTCAAAAGTCTGAGTTTCTCCACATTGACATCTACATCTATGTAATTTTTTACCATGCCAAAGAAATATTCTGCTGGATATGAAGTAACTTTTCAAAGTTAGATTCATTAGGCTCAATAGAATATTCTTCCAAAAAGGACTTCACTTACAATCACTTACATCGTTTCTCCGAGCATAAGCATCCCTTTGACTCTCCTCATATAGTTTTTACTCTGTAAAACAGAGTCTACCACATTTACTCCAAACACTGATTATTCAATACGCATATTCGATATTCCACTTCCATGAAGATATTTACATATACAACTAATCACAATTCAAGCCATGTGGAATGCCCCCACCATCAATGTAATATTTGTAAATTTATTTGGATTGCTTAGCTGGACTTCGTGTGCAATAGCGTATACACTTTCATCACAGGTTACTGGTAAGTATTGTTGGTTTAACTGGTCAAAGACACTATTGAAATTTAACTGAACTATGTAAACAGTCGCATGCTGATTTACTGGGTTCGCAATTGCTGGCAAAAATCTAACTTGTTTTTACTGTAATTCTTTCGAAGAAAGTGCTTGGAAAGTACTTCACAATACTACAAGCTGTTCAAGGTTTTCTTCTGGAGTGGAAAGGTCATAATCAATAATAATATCAGAACTGTGGTAAATAGGTTGAGCAATTCTTAAAAACTGCCATAACATGTCTAATTTTTTGTGTTGCATTTTCTTATTCTTATCCATTATAAATAAATCTGAGTTAACTTTGTAATTGCTTGGGAGATTAGGACGCTTTGCATGTTTGTAATATAACTGACTGACTATGCATGGAAGAAGTTCTTGAATTGGTTTCAAACCTTGTGCGATACCAGTCTTCAATAAACATGGTTTAAATGGTATATCCAGCAGTTTGTCTTGAAAAAGTATACACACAGTGTCATGAGAATCTCCTATACCAGATAAAGTACATTGCTCATGATCAAAATTATCGAAGGTGCCAATTGTGTATGAATCAATCTTGAAATGACTGATAATCGGTACTTCATTAGGAGATTGCTTAAGAGCATATGGTGCAAGATTATGATGGTGACGAATCACTTCATTGTAGCTCACACTAACGCCTAGATGATTTAAGCTTGTTATCAATGTTTTGCTTTTACATATCTCATGTATTGCTTCCCCCAGCATCATATGTAACGGCATTTTTTTTTCGCTCCACGACAGTGGCATAGCCAAGGGGGGATAGGGGCCCCCCCAAATGAGGAATTTTTTGCCATACAAAATGTATATTCTTCACTTCCTTATCATACACACGTATACATATGTGTGAGTTGCAGTAGTTGTAATCCCCATGAAAAATTTATGCTCGACGATATATATTGTAGTACATTATTTGTAATAGCACTTGTGCCTTAAGATACCACTTCTGTGAATGCATCCTTTTTTTCCCAATTGTTCATCCTCATTTTTGATGATATCAGCTTCCTTAATGAAATCTGGATCTATATCAAATAACATACTGAAAAAGTTTATTAAAGCATCTGGTATTTTACTCTTAGTCCAAGAGTAAAATACTAAAAATACACACAAATCAGTTTATACAAGTAGAAAACTAAGCCACCCGAGCAACCAACAAATCTGTGAACTGGTTAATCCTTGAAAATTACACATTGTCTACATTACACATTATTACATACCTTATTTAATAAAATAAGGTTAAATTAATATAAAAAAGTGCAATTTCATTCAAATCGGATAAATATTAAGTTAGATACGAGCAGTTCTGAGATCTGAGCAGCCGCCATCTTTGATGCTGCCATAGCGAGAAAACATACCGGGTGGCACATGTCCACCCAAGACCCAAAATGCTTACCAAGACACCTACTAAACATTTTGGAAGAAAAAAATCTGCATACTCAAACTTTCCCACAGAACTGTAGTTAGGTCCTGGACTACATCTACTCCAGAGGGTGTTTGCTATATGGTTCCTGCAAGAGAATGTTGCCAACAGTGAGAGTGTTGCTGTGTCCATATTGTTCACAGATGATGCATACTTCATGCAGGAGGGATTTTTCAATCAGCATAATACCCATATGTAGGCTTTAGAGAACCCTCATAGTACATGACTATGTGCAACTCAATGCCATTTTTTGCTCAATGTTTGGGCCATCATTTTTGGAGACTACTTCTTTGGACTGTACCTTCTGCCCAGTCCTTCAGATGATAGGGCATACCAGATCTTCCCACAGCAAGTCCTCCCTGAATGCCTTGATGCAGCATACGTTCCTCTGCCACTGCATTGTGCCATGTGGTACGTGATGGGGCCACGACTCGAAGTAACCTTTGGAGAGCAGTAGAGGCCCAGTTCATTGGCCTGCTAGATTGCCAGACCTATCATGCATGGATTTCTTGTTCAGGTGAAGAGTTTGGTGTATAAGACACTTGTTCCTTCAGTTGAAGGCCTGGCCACTGGCATATCTGTAACTACCAGGAGGTACATGACATTCGAGGAATTTTCCAAATTGTAAGGAATACTATTGCTACTGCTGTCAAGCCTTCCTGACGATTTCTGATCATACTTTCAATCACATTCTGTAGTACAACTTTTCAATGAAATGTCTTCTTTCCTGTTAATGTGTTGCTGTTTCTGCTCTTTTTCCCTGATTCTTTTCACCATAGCTTGCAACTGTGACATTTTTGACCTTGCTTTGCTTTGTAATGCCAAGTCGTCTCTGTGCCCACTACATCTTCTGCTAATTTTTCAGTCTGGTAGTGAAACAGTTGTAAATTTTAAATTTTATTTATTGGTTTGAAATTGATTAAAGGGGAAAAATGTTTTGTATTGAATTGCTTAGTGTTCATTTTTCTTCTCCATATGTAAATCATGTAGCAAGATCAAAAACTGCAGTACTCCATTAATCTTCATCCCTCTATGCACCTTCATGTTGTGTTATATTGTGAATAGCAAAATATCAAACTGGTTACCCACATGGAGGGGCATACTATGCTAAAAAGCTTTGAAGTAAAAGAAAAAATTGCAAATTCTGTGCTAACACTCTGGTAACCACCTGTAGGACATCTATATAAATAAAATTAGACTTTTGTCTGTACATTTCTTGGAATTCAAACATTTTGCGATTTCTATCCATTTCAAGCACCTGAGAATCTAGTGCAATCCTCAAAAAAAAGTTTGTCATTCTGTCTGTGACGCTTTTTTTGTTCAAGCATACGTAAAAACGACTGAAGCAATTGAAATGAAATTTGGTATCATGATTGGTGGTCACTCAACTTAAAACATAGGTGCCGATTTAAAAAATAATCTTGATTATATTTTGAAATTTTGCAAAAATCATTTTAAACTGCATAAATTCGTGCTCGAGCATCACAAAAACGACTGAAGCGATTGAAATGAAATATGGTATCATGATTGGTGGTCACTCAACTTAAAACATAGGCATCAAATTTAAAAAAAAAATCCTGATTAGATTTTGAGATTTTGCAAAAATCGTTTCAAACTGTAAATTTGTGTTCGCACATCACATAAAAACGACTGAAGCGAATGAAACAAAATTTGGTATCATGATAGGGGTTCATTCAACTTAAAACAAAAGTGGCGAATTAAAAAAGATGCGAAAATCATTTCAAACTGCATAAATTTGTGTTCGCACATCACGTAATAACTGCAAAAGTGAAAAAATGATATTTGGAGAAATTATAGGTGGTCACTCACCTTAAACTATAAGCATCTAATTAAAAAAAATCAATCGGATTTCAAGATTTTGCACAAATCATTTAAAACTGAATGAATCTTTGTTCACGCATTACGTAATAACGACTAAAGCGAATGATATGAAAGTTGGTCACATGATAGATGGTTGCTCAACATAAGCTATAGTTGTCCAATTTTTTAAACATTTTTATTAGATTTTGAGATTTTGTGAAAATTCTCTCAAAATACGTTTATATTTCTTCAAGCATCACGTAATAACGACTAATATGAATGATACAAAATTTGGTGATATGATAGGTAGTTGCTAATCTTAATTTATAGGCATTGAATTTTTAAAACATTTTGATTACATTTTGAAATTTTGTGAATCATTTTCAAATGCTGAAATTTTGTTCCAGCATCACGAAATAAAGACTGCAGGGAATGAAATGAAATTGGGTGACATGATAGGTTGTCACTCAACTTGAATTCTAGGCTTCCAATTTTTCAAAGATATTGATTAGATTTTGAGATTTTGCGAAAATTATTTCAATATGCGTAAATATTCGTTCGCGCATCACATAATTACGACTAAAGCCTCTAACCTGTAATATTTTAACAATACATAAAAATTATAACTTCGCTTTCTTTACTTTGGCAACATACTACATCCATTCTGTGTACTCCTACAATGCTGACAAAAGTTCTCTCTTTTTGGAAATTTGCATTCAGTACTAACCCGTCAACGACGAGTACTTCAGCTAGTTGTAAATAAATAAAAAAATAAGAAGACAGGATTTTGGGATTGTACCATGGCAAGAGAGTTAATATATCTAAAAGAAAAAATGAATGTATATAAATGAAAAGGCAGCCAGACAAAATCTTATTCTGGTATGTGAAAATATAGATCATTATGATAGCTTGTATGTGTGTCCATTTTGCAACCCCTTCACAAAGTTACAATCAATTAAAACAACCCCTTCACAAAATTACATTCGATTAAAACAGCCCCTTCACAAAATTATAATTGATTAAAATGGCCCCTTCACAAAATGTAATCGATTAAAATGGCCTTTCATTGTCATTTTACCCTAATTTTTAATTTGTTTATCAATTATTTTAACAAAAAACATAGGCATGTGACCTTAATTCAAAGTTGGTGTGAAAGTTCACAAAAATAAGTGTTGAAATTCCCAAAATTAAGTACTGAAATCCACAAAAATAAGCAGTTTTCACAAAAATGAGACCCTGAAAAAAAATTCCTAGATCAACCCCTGTTATATAATTATTGTATATTATAAACTTTTATTGTATAAATTGTACATAATAAAGGTTAAAATAATATGCAAAGCTATGGGATGACAGCATTAATAATAAGTACATTTTCCAAATATAATAGCCGTCCAATTAAAAGTGACATTTCTGTAATGACTTCACCATTTGAAGAGAAGGATGGCTGCATGTGCCCCTATAGAAGGCACAGTGCTGGGAGTGCATGCAATATCCTCAACTCCTGCCAGATGCATGTGTGTTAATGTGTGAGCACATTAAAAGGCATTGTTCACATCATGAATGCCTCCAAACGAAGTCGGTGCATAGTCGTGCAATTTTTAACAGCATAAAATGCAAGTGCTAGTAAAATCTATTGTCGAATGCAAAATGTCTATAGCACGGAGTGTATGTTACACAGATGGATATTCTTATGGATTTTCATAGTGGAAGAAGCAGTACTAACAAGTCATGATTTGGTCAAGAGCATGTATTTGTCATCAAGAAAGAAGTTCAGCTGTGAACTGTGTCATGAGAATGAATCAGCGAATCACCACTTGTGAAATAGCAGAGGAAATGTTCATGGGTGAAGGAAGTGTGCACACTAGGGTTATGACAAATCTTTTTTTTTTTTTGCCTGTGGGGGAAATTGATGAACTTTTTAATACAGATTCAGAAAATGACAATCATCTTGTTCAATTCATAAAAAAATGTTCCACGCCAATGACAGCAAAAGTTGTAACTCAAGTAATTTTTAGCACAGTCAAAACTTACTTAAAAAATTTCAGATTCAAATATTTATGTTTTGCAGTTTTGGCACAGTTCTTCCACCACTTTCACATTACATTTCAGGAAAATATTTGTATACGTTACACCCGCAATGGATCTATCACCAACATTTCATGGCTGCAGTGCATCTTAATTTGGAAATACCATCCATCAGTATCTGGAGAATTTCTGTGCTAAATATGGCTGGAAAACAGAGATTCCAGCCATGTTGTGGAGATGAAAGCTCAAATATTTACAGTGATATTCTATATTTAAGAATGAAGAAGGTACGAAATAAGAGGATATGTAGCACGTGAATTCCATCTGGCAGTGCGAAAGACAGTAATCCTCACCACTTAGTTACAAGGCTCCCACCAGTTTCTTTAAGGAAATGAAATTCTCTACATAACTCATACAGAAATCAAAAATCATCTCGCCAACATGGATTTAGAGCAGTAATCATTTCACCTTCTGGGTTGTAGGACTGCTTCAAGGCATTGTATTGTTTTATCTCATTGTTCACAAATTTGTTTAAAGTTGGCTGGGTGGAAGACTTTGGAATAAAGAGCTTTAATAAATGTTTTACAATTCTATCAAGAATATGATGCTGGCAGTCAATATACTGTAACTGATTAAATCTCCTTGTAACCATTACAATTTTTAACAATTCCAATGACTTGTCCTGTTTTTACTGCTGTTGTGTCCCATCAATCATTTTGCAGTTCTTCAATGCATTAAATTCATTCAATAAATTTTGCAGTATGTTGAAAATGCTCTTTGATAATCCATTTTCATAATTTACTCCACCTAATTTAATTTCTTAAGTGAATTGTTTCAATTACCATTTGATACTCGTGATTTGCAATTTGTTTGCTATGGAAGTGAAAGCAGAAATGTTTCTCTTCTTGCACAATACATTTTAATTTATGTTTCGCATCTAATCACAAACTCACCAAACACCCGACTGTGATGGTGTTGGAATATTCATTCCATCTTTGGGTACACAGCCGTAAACTACAGCAAAGGCATTGTTTGGTCACCAGTTAGCTCCTTGTGATGTTGAAAATTGGGTAATTCATTTCCTTTTGTTATTTTCACTTTCATATGATTCAGATATAAATGTTGTTTCGGAAAAGATTTCATTACTATCTTCTGATGGTATGTCATCTACATCAGTGGTAGAGAACGGTTGGTTCTGATTGGGAAACACATTTTTTTCATATTGCCTTAGAACGATGAATGGGTGATTGTTGAGAAACTGTGTTTGTTACATATCTAATTTTATCTTGTATTTAATTGTCTTTTAGTAATTCTTTCATCTTCTTAGGATAACCAAATGCCATGTGTTTTTGTTATGCTAAATATATTTTCTATATCATGTAGTAACAAATGCTGTTTCCTCTTTCTTTTTTTTCCCCATTTTCTGCAATCAGTTTGACTGTAATTCTGACATAACTTTGTTTTGCTGCTGGGAAGTTAAATGTTTTCTAGAGAATGGCTAGCTCACCAGTTATCAGATTCATCCATTCTTTCTTATCTTTTGCTGTTTCCAGTAGTAGCAAGATTAAAAGGGCTAAGTGTTTCAATTTTAGGTATATCTCGAGTTTTTGTTGGATTATAGCTATATCCACGATTCCGCAATTTTTCTTGATTGCTTCACTTGACTTATAGTATGCCATTATAATGCTAATCTTGATCTACTAAGTCTAGAAGTACAGAAAATATATCTGTCAAACATCAGTCACATTTCACACTTTATCATGAGCACTATTTACTTCTCGCGACATATCCTGAAACAAATATGGTTTGGTGTGGGAGGTTTTTTTTAGAGCCATCTTCAATAATAGTTGCGTAGTAATCTGATTCCAAAAGTTCATGATTTGCAACCACAGGAGATACAAATTTTGAAAATTTTTTTTTAGTCATAACTGTAGTGCACACAATACTGCATGAAAGGTTGTCCCATTCCCCAAAGCTTCTTTACTGAGGTTATCCATCATCTCAATGATCGCTGGGACACTTGTTTCAACTTACAAGACGACTGTCTAGCCTATCTGTTACGTCTGTATTACTTATATCTTTTGTATACTAATTTATAGGAATACCATTATTACGTTAACTACCATTAAACCACTTAGTTAAAATTTAGACACGGAAATACCTTAGTAATTAGTTAAAAACATTTAAAAGCCTAAAATTTCCGTAAAATGATTAAAACACGCACCATTAGCGCTTTCGACAGCCTAGCCCGCTGTCATCATCAGAACTGAGTTGCTTGGCCCGTTCACCGCTTCTTCCTCACCAAGGCTTGCCACGACTGCTCGATCTGCGCATGCGCCATGTCGTTGACTGCTCCCTCTTGTGTCATTATTTCCAACGCTTCCCGTCTTAAGCCATAATTGTGGTTATTGTAATTAGCTATTTTCTTGACATTTACGAAATCTATATTTATATTTTCCTTTAAGGCTAGGCGGGATAGAGCGGTACTTTGTCTATTGTATTTTATGTCGTTTATGTGTTCTTTAATTCTATCTTTAATTTTTCTTTTTGTAACACCAATGTAGTATCCGGGAAGGTTGGAATCTCTATATGTGAAATTTATTTTATAAATACCTGCGGTTTCTAGAGGGTTAATGTTGTCTTTGTCTGACCGAATTCTTTTAAATATATTGCTATTGGGTTTAATTGGGATACGAAGGTTCATTTTACGTGCCCGGTTGGATATTTTTACAGCGAGACCGCAACAGTAAGGAATCAGATGAGTAACGGTGGATTTTTCTTTTTGTGCGTTGTTGATGATGTTAAGTTTCTTTCTTCTATTTCTGATTAGGCGGGGGATGATATTGCTGGGATAATTAGCTTCGCGCGCAAGTTGCTTTATGAATTGTATTTCTTCTTTTAGTAATTGTTGGTTGGAGCATATTTCTAGGGCTCTATTGACATGTGAACGTAAGATTGATATTTTGTAGTTATATGTAGTTTTTGAGGAGTAATTGACTATTTTATTATTATTGGTGGGTTTACGATAAACTGTAGTTTCTATATTGTCTGGGGTGGTTCTAATTACTTTAACATCAAGGAAATTTAGGCTATTATTCTGTTCAAGTTCTATAGTAAATTGTGTATTTTCATCAAGTAAGTTAATTTCGTCGAGGATATTATCAATGCTATTGTTATTTACTATTGCAAAAACATCATCAACGTAACGAAACCAGTATTTAATATGGGGGTGGAGGTTTTTATTGATTAAAGTTTCAAGGTTTCGCATTTTCCACTCTGCCACTATACCAGATATCGGGGAGCCCATAGGGACACCTTTATTCTGTTTATAAAATTTATTATTGAATTGGAAGTAGGAGTTATTGAGGATGAGGGACAAGACAGTTTTTAGGGTTATTGAAATATCTGTATTAAATGCGTTTTCAATTTCTTTACTTATTGTATTGTACATCTCTATTGTGTCTATGGAAGGATATAGGTTGGTGATGTCGAAGCTGACCATTTTAACAGAATCTGAGAATTGTATGTTTTTTAATTCTTTTAAAAAATCGGTTGTGGAATTTAGAGATGAGTTTGAGCAAAGAATTAGTTGCTGTAATATGTTTTTTAGGTATTTTTCAAGTAGGTAGGTGGGGCCTTCACATTTACTGACTATTGGGCGGAGGGATGGGGATTTTTATGATCTTTATATTTTCCAAATATGCGCGGAGCAAAGGCAGTAGGGCTATGTAATTGTTGTGGTTTGTTATTGGGCCAGCTTCCTTTATTTATGAGTTCTTTTAGGGTATCGTTAATTTTGGTGGTGGGGTCCTTATTTAGTATATTGACATCTAGTTTATTGATGGTTTCTATCATTTTGGTAATGTAATCTTCTTTATCTAAAATAACTATTTTCCCTGTTTTGTCTGAACTAAGGCAGGTTATTGTTGGATTATCTTTCAGTTCTTTTAAGCATTTTTTGTCTTCCTTGTGCCTTGTATTTTTCTTTTTTAATTTAATAAGTTCTTTTTGAGTGAAGAGTCTTAATTCATTTTTATTATTGTTAGGTAATTTTAGACTAATTTTTACCTCTGGAAGGCAGAACAAACTCAAAATTAGTAACAGTATATATATTGTTGACTATTTCGCAAACATAATGATATTGATGTTTACAAATTATTGCACAGTTATTAGATTTGTCTACAGAAAGGCATCTATAATAATGTTTGTATGTTTAATTTTAATATATTTTACATTTGTATGTAGAGAACATCAAATATAGATTATATAGTATGTAGATTACGTAGAATGTTTAAAAATTTGTTTTATACTTGAAAAAGAAGTCTTATTGCCAATAGTAATTTATGTATGTAACATTGTTAAAATTTGCAGTAGTTTTTACTTTGTGTGCATGTATTGTTTTATACTTCTGTGCATTTATATAAAATGTCTAAGGTTGATTTACAATTAATTATATTAATCTCAGTTGTTTCAACTGCTTTAGTGAACTTATGAATAGATTTTATTTTTCAGTGGGATTATATTACTGCTTCTCAAAACTGACAGATGCAAATATTTTCATTATCCTGTATGGAGTGACAAGCATCTATTTTGCTGTAAGTTTAAATTCATGAATTGCTAAATATTATTGTCATATATGCTTATGTAATTTTTTTACAGATGTAGAATGTCAGAGGAATACCAAAAAGGTCAGAAAAATCCATATAAGGGTCATTCCATGGTGACTGACGTTACAATTTGACTACATTTGTAACCTTTTAAATTCACCAGTGGCTTGAAACATTTATTTATTTAAATTGATCAAGAGTATAATAAATAAGTACAATACTGTCATCCATTTTCTATATAAAAAGTTCTTTTAACTAAGGGAAATCAAAAAAAGTGAGTGATGTTACACAGAAGAGACAGAGAGAAAATTGAATTTTATATAAATTCAAATCCTCTTCAACTAATAGTATGAGAAGTAAAATAATTTTTTTCTAGTTTAGATTTCAATCTTTATGAAAACATTTTCTTTCATTTAAAAAAGTAATTTTTTTTTTATTCCTGTGACTGATGTTACATATATTTTGTGAACGATGCTACATTGACATAAACATGTTATAATTATATATTATTTCTTCTTAAAAACAAAATTACCAAATTTACTTTTTGAAATTGTATATTAATCTAGTTTAATCATAATAAATAAATCATAGTAATGTTTATTATACATTAATAAAATTAAAAAAATAATGTTGTTAGTGTATTTCACTAGAGGGTGATTCCATGGAACTAGGGACATCAGTGAAAAAAAATATTCTTATGAAGAATAATAGTTTTTTTCCCCTATAAAGTAAACATTTGTAAATTTCTATAAAATCATGCTAAAAAGTTGGCAAAACATTTTTACACATATTTTTATCTTTAGAAGTGTAGAAAGTTCATTTTGTTTTCTAAAAGAAATCAAGGGGTATGTATAAAATCTTATTTTGTATTGAAATTTCGTTCATTTGTGAGAAGATTAAACAAGCGCAGAAAGCTTTAACTGCAATATTTGCCTTGAGAACAATTTTTATAAATTACCCCTAGCATTAATGTAACATCACTCCTTAAAACATAAAAAGTCGTATTCTCTTCCTTTATCTAAATATCTTTAATATTAGTTCCATTTGTAAATTTTAAACTTACAAAAAATGCATAAATGTGTATTAAAAAATATGTGTAACATTAGGCACATTTCTATAAGCTGCTCAAAAATATTGGGAAAATGGCATTGACTGCTGCAGAAAAACAGAAAAGGTGATGAGATAAATTAAAGAATGAAGGAAAATATGAAGATCATATAAAACAAAGCAGAAGCAATAAAGAGCCAAAATAAAAGAAGAAATGACCCAGCTAAATTACCTCAATCAATTCAGAAGAAGGTAAAAAGATTAATTTTTATCTTGAAATTAGAGAAAATCTTTGAACAAGAGTATTCTGAATTGATTGAGGTAATTTAGCAAGGTCATTTCCTTTTAATTTTGGCTCTTTATTGCTTCTGCTTTGTTTTTCTTTTATAATCTTCATATTTCCCTTCATTCTTTAATTTATCTCTCCAACTTTTCTGTCTTACTGCGGTAGTCAATGCCATTTTTCCAATATTTTTATGTAGGTGCCATGTTGCAAAAAAAAGATGTAAGATGATTAAAAAAAAATAGAAATCTTATTAAGTGCCGAAACATAGCCAAAATATTAGAAAATAAAATGAAATAAAAATAAAACTTAAATTATGTGAATACACAAGGGTTTAGCTAAAAATAGAAGGAAAGGAAAAGAAAAATGGGGCAGCAAATTTGTTATTAAAGAAAGCTGACTTTTAAGGCAAAACATAATAAACAAAATGAATTAAGCAGATATCAATCATTAAAAAAAAATTTAAAGATGAATTAAAGATACACCATTATAAACATAAATTAAAAGTGAAATACTCATTGAGAGATTGCAAAGTTATTGTAAAAATACTTATTGAAAAACACCTATTGTAAAAACTTATCATTTTGAAAAAATTGCAAAAACACTTAAATATAACAATAGACTGATATATGGAATACAAAGTAATAACTCAAATATTATATTTGAACACCTCATTCCCTTCCCCTTCCAGGAAAAATTTTTGTTCACATAACAAAAAAAACCTTTAACATAGGGACACGTCGCAAAGGCCAGTTGGACAGACAAGCACCGCAAGCAAAAAAAAAAAAAAAAAAAAAAAAAAAAAAAAAAAAAATTGTAGTAACACAACCAACATAAAAAGTTTAAGAAAAGAAAAGGAATAACACCCGCACCAGAATCACAGCAGTCTACACAGCTACTTATGCAAAACTAGACCACAGGAAAAACAACCCCCCAAAAGAAAAATTTCAGTACTCAAATATTACAAAAGAAAAACACTTTGCCTAATACACTAAAGAACACTTCACACAACCCCAAGTCTTACATTGAAGACATTACATGTTACAAAAATGAATACAGGACAACATCCTGTATTCCAAACGAATGTAATTGTTATACTTAAATATCAAACACTTATGAGTATAATAAAAAGAAATTTGCACGAAAATGATTACATATACATCACAACATGACCACGAAAAAAATTTTTGTACAGATAGAAAATTAGGTAATATCCCTACATATCTGACATACTCAGACGTATGTGTGATGCATTCACACTTCATCAACTTGCCATAATTCGAAAAGCACAGAAAAATTATAAAAACACAAGAGGTAACCACTCTGCTTAGGATTTGAGGGAGCAAGTAAAATTTAGCAGAGCCAGCCCAGTGTCTAGAATTTAGCCACCCCTCATGCCAAACAAGAAAAAGTTGACTCACATGAGTACAACAGTAGTGTGACATACACACAATGTCTTACCAGACCATTTAAAGGAGAAACAAAGTTTAAGTATGTCATTTTGACCCTTAAAAGGAACATGTACATTAAAACTGCTTAACAAGTGCCTTAGAGCTGCAAAAATAGTGATACAACAGCATGGTTGAATTAACCAGAGTAAGGCAGGGATCCCAGAACCTCTCAAAACCCAATACTGAAATCAGAAGAACCCTGTAAACTTAAGCAGCAGCCCCACAGAGAACTTAAGAGAGACAGTAGAAGAAAATAACAGGCTCAAATGATACAATAGACCTGCAGGAACACTATCTATCATTAATCCTACCCAAAAAAATATTAAATTTTGCTCACAGAAGACATTAATTTAGTATGCACATGACATAGCGAGAAAAAAAAATTACTTTCACAAGTTACAACACAAGTTACAAGAGCAAGTTAGACATTACTATTAAATGCATATTATTAAAATGAATAGAAGATACACCATTATAAACATAACTTAAAAGTGAAATACTCATTGAGAGATTGCAAAGTTATTGTAAAAATACTTATTGAAAAACACCTATTGTAAAAACTTATCATTTTGAAAAAATTACAAAAACACTTAAATATAACAATAGACTGATATATGGAATACAAAGTAATACAAAGTTTGAACACCTCATAGGTATCTAATTAAAAAACAGAAATGTGACTGATGTTACATATTTCTATAAATTAAAAATTCATAAATTGAACTAATATTAAATATTCAAAAGACTAATATTAAAGATATCTTCATAAAGGTAGAGAAAATTACTTTTTATATTTTAGGGACTAATTTTATTTAAACAAGAAAAACTTTTATAGAATTTTGTGACTGATGTTACATTAATATTAAGCCTAATTTACGAAAATTGTTTTTACGATAAATATTGCAGTTAAAGGTTTTTACATTGGTCTAATAAAGTAATTAAAAAACTTTGTAAAAAACACACATAAGAAGTAAAAGGGGACACTTAACATAGGGACACGTCGCAAAGGCCAGTTGGACAGACAAGCACCGCAAGCAAAAAAAAAAAAAAAAAAATGTAGTAACACAACCAACATAAAAAGTTTAAGAAAAGAAAAGGAATAACACCCGCACCAGAATCACAGCAGTCTACACAGCTACTTATGCAAAACTAGACCACAGGAAAAACAACCCCCCAAAAGAAAAATTTCAGTACTCAAATATTACAAAAGAAAAACACTTTGCCTAATACACTAAAGAACACTTTGTAAAAAACACACATGTGTGTTTTTTACAAAGTTTTTTAATTACTTTATCGTTTAACACCAGTATTTTGAGTGTTTTTTCAATTGGTCTAATCTTTTCATATATAAACTAAATTTCAATTAAAAAAAAATAAGGTTTCATTCATACTTGTTGATTTCTTTTATAAAACCAGATGAACTTCCTACACCTCTTTAAGACAAGAACTCATGTAAAAACAGTAATGTTGCCAAACATTGTGTATAAAACTTTTAGAAAGGTGTTAACTTTTTAAGCATCATTTTATAGAAATTCACTTATTTTTACTTCATAGGGGACTAAAGTATTTTTTTTTAAGAATTTTTTTTTTTTTTTTGGGGGGGGGGGGGGCTTTGGTGTCCCTAGTTTCATGGAACCTCCCATAAGCTAGAATAGGAAAACTGAATATTATATGCAATAAATTTATTGTATGAAAGTAATTGAGACACTGAAACTTATTCTTTCCTTTGCCTCATCAAGACTGCTCATGTATAACATGAAGTTTATTTCCCCTTTATAAGAACCTAGGGTGACCATTAACAGTAATTCAGTATCTAGATTTTTCAAAGTTGATTCAGGGTGTGAAAGAACCCTCATGTTACAGTAGAATTCTGATAATCCAAGTTAATCAGGACTAACTCAGACTCAGTGTACTGAAAACTTGGATTTGTGGAATGCATTCTAAAATCGAAGAGAAAAAATTCAGTTTTATGTTCAGTACGTGTAGAGAGATCAAATAACAACAACACAAAAAAAACAAGCAAACAAATTTGTCAATATACAATAGACGACCCAAAATCTGCACAGCTTGGTTCCAGACCTTGTGCAGTTTTTGGGTCATAATAGGAAATTTATTCATTTCCACGCCACTCAGAAAATAATAGAAAATAATACAATAAAGATCAAGGGAAACAAATCATGTTACTTATAATCAGAATTATGATATAAAAATTCAGAGGATTAATAAAATATACAAAACTATAAGATTATAGTACAGCTTATTTAAACATGTATATTCAATAGTAGTTTAGGAATTTGGGATGTTCTAATTATAGTTTTTTTTTAAATTATTTTCTGTTCCGTAACACAGCTTTGCTGCTCTACAAATCTGAGATATTTCTTTCTTAACCGTTTAGATGCCAATGTTCCCATTTGGGAACATCAGTGAAAAAAATTCGCCTAAAATTTAATTTTGGAGATATATTTATGTGATTTTAATTTCATAAATTATAAACTATGAACAAATTTGAAATGTTTAAAATTTGGGTAATTTAGTTTACTCAAGGCAAAAAAAATAAAAAATAAAATAAAATAAATGACAGATTATGCAAATTTTTGTACATTTCATATCAATAAAGTATAAATTTAAAAAATGATACATAAAATATAAATTGATTTTAAACTTAGAGGAGTTGTGAAATAAAAAGCTTAAAATTATACATTTAATACAGTTATGCTATATAAAAATGTAAATTTCGAATTTCATGAAGCAAAATATTTTGATGTTCCCAAATGGGAACATTGACTCTTGCCATGTACATTTCTTATACGTTTCAACACACTGCAATTCACAGATTTGATAAAAATTTACAGACTTTCTTTCGATGAAAACAGCCAATTATTGCTAGTTCTTTCTAGGACTATCTATTTCAGGTCAGTATTACCCAAAATTATAACAAATGAGTCACAGTTGCAAGGAAGAAGAGTAGCGGAGGAAGATTTATTACCTTTGTGTTCTTATGAGCAGTTAGAGGTCAAATTTGTGCTCTTACCCCCCACATTATGGTACGGTCCATACGTGTTTAATGTGGAAAAGAAAATTCACACTCGGATGGGAATAAGTTTTTATGAGTTTTAGTAGTATGTTATTTTGATTGATTATGGCTGACTCAAAGTGTTTTCAAACTGTGGAAGAAGCTCTCGATTATTTCAATACACTAAATTCAGATGAGTCTGATATCTCAGATGTTGATTTGTGTATTATTCCACCAAATGAAAGTGGTGATATAACTGAAAATGAGGACATTCATTATGAAGATTTAGGAGAAATAATCCCAACGGATGTGATAGGAGAACTGGATATACTCTGTAAGGAAGATGCATGTGACATTCTATCAACATCATATACAACAAGAGTAAGAGTAGATACAGAAAGCACAGGTAAAAGCTTTCTCAACTGGAAATGTGATCTCAACAGGCAAAAAAAAGAATCAAACTTGGAACAAGATGGAATAAAAATACACAATTTAATCATATATTTTATGATGAAAAACCAAGAAATCTAAAATTTGATTTTCCAGAGTTACAAGATTCACCAAGATTGAAATTTTTCATAAATTACTGCCTGAAGAATATATTCAAACATAAGCATCTATGACAAAACTTTACGCAAGTCAGAAAGGAGATATAATTACTGTTGATGGCTCAGATATTTCCCAGTTCTTTGGGCTGCTCCTCAGTGCCGTGCTTTGGGGGGAGCGAAGGGTGCAACCGCACCGGGCCGCAAAAAATCGAAGGCTGTAAAAAATTTCGGTCCGGAAAAAAACAAAAAAAAAAACATTGAAGAGAAAAAAAAGAAAAAAGAATCAATTGCACATGCTAATACAGTGGTCTCCAACCAAGGCTTAATTTGGGCCGGAGCTCAGCTCCGGTACTTTTTTTTTTTTTTTTTTTTTTTTTTTTTTTTTGAGAAAATTTTTACATATTAGGCAAAACCAACCGGAGCTCATGAATATTGGGCTCCGGAGCCCACCATCACATATTAATTGGTCATTTTTAGGCTTTTCACACATACATCAATTTTAACAGGCACACCACACAGGATTCGTTTCGCCTCAAACCAATTCTCCTGAAAACGATTTCAGTCAGCTTAGCAGAAGCCGATCTATCCGTGACGTATCTTGGCGCACAACCCACTTGGTACAGAACAATTAGTTGCTGTCACTTGTGATGGAACTTCTGTTATGCTTGGCAGAAAAGGAGGACTATGTAAGAAACTGTTGGATATGTTTCCTAATATAATTATTTGGCATTGTATGAATCATCGCCTAGAACTCAGCGTTGCTGATGCAGTAAAATTAGTTGCAGGAATAAATAACTTTAAAATTTTCATGGAAAAATTAAGAAATATAATTACAGTTCACCAAAATCCAATGACAACTTATTGAGTGTGCTGTAAATACAGGACAAGAATTACTAAAGATTGGGCGTATTTTCGATGTTCGCTGGGCTGCATCAAGTCTTCGATCTGTGAAAATAGTGTGGACGGACTATGAAAGTCTACATAAACATTTCACACAGAGCTCCAGAATAAAAAAAAGAGATGCCAAATAAAGAGCCACATTTTCTGGGTTGGCGAATAAACTAGAGACTGATACATTTATCTTAAATCTTGGCGTTATGTATGATGCTCTGGAAGAAATGTCCAAACTTTCATTAGAGCTGCAAAACCAACAAACTACACTAGTTGATGCCCATAGGCTAATAAGACTACAAAAACAAGTTTTTGAATCCAGAATGAAGAAGGCTGGAAGACATGCATCTGAGGCCATTGAAGGTGTAAACGTTTCCAAGTTTAAAAATGTAGCTATACATGAAAGTGGAAAGACTATGCCTAAAATTTACCCAGGACAATTTTACAGGTGTTTAGCCGATTCAATAATAAGTAGGCTCCTTTTGGTCCATTCGAGAGATGTTGGACCAGTTGTGAACAATTTATATTTGAAATTAAAGTTCTAAATCCAAAGTTTTGGCCTGGTGCTGAATCGACTGAAGTGGCGTATGGCGAAGATGAACTTGTGGGATTATGCAAAAGATTGTTTTAACGAAAAAGCTGTTTTAAGAGACTTCAGAATTTTCAAGTCATCACCTGGAAAAGAAATGCAAAGTGACTTGAAAAAATTGATTTTAGTCATCAATTGTTATACCCATTTCAAGTGCCGAATGTTAACAAGGATTTTCTACCATGAACTTAATTTGTACTTCCCAACGTGCTTCACTTAGCATTGAAACATTTGATGTTCATTTGATTAGTCGGTTTTCCAATCAACAAATTTGAACCAGAATAATTTGTTCGTTCATGGCTAGTTTATGGCCGTCACAGTGCTATTAATACTCAATCAAAATTCAGGAAAGAAAAGAGGAAGCTCCTGATTTATTACCTCTGTGGAATATTTTTAATTAACACACAGGTATGCGTATTTAGAAAGAAATTCAAATTACATCATACCAAATGCCACATTTTTAACAAGCAATTGTTCAACAAATGTTTAACATTTTCTAAGTAATTTGAATTTTCTTGTCTTCATAATTATGGTATATAAATTTCTTTGTTTCTTCATGTGTTAAAAATTATGGCATTATTTCTTTCACTTGTTTTTATTAAGTATTTCAATCAGTTCTACATTACTTTAACAGTTTTTTTTACTTTATTTCTTTTATTTAGGAGAAAATAAAATTACTTTAAATGTTATGCCGCAAAACGTGCAAAAATCTAAAATCTGCACAAGGTCTGCTCCCAATTTCAGATTTTGGGTCTTCTACTATATATTGTTCATATTTCTTCATGCTAATTTCAGATCATTTATTAGTAACCGTTTTGTGAAATATTTATTTGTGTGATTATAGCAACGCTACGCTAGGGCGATCTGTTAAGGATGGGGGATGCCTTGGTATAGGAGGACTTTCTAAGGGTAAAATAAAATAATAAAAAACTTTGTAAAATAACACCATAAAGATTACTTGATTAATTTTTAAGGGGTTCTAACGCATATTCACGTTACATCTGGAGAAAACCTACCAAAACTCCAGACCGTTAGATCGACAGCCGCGTGATGGGACCCGAACCCGGGACCTTCACACTTCGGCCGTCTACCATTTTCAATGATATAACAACTGTGCCATGAAATAATAAAAAAATGTCAAATACTATTACACGGGAAAATATTTGAATTATTATTTTAATTGAATGCTCTACCTACCCCGTACTGAAAGGGTAGCTCGGACTTACAACACTGCTGTAAATGAGCATAAGCTGGAGAATATTATGGCTCCGGTACTTCTTTTGCTAGAAATTAAGCCCTGTCCTCAACCCCAAGGCCGCGGACCAGTATCGGTCCGTGGATCAAATCGTACCGGGCCGCACAAGGAACATTAAATTATTTCCATTTTATATCACAGTTTGCACGCAAACTCAAATGATTTTCAAAACTTGATACAAAGCGCAAAAAAGCTGAGCCACTTATTCCACCAGCGCTGTTCTTCAGTCACTTTTTTTTTGGGGGGGGGTACAACTGTTGTACCGCTTGAGTCAGAAAGTTAATGTATTGTAATGTATAAAAATTATTATAATCTTGTATTTTTCCCCTTGAAAATTTCGTAATTATATCAAGAGATCGGCTTAATTTACTATTTTAATTGAAATCCTTTAGCTATCAACAATTTCACTCTCTTAAGTCTTAACATTTCTTGATGTTAGTTTTACATTTAACGATATTTAATTTAAATCAGACAACACATTTCTAGTGCATAACTATTTTTGGGAGCTGTTTCCATTATCTGAAGATCAAAGAAACCTGTTATTTATCTTGTAGAATTATTATTATCTTGGTTATTATTACCTTGATCAAACAACGGACCTAGAATTCATGTTTGATTTTTGTGGAGCTAATTATTTCGTGACAAAACGTGGACCCCCGCCCCCCTCCCGGAAATCATCAACAGGTCGATGCCGGAAATGAAGTCACACCACCGAATATGACATTTAGAGCTACTTGCAGCTTTACCGGGTATTCCCTCCACAACTTGGATTTTCATTGGAAGAATAAAGAATTTTCTTTACATTGGCACCACTCTTAAGCTGCAAACAAGGTTTACAGAACCACGAGGATGCATGTCTACCGCATGTTCACGATTTTCTTCAGTGGTCCATCGCGAATCAAACCCTCTAAGTGCAAGTAACTAATCTGACTATATCAACTGGTGCAACTTTTTTTGACTTAATTTGCTTATAAAATGTTAGTGGTTCAACCATGATAGATGGGAATTATTTATTGTAAAAACGGAAGAGATTGCAGGTGATAGGATTGTCTTCAAAACTATTGGTAAGTTAAATTTTAAAAATTCTTTTTGATCTAGTTTATTGAGCATAGGCATAACATACTATGGGCAAGAGGGGGAAGTTGCGCCCCCTCCCCTAAAATTCAAGAAAATTCAGAGATAACCCATTTCAAAACGATCGACAATACACAAAATTTTGCCCTCCCCCCCCTCAATATTTCATGCCAGTTTACGCCTATGCTATTGAGTATTCAGAGAATTAAATTCAATTAAATGAAATATTTTAATCTTTAATTTTTGGGTACTATCTATAAAAATTGTTCTGTTATGTTTTTTTAAGATACTCACATGCTCGCAGCCTGTATGCGAGTGGGCTTCCTGAGCAATATTCTGACTATAAGCTCCCTTTTTGTTTGAAGTTAGGGTCGTAAAAATTAGCCAATCAATATTGCATGCTTAAAAGTTAGTTGATGAATGAACATTGTTAAAATTATCAAAAAAGATATAGTTTCTTTATTTAATGTAGATGTGTCATATAGATTGTACTTTCTGTTCTTTCTTAAGCTGTCCAATGCAAACGTATCGTCCCAAATGCATAATAAAGGCTGATTAATATTTGAAGTTGGTTCGAAAAAGCAAACAGTACAAAAACAATCTTGTGAAATAAAAAAACAATATGTGCATACGTCGATAATTGTCTTAAACTACATAAGTAAAGTGAAGAACAACTTATAAGTACTTTATGACGGACAGATAACTCAATTTTAATTGAAATTTAATACCTTTTGAATTTCGGAATCACGAAACATGACGAATCCCAACCATAACTAGGTAATATATATATGTGCGTGTGTGTATGTATGTATGTATGTATGTATATATATATATATATATATATATATATATATAGGGGAAAGGGCCGCAACAATTGATCCTTGCACCGGGCCGCAAAAACTCCAGGCACGGCCATGCTGCTCCTCTTGAGTGGTTACCACTGGGTGCCAAAGGAAAATTATTATTGGAGTACAGCTGAAGACATGAAAGTTGACACTGTTTCAACAGTCATGTCAAGAAACCAAATTCGCATGATAAAAATGTTTTTTCACATAAATGATAACACTAAATTGAAGTTGGATGATAAACTTGGAGAAATAGCTCCAATGTATGAAGAACTGGGGAAAAATTTATGTCAGTTTGGTACTTTTCACAAGAAATTGAGCATTGATGAAGCGATGGTACCTTATTATGGCTGTCACACTTGGCTTTAAAATATGGATGTTATTGTCATCATCGGGATATCCATATGTGATGAAAATTTATTCTGGAAAGAGGAATGAACTAACTGAAATGGCCCTAGGTGAAGATGTTGTAACACAGCTACTTCCGAAATTACAGATTCAAGCAGGCACAAGATCTATTTTGATCATTTTTTTTACATTTTATAATTTACTATCAAAATTGGCTGATTCTGGAGTTAGAGCTACAGGTACAGTCCCAAGTAATCGGATCAGGCAATGTCCATTGCCAGAGGAAAGAATTGCAAAAAGAGCCCAGAGGATCGATGGATTACTGAAGTGATGGAACTGTATTCATCTGCCGATGGAATGACAACCCAGTTGCGACAGTTGCTTCTAATCATCAAACGCATGAGCCTATTTCGAATATAAAGTGATATTCAAAATCAGCAAAAAAAGAAAATTGATATTGTGCAACCTGCTCTTATAAAATTCTACAATGAGGGAATGGATGGAGTGGATGTTCTGGATAAGCTTCTTTCTTCGTACAGACTGCAACTCCAAAAGAAAAAGGCGTATTGGAATTTGTTTGCAAACACTCTAAATATAATTGCTATAGCACCTTGGCTACTTTATAGCGATATTCATGAGCAAAAAAATCAGTGCCTCATTTAGAATGCCACAGAGACATAAAGATTAACCTATTCGATGAACACTTCAAACTAAAACTCTTGTCTCAACCAGGCCCAAAAAACATGTTCCAAGTGAACTTAGAAAAACTGATAACCATTTTCTTGCATCTGCATCATGAAGACATTAGGCTGTTTGAAAAAAAAAAAAAAACTGCTGCAACATGTGTGCTGAACGTGACAAGAGGATGCATAAAGTATGCTTTCTCACATATCACGGAAAATAGTTGTAAAAATCAATCAAACAAAGTAGTAAGTAAACAAACTTAATGGCAATTTTGTAAAATTGTCAAATATTTTCATAATTTTTTATTTAAAACCTTTTTCATTCATTTGTTTTTCATAAAAGAAAATATATATAAAAAGTACATTGCAAATGCCAATGTTCCCATTTGGGAACATCTAAAATTTCAATGTAAAATTTTTTTTTGTGAAATATTTTTATTGATTACTTATAAGGGACCTATAAGTGTATATAATTAAATAAATCTAAGTGCAAAATCAATCTGTTTCATAATTCGGCCTCTAAACGGTTAAAGCCTAACCTTCATTAAATGTTAATTTATCAACTTTTTGATCATCCTCAGTTGTTACTGTGTCAGCCTGTGTAATGTGACCATGATTCGGTGTCAATTATGTTACTGTAGTCATTTTAAGGTTATCAATGTTATGATTAGAGCTCACAGACTCCTAAAATATTTTTTTTCAAGTGGGAATAGCTTATTTAGTTTTATTTTGTGGTTATACTGTAGTTTTCTGAACTTGCAGCTGGCAGGACAGATTTCATTGTTTACATTGAACAGACTGTGCGGATTTTGGAACGGCAGATTTTTGGTCTTCTACTGTATAAAAAAAGTCTTAATTAGCATGACACTTACTTTAATGTTTCAAATATTAATCTAAAGTTTACTATTTTTGAGCAGAAAGTTTAACACTACCTTGTGTTAAACAGGACTCTATTATTAAAATAAGATATTGTTGCTTAAACTAGATTTGAATGGCTGAAGAATAAGAACTTAACCTCCCAGAATAAATAAGATTGATATACCTAATCCATTGCTGCTTTCTGCTATGACGTAAAATAAATGTGTTCATCTTTATGTAATTAGTATAAACAGCTGTTATTCAAATATTTTATTATTTAATGCAGTTTGTTAACATTACTAGAAAATTTCAAGGACATTTATTTATTAAGGTTACCAGGAACAATAACAAAGGATACACAAGTTAAACGGTAGACACTGCAAGCAAAGTGTCCCTATTCAGGATGGCATATCTCCTTAAATACAACACTGCTATTCTGACTGAAAAATAATTTGTATCAAAAATTTATGCGAGATAGAAAATTCTATCGAAACAAGACTCTGTCTCATCTTGTGTCTTGCCTCACAAAATATTTCCTTTCTCGTCTCACAAAAAAATTCCCTGTCTTGTCTCAAGAGATGAGAACACGAGACAATGCGAAATTTCTTGTATCCACTGCTAAAAATTTCCAGAATTATAAGAGCAAACAATGCCGGATAATGGAGCTTTTACTGTACTTAAGAGTAGAAATTTCATTTTGCCTGATTAGCACCTTGACACTTTATGGCTATTCATTTGGGCGGCAGCATTTAGATATCTATTTATCAAGAAATATAAGTTGAATTTTCCCGCTATTTATATACATTCTTAACTTTAAAAAATTTTCTATTTTTTAATTTATTTATCATAAATGTTGCATGAATTGTATTTTATTTCGATATCCATGTACATTAAAAACACTTTATGAAAAATATCGGTAGTCTGCTGCAGATTATCTGCCTCTGTGGATTATACGATGCAATTTTGTAAGAAAGGCTGATACAGTCATCTGCGTATTATATGCCAGTGCAGATTATTGGGAGGAAATTATGGTAATACTGTTTTCTGACATACAATGAATAGTCATGCATCTAGATCACTCTTAAAAAGGAATTTACAAAAGGATTGCTTTTCCAATTTTGTGTATTAAATTATGTAATAAAGTAAAACTATTTTAGGTATTGAAACATTTTTTTCATAATGCATTTCCATTTAAAAAAAATATTGTATATTTAATCTTACTCATAGAAATTTACAAATTGTACAAGCCAAATTTCATATTAGTGGTCATTCAGCATTTTGATACATTCTAAAATATTTCTAGGGAGTCATGGTGCGTCTTATGCTTGTATTAGCTCCTGTAATGTGCATTTTATCAGGAATTGGTGTTTCATCTATTCTTACTACATATTGCAAACAGTTAGACTCAACTCAACACGATAAGAAGGCAAAGAGATTTGACAGCAATTATTTCAAGAAAAATGAGGTAAATTAATTTTATCTACTGAATAGTGAAAAAATTAGATAAAGGAATCATATTTTGTCTAAAAATGTTCATTTTATGAATGAGAATTGGTTAAGATTTTGTAATTTCATATAAATTATATTGTGATAAAAAAAGTAAGTTCAAAGTGATGTTTTAGAAGTATAATTTTAATATTTATCATCAGAAAAGTTGTGATTTCTTTCAATATCTTACTGCTGCTCTAATTTACTAAATCAGATAAAATTAATTAATAAATAAGTAAGATACAAATTTTAATATAATTTGCATTTTTTAATGTAATTTAGAAATACTCGACCATTTTACTTATTTAAGCAGTGGCGGCTCGTCATTAGGGGCCAGAGGGGCCTGGCCCCACCTGACATTTCAAAAGCTTTTTTAATTATAATGCAGAATTTGTATTCTTTTAAAATCAGTTTACTTTAATAAAGGTGTCTGCGTGTATTTTATTCTATTGATTTTTTACACTAGCTTTGTACCTTTATCCAGTTATGTAAAGTGAGCCATCATTCAAATCCTACGGCCGCGCCGCGGCATCTCCAACGTTTTCCCCATTGAAGCACTCTGGGGCCGGGCCAGAGAAATGGAGCCCTATTATATTTGCGCCAAGCACAGCAAAGTAATTTTAGTACCATTGATCACTTCTCAAAAGATGACCATATTTGGCTGCTTATCACAAAAAAGAATGTGAAAGCACCAATTTAGGGCCCCTTAGTATTGGCCCGATAGGAGAAATGAAAGTGTTTCCATGGAAACCCTCTATTTGGCGAGCTTTGTTCTTTAGGTCTAAAAAAAGGTGCTGATCGTGACTTTTTGTTCTTATTGCTTATCATCTTTAAGAAGTAGGAATTTTTATTTATCTCATTTAAAGCAGACTTGATTTTACTATTTTTTTAGGTTACAAATATAGTGAAAGTATTGAGTGAGAAATGGCTCTAGATTAAAATATTTTGTCAAATTATAAATATATTTAATGACAATGAATTCTGTTGACAGTTTATTACAAGTTCCTTTTAGCAGATTAAATATAGCAGAAAAGCTTGAAATAAAACGCTTGGGACCCTATCAACCAAAAAATTTTGTCCTTAGACAAAAAGATGGCAAAAGGACACGATCATTTCAACTAGAATGGTACAGTAAAGCACCATGGCTTTCAGTAAGTGAAGCAAAAAATTCTGTTTTTTGTTTTTATTGTTTACTATTTGGGGGTGAAACATTATGGACCAAGATTGGTTGTACAGATTTGAAACATTTTTCTGAAAGAGTTAAAAAACATGAGTCAAGTACTACTCACATTAGTAATGCCCTTCAATATAAAACTTTCGGAGCAATTAATATTTTAGCAGAATTAAATGATGGTTATCACACTTTAATAAAGAAACACAACTAGTTGGTGGAGAAGAACAGGCACGTGTTAAATCGTGTAATTGACTGTTTAAAATTCTGTGGATACCATGAATTGCCTTTAAGAGGTCATGATGAAAGAGAGCAGTCAACAAATCGAGGAGTATTTTTAGACCTGTTAACATATTTATCAAAACTGGATAATACTTTAGAAAATCATTTAAATACCGCAACTGTTTCAAAAAATACCTCAAAAACCATTCAAAATGAGCTTTTAGATTGCATGTATCAAATATATATACAAGAAGTAAAAAGGGAAATTGGCATTGCTAATTTTGTATTATTAGAAGCTGATGAAACAACTGACATTTCTTGCGTTTCTCAGTTCGTTGTAATTCTCCGATACCTAAACAATAATCAAGCTGTGGAAAGATTTATAAGTTTTATTGATGTACACGATCGAACAGCAGAAGGACTCACAAAAATTATAAAATCTACTTTAGACGAGTTTGATTTAAAAAATAAACTAATCGCCCAAGCGTATGACGGTGCTGCAGTTATGAGAGGTTCTCAAAATGGAGTCCAAAGCGCATGAGAGAATATTTTCCTCATGCACAATATGTCCACTGTTATGCCCATCAAATGAACTTAATCTTAAAAAAAGCTTGCTCATCTATAAGTTCTATCAGATTGTTCTTTGCCAATGCAAATTCTTTCAGTACTTTCTTTTCTGTGGCGCCTTAACGTAGTGATTTATTTAGAGAAATCTGCTCAAAAAGAATACCATCACCATCAGAAACTAGGTGGAACTTTCATTCTCGAATTATTAGGTGTATAACAGAAAATAAATCTGGACTGTTAGAGTGTTTTGATAGAATTCAGAGTGAAATGCATTGGGATGACAGAACGATTAGTGAAGCGCATTATTTGAAAAAAATCTTAGAAGATGAAGATTTTATCTTCTTATTATCATTTTTCCACCCTGTCTTTCAGCATGAGGACGTCTTTTTTAATGTAGTTCAAGCAAGAAACTGCCATCAACAAGCATACCTCAGACTATTAAATATTTTAGTGAGGCAATTTGTGAAATTAGAGAGAAAATCTGTGTGCATCAAACAGTTGACGAGAGTGAAAATTTAAATAAGAAAAAGCGAATGTGGTTAAGCTCTTATAACATCATTAAAATAAATGCAAAAGAAGCGTGTGATATTGTAGTTAACGAAATCAGAGATGGATTTCAACATTATAGTATTTTTAATTCATTCGCTCTGTTAGATCCCACAAATTTCGCTTCCTTCAAACAGTTTTCCAGATGAGCTCATTTCCACAGTTTCCGAAAGTTACAACATGATTGCGAAAGAAAAATTAACAAATGAATTGAAGGTGTTGTATAGTAACAATACATTTAAAAACATGAAATCTGCCTGTTCACTACGCAAATTCTTATACGATAACGAACTTTTGAAAGAATTTTCAGAAGTTTCAAAATTATTAGAAATTATTATTGTTACTCCTGTTTCCACTGCAGAAGCAGAAAGGTGTTTCAGCACGTTGAAGCGACTGAAAAATTTTCTTAGAAATTCTATGGGTCAGGACAGGCTGAATGCCTTAGCTGCTCTCTCTGTTCACAAAGACATCATTCAAGAATTTCCAGACTTTAATACAAAAGTTATTGAAAAATTTGCTCGCCAAAAGAATCGACGAGCTGAATTTCTATTTAAATAAATTTATCCGTTTTTTAACATGTACACATGCAATTGTTAAATTTAATATTGTATTCAAGAAAATTACTTTTTTAATATTGTATTCAAGAAAATTACTTTTTTAATATTGTATTAAAAAAAAAAAAATTTTGATATTGTACCTATTAGAGGAGGAAAAATGGAGAAAAAGGTTTTTTGGTGCAAAATAAATCTGCTGCCTTTAAAGCCCCCTCCACTGAAATGGGTAACGAACCGCCACAGCTCTTTATGTACATGTATTTTCCCGATTTGAACTGGCACAATTTTTTTCGGGCCCCACCACTGAAACGGGTGACGAGCCGCCACTGTATTTAAGCCTTTACCTATATTTTAGTAGCACTAGCTAATGCTTTTAAGAGGCATTGCATGGGCAAATCAGGCAGGGGGTTTCCATCACCATCTCAGAATTTCATGAATTTTTTTTCTTGTGTTAACTTACCCAAGGAAAGAACAAATGTCAGGGATGAGATTCTTCAGCTTTTTAGCTGATTTCAGCTTTTTGTGAATAAAGAGCAAATCACTTTTTTGTCTTTTTTCTCTGAAAATTCTGTTTTTTCTGTGAATTTCTGATTGTAGTTATTAGTTAACTGTGTGATATTTTTATCTTCTAGCATGTTCCAATGTTTTTCTTCTCTTAAAACTTCTTTCACATTAATTAGATATAAATATCATATGTACAAATTTTTGCTCTCGTATGATTTCAGCTTTTTTGCTCTTTTGCCAATCTCATCCCTGAAATGTGAAATATTTTTGGAGTTATATCTCTAGTTCTGCCTCATCTAGTTTTGGAGTTAAGGGGAGTCAAAGTACCCCAGAGAAGTGACATAGAAATGATTTAGGGCCATTTTTGTCACTTTATTATTTCTACTGTGACTCACTCTGAGGTGCTTCAGAGAATTTTTTCTGTTTATCTGATAATAAATTTGCCTTGAATATTAACATCTCAATTTGAAAATAGTCAGAGTCGCCAAAATAATGGGCCTCCCAAATACCCCCCGATTTCATAAAAAGTACACTTCTTAAGAATGCTTTAAATCTTGGCACTGATGTGATAGAGAAAATTTTTGCACAGTGCAGTTATACATCTTCATATGAAGTGAATCCAATGTTAGAAAATTTTAAAGGTCCCCAGGGCCCTCAGTATGGGGCTCCAAACATGGTCCCTAATGCTAATTTATGCAATTTCAAAGCATTGGCACAGCTGGCACAGACTTCCCACATGAAAATTATTTACATGGAGATGTAGTATCAATATAGTAGTTTCATATTATGAAAAAACATTTTTGAAGGTATAACTGTTTCCAAGAAAAATCCAAAATGGTACCTCCCTATTTGGGACATTCCAGTGACATGCATAGGGCATTTCGGCATTGCTTTTGAAGTTTAATCGACTGTAGCATTATTGAAAATTAACTTATCCTGCATATATCACAAATATATCCTCCATATATCAGGTGTCCCAAAAATGACTGATGGATTTTGAAAGTCAATAAAAAAAAAGATGGAATGCGATAGATATGTATCGCTTGTGGCCGTATGCTTAGGAAATGAGGGAATTTTATCCCACCAAATTTCAAATTTTGTTAACATTTCTACCAAGAGATGGTTCTGCAGGCGATCTGTAACAGGTATAGTTAAAAAGAAGTATTTCAGCTCGCCATTCCATACTTCATCATTAAGCTGATAGCCTGTGCTGTTGAGATTGCAAGTCCGCTCTACCAAAATGGTTTTTTCCATTGGACAGCTGGTATTTATTGTGTTAGAGTTCCACCGCCTGGAACACAGTTTTGTTCAAATGAGGCGCAGTTTCCAAAGAAAATTTCTTGTGAGAAATGGACGTCAGACAATGCGATAAAGTCTTCAAGAGCTGCTTTTTTCAAGAGCAACCAATAAATGCTGTATGATATCTTGGTATTCTGGAAGAATTTGTGGGGATTCATACTGCTTTGGAGGACTGTTCGAATGCCTCCTGGTTCATGCAAGATGGTGTTCGTTCAGACATTGAATGTCTGCAGTATTTGATTTCTTGAACAAACATTTCAGTGAGTAGGTAATTGCCTTGGATTACGACATGCATACAGGAAGTGGCATGGCATGGCCTCCTTATTTGCCAGACTTGGCGCCCTGTGACTTTTTTCTTTGGGGGTACCTGAAAGATTTGGTATACCGCCAAACTCCACAAATAGTTGTGGAACTGAAGGAGCACATCTGTACTGCATGTGAGACAATTCCAAGTGACATGTTTGAAAGGATGTCTGGAAACTTTTGCCTCAGACTGCACCAGGTTGTTGCAGCAAATGGGGGTTACTTTGAAAATGTCATTGTTTAGTTTTTTGCAACAGTCCTTGCAAAATTTTCATACCGGTTGATATTTTTTCATAGTTTTCAGCACCACCTGTGGGTGAAAATGTTAACTAAATTTGAAATTTGGTGGGATAAAATTCCCTGATTTCCTAAGCATAAGGCTGCAAACAATACATATTTATCGCATTCAGTCATTTTTAAATTGATTTTCAAAATCCATCAGTCATTTTTGGGACACCCGGTATCACAAATAGTTCTTTTATAGGGGCACTCATAAGAATTACATTACTCTGTATGTGGATCTCTGTTAACTACTGAACTGATTCAAAAGCTTTTTTTTCAACTCATACGAAGTTACACGATTCGTGAGTATTATAGGCTAGCTTACATGAATGTAGCATAAATAGTTCTTTTAAAGGGACACTCAAAAGAATTCTAATGCATTACACTACATACACATCTCTGTAACTATGGAACCGATTCTAAAGATTTTTTCACTGAAAGCTACATTATTCCTGAGTAACATACACTAAAATTCATGCATGCAGCATAATTTACAGGAACACTCAAAATAATTCATAAATATTGTTGTAACTGTCTCCATTCACCAAATGTGAAAAAAAAATCTAAATTTATTAACTTTACATATAGCATGTCTTTTATTCAATAAAAATAAACAAAAAGTAAATAATATTGTGGATAAAAAAATTGTCACAATTTTAAATTATTTATTTCTGACTTCTATGCTATTTTACAACAAAATTCCCAAGGAAAAATTCTCAGGTTATTTACTTATTTTATTATTGAGTCTGTTGTATAGTTTATTGTGAACTGCTTTGCTACTTTTTATATTAGCAATCACAAATGGAATAACAGAAGCAAATTCAACTGGACCAAAAAATATCCTGTCTGTAGTGACTGTTTTTGTATCATCCCGTAATGGCCATTCAGTGAATCTGAGTCAAGTATTGCATGCAAATATTTCATTGTAGCAGTCCCTTTTGCTTCTGATAAAGTGGGATCCCTTCCAATGTAAAGTAGCTTTTCCTATTCCACTGCATAGTAATATACAAATTATTTTGAGTGTTCCTGTAAATTATGCTGTATGCATGAATTTTAGCCTATGTTACTCAGTAATAGTGTAGCTTTCAGTGAAAAAATCTTTAGAATTGGTTCAGTAGTTACAGAGATGTCCATATAGAGCAACGTATTAGAATTCTCTTGAATGTCCCAGTAAAAGAGCAATTTATGCTACATACATGAAAGGTAGCCTTTAATACACAGGAATAGTGTAACTTTGAAAAGAGGTTAAGTTATCAGGGTGTCTACCACTCCAGAAAATCCAGAAATCTGCAAAAAGCCGGGAAATTGGAAAATGGGTCCGGAAAGTCTGGAAAAAACCGGGAAATTGGATAATGGGTCCGGAAAATTCTCTAAAAGAATCAATTTTTCTTTTCGTGCCTTCTTTTTTTTTTTAACCCTTTCTCTCTAATTGTCAGGCGGGAAACTGAAAGCAACTGCAACAAATTTTTCGGACTGCAAAAGCATCAAGCGATGTGTTTGTATAAGGAGGGAAAAATGAGGGCTCATTAATCATGACGGGAGAGTAAAACACAAATTAGCTTACTTGGTAACTTATATCTTAGGACCATATTTCCAAGAGCAGTTAGTTAATCTATCAGAAAGTGCAACTACTTCTGTTTCTCAATTGATGAAAGCTTAATCCTGTATACTTCAGTTAAAATTGATTTCAAGAAGTTGTACAAAATATGCAAATATAAAGACAAGGGAGGGGCATTGTACAATTTCCCAAAGTAAAATGCATTGTTCAGGAATTTTTTTCCCAGGACCTCCCAAAAGTCAGGAAATTGACTTTCAGAAATTTAGTAGACACCCTGGTTATGTATTAGTGAAAAAAGTTTTACAATCGGTTCAGTAGTTACAAACATCCTCTTACAGTGTAATGTAATTCTTATGAGTGCCTCTGTAAAAGAACTATTTGTGGTATATGGAGGATATATTTGTGATACATGCAGGATAACTTAATTTTCAATATTCCTACAGCTGATTAAACTTCTAAAAGTAATGCCGAAATGCCCCATGCGTATCAGTAGAATGTTCCAAATAGGGAGGTACTTTTTTGGATTTTTCTCGGAAACAGTTTTACCTTCAAAAAATGTTTTTTCATATGAAACTATTATGTTGATATTACATCTCCATGCGAATAGTTCTCATGGGAGAAGTCAGCACCAGCTGTACCAATGCTTCGAAATTGCATAAATTAGTGTTAATGACCATGTTTGGGCCTTGGAGGCCTTTATAAATATTTAACATAGAATTCACTTTATATGAAGATGTATAACTGCACTGTGCAAAAATTTTCTCTGTATCACGTCAGGGCCAAGATTTAAAGCATTCTTAAAAACCATTTTTTATGAAATTGGGGGTATTTGGGGAGAGCCCTTTATTTGGGTCAGAGCCCCTTATTTGGGGGCTCTGACTATTTTCAAATGAATTTTCAATTTGAGTTGTTAGTATTCAAGGTATATTATCAGATTACAAAAATTCTGTGAAGCACCTCCGAGCCAGTCACTGTCGAGACATTAAAGTGGCAAAAATAGCCTTAAATTATTTCTATGTCACTCCTCTGGGGTACTTTGACCCCAAATAACTCCAAAACTAAAAGAGTTAAATAAAAAATATTTCATATTTGTTTTTTTCTTGTGTAAGGCAGCACAATAAAAAAACATTCATGAAATTCTGAGATGGAAACTTTTTTCTTTTTTTGCCTGATTTGCTTTTGCAATCTTAATATGATAAAAATACCTGTAAGAAACTAACAAACAAAAATTTTAACCTCTTAATTGCTTTTGAGAAAAATGGTGATTGAAACTGATGTTTATACTGCCCTAAATAATGTCCATTCTTTTTTTTTTTTTCAAATCTAATTCTATTTTTTAAAAATTTTTCTGTATGAAAAATATAGTTATAAATCTTAAATATCCTCTACTGTTAGACCTTGTGTCAGATACATTGAGACATTATTACTAAAACAAAATGAACCTATGCAAGTAGATTGCACAGTTGTAAAAATAGCTCCTTGATGTCATGCAGTATAAACAAATGTCGTTATTAACCTCATGTACACTAATGGACAGAATTTTAGAGACCACCTGATTTTAAAACTTAAAAATCATGTATGAATGTGTTCCTCATCCTCACTTGAACGGACGTCGAGGCTTAAATATGAATATCACAGACTGTTTACTATCTGAACATTAAAAAATTTTACCGAAAATCTTTGAAAATGGGTCGTCACTGTGTTTGCATGTGAACTTGAGACACATCCCTGTGTCTCAATTGGAGGTGTGCACTCCAAAACAATTTGGGGCAGCAGCATAATGACTGCAGAAACATGATGACAGCATGGGAAAATTTTAAAAGTTGTTAAATTAAGTTGTCAAATCTTTACAAATTGTATTAGTCTTTCTTAGAAACATTAAAACAGCTAGTGTTATGAAGTATTCAGGGAAAAAAAAATGGTGTTTGCCAGTGCTTCTTTTTTAAATATAAACTTGAGAAATAATGTACTCCTTCAGCCTGTGCTAAACATGCACATTAGGGTGGTATGAAAATAGCCTTAAATTATTTATTTATTTATTTATTTTTAGATTTTAGTTTGGTAATAGTGGGGAAAAGTTGCCTTTTAGGTTAAAAAAGAACTTCAAAAAATTTGGTTGTAAAACTATATCATCTTGAGGTGCCGTAAAGAGCTTAAAAATTTTAAAAAACTTGGTCTTAACATTTGGTCTTTGTAACATTGGTGTTAATTTTTTTTTTAGATTTTAGGCAACTTTCCCCCACTATTACTAAACTTTCAGTTTCAAAAAGAACTTTAAAAAAAAATTTGGTTGCAATACTACACTATCTTGTGATGCTGCAAATACCGTGAATTTTGTAAAAAAGGAAATGAAAAACTTGAAAAATGATAGTTTAATAAAATATTTTTATGAATTATTCCTACATATAATTTTACAAAAATGTTTTAAACTACATATATAAGCATTACAATTAGAAAAAAGTATTAATTCAAAATATAATGATACTAAAAAAATATTTTGTAATACTAAATTTTGTACTTCTTACTTCTGTATCCTCAATGAATAGAAAGGCTACAGCTGCAAAAATGTTTGTTTTGCTTTATTGGCAAATTAAACTTTTTTTAAATTAAATTTTGGCATATTCTGAAGAGAGCCAATTTTTGCTCTGTGTATCCTTTCTTGCAATTGAACCACAGACATTTTGAGCCAATTCAGTCACCAGTCTTACAGCTCTTTCCACTGTTTGTGTGTGCCAAAAAAACTGGCAAAAGTCATTAACTGGGTCCACTTTACTACTTTGCTTCAGCTACAGATGCCTTCTGTATATAAAGTCTTTGAGAGAGTCACTGGAAACATGTTTTAACAAGGGGAGTGGGTTCACTTCACTTATGTCTTTTTCAAGCCCTTTGCTTTGAATTTTTCCTTTGGAACTTTAAACTTCCCGACTCTGCCTCTACTTTTTGATCTTGACTTTAAAACACGCCATAAAGTATAAAGTTCTCTTTCAATTTTGTGTCCATCACATAGCATGGACCAAAGAAGATTTTCTAGAGCAGTAAGTACAAATTTCTTTGAATAATTGGGTCTATGGCATTCTTGAGATCATTCAGAGAGATAGCATGAGTATGATATGAGGTTAAACAGATGTTTGGATCCATAACTACATGAAGGTTTTAACTTAATATTAAATCACACAGGCCCATACACTTTTACAATATACTCAGGCAGAGTCCTAAGATTTTCACTTGCCATATACAATCTACGCATGCAGTGGCTAATGTCAATCACCTGGAGTGAGCAAGTTTACTGTTGTTTCTTTAAGATAAATCTATTGAGTAATTTCCCCTTGATACAGCAATACACATATTCAACAAATACTTCTGATCTGATCGTAAATCAGTTTTGCCCCCCAAAGAGGAAAGTTATATTATTTTCAATTAGCAAGAGAGTAACAACAAGAAGATTAGCATAGTTTTCTAGTTTCTGACCTATCACCTTTAAACTCATTGAATCCCTTCGTTTTACCATCTAAATGACAAGATAAGGTAGCTTATTACCACTGAAGGAACAAATAAACCATTGTAAAGGTCTTCCTATTTCTTTTCCATCAAAGAAATCACATCATTATCAGTGCCGGATTAAGACAGCACGGGGGGCTGTAGCAAATGTTAGCAAGGGGCCCTATGCGTTAGTGAAAGGATATTAGTCATCTAAATGAGAAAAAAAATTGTACCCTCCAATTTTCACTGTGTTCCCAATTGGGAATATCTGTTATTTCTGTCTTACTTTTGGGGGCTATACTTTGACCGCACTTTTATGTCTAGTTTAAATAATAAATGAAATATTATGAATAAATGAAATATGAATTTTTAAATTTAAGTAAAGATATGAATTAAGCAGGCACAGTTCGGCAGTCTTCTCTTTCGCTGTTTAGTGTATGTGAAAATGCAACTAAAAAATTGTTTTTGAAAAATGTGGATAGAAATAATTGAAGTTATTTCCAGAAATATTTAATGTATATGCACCATGGGCCGTGCAGAACCTAGTGCCAGCCCCATACGTTTATTTGGATAAGTGCTAAGTGAAACGATAGCAGATGTTCCCGTTTTGACTATGGATTATACGCCGCTGCGGATAATAGGCAGGAAGATACGGTACTGTAATTTAGGTTAAATTGGAATTATTTACTGTAATTTTTCATGGTATATGATACCCCCTAGAAGCTCCATACCTGATTTTTTTTTTTTTTTTTTTTTTTTGTGTTTACGTTAAGATGCCATAGCTGTTAACTTCGACTTTTTCGTGCAATGTACGAATTTTGTATTGTTTGTACAATTATACTAATGAATTTTTATTGAAACCTCTAATATATACATTTCTGCAAATATTGCACTGCCCTAATATGTGTATTTACTGCATAGCCAGTTGGTATGTTTTTTTTTTTTTTTTAGGAACTGTATAAGAGGCTATTCATTAATTATGTAAGGGTCCCGAGAGGGAGGGGTGTTCTAAAAATCTCTACATTGTTGGGTAGTAGGCATACTACCCTTCTAAAACTGACTAATACTTAAGCAGAGTGTGCTGGCAGGTTTGAAAAAAGACAAAGTTTTAAAATCAAATTAAATTTATTTAACTTATAACACATATTAATTAAGTTGAACTTAAAAAGGATTAATTAGCTCCAGTACTAAAACTATCGGATCCAGTACTAAATGTACACGAAAAATCATTGTAACAATACGGGCTCATGTCGAGCCGCCGAAAAAATACCTGCCAAGCGCCGCACGACCGGTAAACGCATACCTCGTTCACCTGTGAAAAACGCCGCCTCTTATACAACATCGCGGAGGGATACCCAGCCGAATAACTTCTGCCATGACGTCACTGTTGGGGTTAGCAGAGCCTGGTACTTTCAAATTTAACTTCCATTTAATTTTTACTGTAAATTTTGATGTCAATTTTGAATCAGAGGTATTGCGTGGATCAAAATGAAGACAAGTTCTTGAATGACAAAAAACAGTTTATTTATGAAGAACAAAAAGTTCATCCAGTCATAAGACAGAAATACAAGAAAAATTGTTTCAAAAATTACCAGCATGAGCAGGGTAGCCAGAAAAGGGAGGTACAAAAAAAACTTCTATTTTACTTGCAAAGCTCACCATTTTACTGGTAACAAAAATTGGCTTCCACTCATCTTAAAGCAGGTCATCACTCATTACAAGAGGGCTTCCACAAAAAACAACATAACAAGGCCCAGCCTTTCATTTGCCTTTTTCAGGCCTACCACAACACATCTGCACTGGGTTCAGAACTGCACTGTACTGCACTGCTAGACAACCAAAACTAACACCTCCTTTTATACTACCCTGCCCATGCTTCACAAGCTCAAATTTGCATACTTTCCAAACCTGGAAAGAAAATTAAAGTCATTTCTGGTTTTATTTAGATGATGTGACACATCAAAGATGATGTCACAGCTTTCAGCCAATGGAATAATTTTATAAACATTTAGTTATTATTAAGTGGCAACTAATGGTTTGTTTACATCTACAGAATATCAGATGGTGAAGCAAGTTATTTTAGTATGATAATTTAAGACTATTTTAACTTTATATAATGATTGGAAGTAACTTAGAAGTAGTTTATTTTTACTTTAAATACTACTGCCTTTAATTTAAATGCTGTTTTAAATAAGTTAAACATTTTACAAGACTATTTTAAAAGGTAAATGTTATTTTAGAGCTTTTGTGTATAAAAGAAAACAGGCATATGCATGATAAAAATAAGTCTTATATTCCACAACATAAGCACAAAAGCATTGCTAGGACTTGGGTGAGGATGGTTGGAAAACTTATTGGGGGAAGGGAAACTTTAGATATTTTACTTTAGGGTTAAGGGAACTTTAAGTTTTTAAAAAAATACTTAGACTTAATGAAAATAAAGTTTTAATATACTATAATTTAGCTAAACAGATAAAATATATTTAGTTTATTTTTACATATTCCAACAGTCACAAACCGGCACGGCACGCAGAGAAAGATGTAAATGCGAGCTGCCAAAGGATTACGTAACACAGCTGCGGGCGAGCGAGCGGGAAGACGAAACATCGCTCTAGTGGTTTCGTTATCGCTTAAGTGGCAGAGAAATAAGCAACTAGGCTAACAATGCTCCCCCTCTACGTCACTTAAAATAGAACAGTCAAATATTCACTATGATTTTAAATTCTCACGATCAAATTTTTTTTTTTTTTTTCCCAATACACCTGCTTAGAAAAACACATACTGGAATCCGATTTACAAAAGTTCTCAATTTAAACGTAAAAAAAATATAGTGTTAACTTAACACAAAAAGCAATATGCATGAAATAAATATAGTTGAAAAAATACAGATCGGGTCCGGCTCGACCCATATTGACAGACGGAGTTCTCAATGCGAACTCTAACTTATGGTTCAGTCCAACAGAGACGGCCCGAGGGGCGTGCGGGCCCCAGGCGATGCGCAAAAGCGGGGCCTCTTCTCTATCATGTCTTATGAGATAGCAATAAAATGACCCAGGAGGGGGCCTCTAAGCGCGGGGCCTTAGGCGATCGCCTACATTCGCACCCCCCTTGGGCCGGCCCTGAGTCCAACATACCTAATCAACAAAATATCAACAAGATATCTACCCCTTTTCATCAATTTAAACAACGCCGATAGGCTATACATTAATCACATAAATATGCAAATGCAAATACACAATTACAAATACAACACAAGATACGTGGCGCCACGAACACACACACATACACACACAAATGATTAAATGCTTATTTAGCTGCAATTTCCATTCAATATATATGTATAACCACAATATTCAATATATACAAAACATTTTAAACACTCAAATATTTCTTCATAGACATACGATAATACTTAAATATGCACACTTATAAACACACTTTTACAGTAAATTATACAAACACAATTTCGTTAAATTTTTGCAAACCAAACTTGGTTGGGGGTTTCGTAAAAATATCTGATAAATTTTCCTTGCTTTTGACATATATTATGTCAAACGTATCTTTCAGTACTAAGTCTCTGATAAAAGATAATTTTATGACAATATGCTTGGTGCGATGATTTTCGATAGGACTCTTCACAAAATTAATAGTGGCCATATTATCTACATATAATGAGGATCTGTTTTTCGGGTCTCTTATTACTTTTTTCTCAATACATTCATTTACGATCCTATCAAACCATGAAACCTCTTTAGCAGCATCGGTCATTGCTATGAATTCTGCCTCCATTGTGGAGAGGCTCACACATTTCTCCTTGAATGTATGCCACATAATTGGCGATTTATTGAAAAATATTATTTGGCCACCAATTGACGTTCTGTCGTCTCTGTTGGCGGCGAAGTCGGCGTCTGTATAGGCAAGAATTTCATTTTTCTGACATGACAACTTAAGTTTCAGATCTTTTGTGGAACTAATGTAACCTAGTAATTTTAGCAACCCGTTCCAATTGAACAAACCTGGGTTATTTTGAAATTGGCTTAGTATGTTCACCGCTTAACTAATGTCAGGCCTGGTACGTTTAGATATAAAAGATAAGCATCCTAGCAAATTCCTGTATGGGTAACTTTTCTTGTATTTCGGCATTAGATTGGGGACATTGAGATTTAGAATAGACAGTACCTTTACTTATGAGAAGCGAAGCTATTGGGAAATTATATTTTTTAAATTTATTACAGACTTCTTCAATGTATGGTATTTGATGAATGGCTAATGAGTTTTCCCGTTCTTCAAACTCTACTCCTAATAGTTTTTTCGTTTTCCCCAAGACTTTTAAATCGAAATACTTGCTTAGGAGGGTGATAGTATTGTTAACGATTTTTAAATTTTCCCCAAATAAAACTATATCGTCCACATATAGGAGTCATACTATATCTTTATCAAAGGTGTATACACAGTTACACCAGTCCAGTTTGGTGAAACCTAAATTTATTAATGCTTTATTTATTTCAAAAAACCACATACGGCCAGTTTGGTGAAGTCCGTATAATGCTTTATCTAGTTTACAAACCAGATTTTCTTTATCTTTTACAACAAATCCGGGAGGTTGAGTCATAAACACAGTACTGTCCAAAGGGGCGTATAAGTACGCACATTTGATGTCGCATTGTACGTGAATCCATTTTTGATAGCATACTAAGGCTGAATAAAAGAAGCGAATAACGCCAAAATTTACAACAGGGCTGAATGTCTCATCGTAAGATTCCCCCTTAATCTGTTTAAACCCCTGTGCAACTAAACGCGCTTTATAGCAGGCGATTTTTCCAGCTTCATCATGTTTGATAGTAAATAGCCACCTGCAACCTATTGCTTGGGCTCCTTCAGGTAGTTCAACTAAATGCCACACTTTTCTCACGTGCATCATATTAATTTCATCATTCATTGCCTCTTCCCACAGTTCTTTTTGGGGGGATTTTATAGCTTGTTTGTAGGTTTTGGGGATAGTGACACCGGCTAGTCATGCTGCTAAATGGGTTGAACTCAAACTAGCACTTCCCTGTTGCCCCGTTACTGTTCCTTCATACGTATCCGCGCTTTTAAAACTGAATATGTGTGGTTCAAAGTTAATACGATTTTCTTTACTGTACTTTTCTACGTCATTTAATGACCTCAGTCTCTTAGTTTTGTCCTTTTCATAATAGTAAATATCCACTCGGCTACCATCAGGCCTGGGAATGGCCTTACGGATCCATGTAACATCTTTCAGTGCAACATCACTCTCTCCCTCCTCTCCTGATGAGGATTCATCTGAAACTTCATCCACCCTCTCCCCTTCAGAGCTTTCGCCATCGTTTTTATCGTTAATGTCCAGATACCGATATGTTTCAGATTTGGTGAACAGCACCGCTCCACTGTTATTGTTACTATCAGGAAACTCATTAAAAGATACATTTATAGTTTCGATTATTTTATCGCAATCTGGGAGCCATACCCTGTAACCTCTAGTACTTAACGCGTATCCGACTAGAACACCCTTCTTAGCTCTGGCGTCAAATTTCGATCGTAGTTGTTTCGGCACCCCAACCCCTTTGCAAAAGTGGTGGGAGGCAGCCGTGTCAAATACCCAGCTGCTTTGCATATCAGTTTCACTACAGTTAGCCTGTGTAATGAAAAAAAGGGAGACTGACTTATCTGTATGAGTCCCAGGTGCAGGTTTAGATCTCCTGGCTCCGTTTCCCAACCTTTCTCGGCCTCTGGCTCTGGACTGCCGACGGCTGGCTTCCCGGTCGTCTCTCCTCCTTTGCGGGCTTGCACTCGGCGACGAATTTAACATCGGGGAGGGGGTCATCCTTTCGTTCCGGGCGTTCGTCGGTTTCTTGCATTGGCTTTTATAGTGTCCGGGTTTTTTGCAGCGATGACAAATTATCTGAGGCTTGAACTTCGGTTGAATTTGATGGGCCTCAACTGCCCAGCTACTTTGACGATCAGAGTCTCTTAAGCTAATACGCGACTCTTCAGCCACTAATTCCAACAAAATATCTATAAAAATAAATTTTTCCTCGGGCCATCGTAATATTATTTGCACGATGCTATCAAACTGTTCAGGCAGGAACCGCAATAATTGAAATGATAGGTATTTTTCCTCGATAGGCTGGTTTATGGCATTCAAATGTTCAGAGATTCGTTTCAAACGGGCAGCAAATAAATCGATGCTTTCATCTGTATCAATTTTACATGAACACAGTTCGGTAAATAAGTACATATGCCTTGACCTATTATCGGGTTGAAAATGTAGTTTCAGCCTTTTCCACAATGTGACTGCATCATCACAATCCTCTATAATTCGGCGATACTCGGGTTCCACATTCAAATAAATGGTCGACAGTGCAGCTCTGGATCTGGTGTCCCAGTCCTTTAATTCCTTATCCGTCACACCTTTCGTAGTGTCGACAACAGGCTTCTGTTCAGTGCCAGTCACTATACTCCACACATTCTTCTGAAGAAGCAAATATTTTATATCTGAAGCCCAATTTTCATATTTCAGGGCATTTCCCTTCTAAAACTGACTAATACTTAAGCAGAGTGTGCTGGCAGGTTTGAAAAAAGACAAAGTTTTAAAATCAAATTAAATTTATTTAACTTATAACACATATTAATTAAGTTGAACTTAAAAAGGATTAATTAGCTCCAGTACTAAAACTATCGGATCCAGTACTAAATGTACACGAAAAATCATTGTAACAATACGGGCTCATGTCGAGCCGCCGAAAAAATACCTGCCAAGCGCCGCACGTCCGGTAAACGCATACCTCATTCACCTGTGAAAAATGCCGCCTCTTATACAACATCGCGGAGGGATACCCAGCCGAATAACTTCTGCCATGACGTCACAACCCGGCGCGGCACGCAGAGAAAGATGCAAATGCGAGCTGCCGAAGGATTACGTAACACAGCTGCGGGTGAGCGAGCGGGAAGACGAAACATCGCTCTAGTGGTTTCGTTATCGCTTAAGTGGCGGAGAAATAAGCAACTAGGCTAACATACATGCTCAGGAGAAAAATGTTTATTGTATATTACGTTTTCAAAATTTTTAATGTGTCTATTTTTACACATTTTAAAGTATCGGCAACCGATAGTATTGGCGCAGATATCTCCTATTTTTTTAGGTATCGGTATTGGTTCTTTCGGTTTCTGTTACTTTCATCCATTTTCACTGATACTTTTCAACCGATACTTCGCTTTTCAGAAGAAACCACGCAGGCGCAACACCGTTCTAGAATCTTTATTTTGGTATTGAGATGAGAGGTGTCGTTGCATCGGCACATTTGTTTGCGCGACTGTTTTCGAACTGTTTTTTTTTTTTTTTTTATAATTCTAACCCTCGCTAAATGGATGTCGTATCACCAAGTGTGGTCCAAATTATGGACGGAGCATCGTTAAAGGACAGTTTAACAGGACAATCATCTATTCTTCTAAATTGTTTTGAATTGGTGCCCAACACTAAATACGCTATCTGCAAGGATTGCATGAAACAAATGTCGAGAGGTAGGCTATAATTTTACTTCAGTTTTATAAATGTTTATTTTCTCACCGTGTGGACTCAATAAAGAGTTCATTCATTCTTATATGTATGTGTATATATATATATATACAGTAGAAGATCTTTATAATGCAAACCTCGAAACGCAATGTTTTGCATTATATAGAATTTTGCGTTATATGGATCATTCACTTATATCATTAAACTTCCCTAATAAACATATTAAAATATAGCTAGAACACATAAATATAATGCTTAAAACTTTTTTTAAATACAAATACTACTTTAAAAAACAAAAAAATGGAATTTATTTATTTACAGAAAAAATAAATAAATTGAAATTACCAAAAGCATTAAAGTTTATTTGTTAAACAATATATTAATTTTGATTTGTTTTAGAATTTGCAATCTCTCAACAAATAACTTTTCTTGCAGCCTTTGAACAGATAATAATTTTACTTTGGTTACGCAGTCTTGTGTTTCTAGGAATTTAAAATGTTGATCTCTTATGGAAATTTCTTCAGATTCTGAAAGTTTTTCGACTTTCTCTCCAGCATTTGATTCTGTTTCAGAATTGTTTTCCTCTTGTTTTGAAACAGAGGAAATTATTTCAGCACTGGTCAAATGATTAACAATTTGTGACTTATCATCCATTACCAAATATTCAAAATGTTTTCTTCATGCAGGTTTGCAAACTGAGTACTTTCCATTTTGTGCACAATGCATTAGTTCAGCAGTTTTCATTTTAACTAAAGATGGCTTAAATCCAGTTCCAAAATTCAGTTTTAAAATAGTGTTACATTGAGAAAACTCCCCTACTTCTCATAGACTTTTTAAAAGTATTTTACTGTCAATATTGAGACATAAGCATATCGTCGGGCAGGGGGCGGGGGCGTGTGCCAACCCCCCCCCCCCCCTCCAACTTTGTTTAGAAAACCATTCATTTTAAAACCTTTCTTCTTGCCAAACTTAAAGAAACATGGCTATTTTTACTTTAGAATATGCTATGTGCATTCTCCCACCCACACGCACACACATTAAAAAAAAAAAAAAAAAAACTTTTGGTGATGCTACGCGTATGATTTGGGAAGCCAAGTAACGGCATACGATTTAATATAAAACAAATCAATTTACAAAGAGAAATATAACTAAATAAATAAACGTCTGTTTGGGAAGTCAATGGTAGAGGAGGGAGAAAGAGAGTGGTTCAGTAGTGGAGGGAAAAAGGGAGAGGTTCGTGGTTTTATTAAAGTAAACATTCCTTCCTCTTCGACCCGGCCGGTCAGCTGTTATGCTGATAATGCATAATGCATGCATGGGAGAATAATTGTTTATTTTAAGCTTGGCATGTTGCGGGATTTATCTAATGTCTCAAAATTAATTCTCTAGGAAAGCAATTAAAAAAAAAAAAAAAAAAAAAAAAGGCAGATTGTAGAAATTTCTTAATTGTGATTTTCTCTGTTTACATCCGCAGTGTTAGTGCGGTTTATGGAGAATTGCGGTATATCGATCTTCTACTGTATATATATATATGCACACACAATTGAATCTCCCTATAACGAACTCGCTCGGTTCAAGTTAAAAAATTCGCTACAGAGAAAATTTCATTGTACTGAGATTAGAGATTTTTGCAGTTATTTCAGCAAACATTACAAACTTTTTAGTTAATTTGATGTTTAAAGGAATTAAATTATACTTTCAATTAAAAATAAAATGGTATTTATTATAAATTTATTAAACTTACGGTTTCTTACTTTTCATTGTATAAATGAAATGTTCAAAAGTAAAGACAATCCACAAATTTAGAGAATAAAATATGTAATGCACTTACATTTATTTTACTTCAAAATTACGTCATTTTACAATTTTTTGCATTCTGTGATTTTAAATTTTCATAAAAATATTCACATTTTAAAAGTCCGCTGAAAATAGAGTGAGGCATATTTTCTTCCATTTGGAAACCTTTTTTTTAATGGTTTTGAAAGGTTGAAGCATTAAAGTTTCATGTGGTTTTGGTCGTGGAGCGCAGGGCTTTATTATTATATGGGCAAATCGGGACTTTGCTCAGGGCCCCCGACTTGAAAGGGCCCCCAATTATTAATGTTTTTCTGAAATATTCTTTTTTATAGCCAAATTTTATGAAAAATATAACAAATTTCATAGATTGGGGCCCCCCAAATCTATCAATACCCAGTGCTTCTGTTGGTCGTAATGGGGGCAGGTGAAGGGTCTTCGTTATCGGAGTCAGTTTCACTTTCCTGGCCTTCATTTTTATCATCTGTTACTCTTCCACTAAGTGGTCTGTCCAAAAATTAAAATTTCTTCAAAACTAACAAAAAAAAAAATCAAAGGTAAATCTGAAATATTCGATATGGGAAGATAAGCTCTTCGTTATATGGAGAATGTTTATAGTGTTATTTAAGCCTTAAAGTTACGTTTCCATGAAAAATTTCGTTATAGGGAGATTCTACTGTATATATAGGCTTTTGATATCGTTGGAGAAAGTCTAGCTCTTGACAGATTTCACGCTTAAGAGACATGCTTTAAATTTTTATTTAAAAAAAATTGGTGCAAGGATATCTGATTCCGCTTGGGTATGATATAGATATAAAAATTGACGGGGAGACGGTCCTTTACATCGTTTGATATTTCAAGAGATGACGACCTTTAAAGTGCAGGTATGGGCAACCTTTGAAAAGTTGTGGGTCAAACTTTGGGATGTTAGCGAAGTCGCGGGCCACATAATTGGGATTTATGGGATATTGAATGGTTTATACGGAGTTTTCAAATGTTCCGTGGCCCGGATCAAAAGCCGTGGCGGGCCACATCCGGCCCGCGGGTTGGCGGTTGCCCATATGTGTGTTAAAGTGTAATATTTCAGCCTTCGAAATACGTTTGAGGAATTTGTTTCTATTTAGCTTATAGAACTTCAGATACAGACATTTTAATATTAGTCAGCCGGAAATATTTGAAACCGAATGTAGCATTCTGCTATTGGAAGTGAATCCCGATATTTCTGCGCATGCAAACGGGGATAGGGTTTGAACCTTAAAACATTTAATAATTCACTTAGTGGTTAAATAATTAGAGCAGATAAATAAAACCATTAATTAATGTGAACTTATTATGCATTTTAAGGAAGAATTTACATACGTATTTAATGAACAATATCTAAATACATATGTACTTACATAATACTGTACAGTTTATACATTATCACAATTTAATGCAGTTTAAGTAATCTAAAAATTATTTTCATATCTGAAAGAATTATAATTAAAGAAAATCTAAATGAAACTTGCAAGCTTTGAAGTTTAATAAATTTCATGTGTTTACTTTTGTAAGCACAAAATCGAGGCATGAACCAAAAACAAAGACACATATAGTAAGAGAAAGCAGGAAGCTGTTTTGGGTGTAATATGGAAACCTTTTATCTGGCGCATAGCAACAATTAGGCGACAAAATAGAGGTTTAGAAAAATAGATTTAAATATTTGCACCAGTTGGCACTGGAAATGGATTCTCTTATTAATATATCCCTTTAACTCCCCCCCCCCCTGAGTTTGAGTTTTCTCAAGCCTAAATGAGGGGCATCTACCTATGAGGGGGGGGGGCTTGGGTGGAGGACTTTTTAAGGGAGTCTAACACATTTTCACGTAACATATGGAGAAAATCGCCCAAAACTCTAGACCACTAGATCGACAGCCACGCGAGGAGAAAGTATTCTGAATCTGCGCACTAAGACGCTTCCCAGTGCTCAGCTTTTTATAAATTCGCCATTTGTCGGCATGATTGAGTAGAAAAGAAAGACTAGAACTACTTTAAATTCACACTTCAATGTATCTACTCCTTTTTCTTTTTAATGCTTTCTACTGGGATCAAATTTCATCATGCTGTTATTCATTTTAAAGAGAACTACACTCGCGTTACAAAAACTGCCCAGAATACAGATGTAGGTTTAAATGACATTAAATCATGTAAAGTATCGGTATCGGCCGATACCATAACTTTAAAGTACCGGTATCGACTATTTCTGAAAATGGATTTATAGGTAAAGTATCGGTATCGGTCATCGGCGAAAATGAGGTATCGGTCGATCCCTAATTATTTGTTTGTAGTTAGTTTGACTGATTTTTCTCACTTTACGATTATTTGAAAACTTTTAATTATGATAAAGCTTTTCCGAAGGCTTGATAATTATCTGATAATAATATAATCGTTATCTAAATCCAATAATAATATAATGGTATAACCTAAATTATCTTTTAAAAAATAAGAATCTTTGATTTATGTCAAATTATGAGTTTCAGTGCAGAGATCATTTTCTCAAACTAGATAAAATCTTATGTAAGAAGGGGGAGGTGGAGTCCGAGAAATCTCTTGTGCTCTTACAATGGGGATGGGGGGGGGGTGAAATATGGCCAAAATCGTCCTTACATAATTAGCATGAAAGTATCTGAGGTTTTCTTGATTTTGCAGATCAGTGAATTTCTGCATTTTTTTTCTTCTTCATATCCGTGAACTCTGCTGTTAATCAACTTTTTGCCAGGAAAAACTTCATTAAGTATACTATGCATCAGCGTCCTAATTTCAATCTTTTTCTATCCCTCTTGAGAATAAGTATTTTCTCTTTAGCATTCTTTTGTTGAAACCTTCGATACTCTAAGAGTAAAAATTGACCCCTATTTTAAATACAAAATTATTTTTCGTTTACCTTATTTTCATCCTAAGTTAACAATATTAATGAGAGCAGGTTCAGGTATGATTAAAAATTCAAAAGAATTGGGAAAAAATATTCTAGCTATGCAAAAAATGTTTGTGAAAGCAAACAAGAAATAAACTGAGCATGGTAAATTTTTTTTCTTAAAATGCTTTTCCCAATATTATAGTTTTCTATATCACAATTACTTTTTCCTTTGTCCCACGCATTCAGAATTACTTAAATTATCTGTTTAATATGTTTGTTTTTTCATGAAAATTACTAAATTAAACTTATAATAATAAATTTCTTTTAGAAATAGTATATGTTTAAAATTTCATGTATTTTACTAATGGATTATTTATTGTTGTAAGTATTCGGGAGAAAAAAAAGTTGTAGCGCTGATCTCGGTGCTTAATATATGCACTTAAAATATCCTGTTTTGTAAGTTTTGAGTATTCTTTCATGCTGATAGTTTGAGTAGAAAACATTTTTGTCATTATATAATAAAGTCGTCATTCTATAATTGTTGAGGTTTAGACTCTCTTTCTATCCTCCATGTTTATTCCTCTGCCCGAACTTTTAACAGAGAATTGAACTGAAGTGGATTTTTTGGTTTGCTGATTTGTTCTTGTTCTTTACTTGCACAATGTTTTGAGATGAGATAGCATGCAACTGAGTGCTAATGAAAATGTAATTCCTTTTATGTATTTGTGAGTGTTTTATGCCCGTGTAAAGTGTAGTGTAATTAAAGAAGTGTTTTGGGAAAATGCATCTTAATTGAAATAAATATTTACTCTTGGATACAGTTTGGTTACCACAAAGCGCAAACCCAAAGAAAGAGTGAAACCATTCTTTATGAATTATTCCAGATTTAGATTAGAAGTAGATGTTCTTACTGAAAGCTGAAAGTAACTGTTATATTATTTTTTACAATAATAAAGTTATAATTCTTTGAAGTTATCTTTAAAAAAGAAGAAAAAACAGGGGTCACAGACCAACACCAATTGTGCCGAAGTGCGCCAATTTAAAAAGCTGCTACAAATGTGGTAAATTGCGCATTTCTGTGCCAAGTTATCTATTAACAATGTTTTTCTAACTAGCGGACTACTTCGTATGGTTACCATGTTGGAAAGAACAAAAAAGCAGGGAAAAAACACAGCATATAAAAATCCAGGGAGGGGCAAGTGCCCCCTTTGCCCTATGCTGCCAGCGCCCATGATAGGCTGAGACATAAATTCAGATCAATTCATGTCACAAAATCGGGCAATTTTCTAACTTTCAAAAAGTCATTTTTCATTTCTAAATGAATCCGCTCAGTAAATATTTTTAATAACTGTAGATAATTTAATATAGGAAGGCCAGATAATGGTTACACTGAGCAATCATTTAGAACAAAAAATTGCAAGTGCGCAAAACAGCTAATTTTAAGCAATAGAAGACAGAGAGATTAGTATAGATTTAGAGAAATCTATACCAATAGATTTCTCTAAAAAGCCACAATCTAGAATTAAGATTGTTTAGTAATTATCAAATATAACACCCACATAATAGGATCGACGGCGAAGTCATTTTGAACCCCAACTGAAAGTGTTATGTGCCAGATCGTAGTTTTCCATTGCTTCATTTCAGGGTTCTGTTAGCCCAGTACATCCCCAAACAATAACTTATATTCTTTTCACCAATGTAAACCAGCTTATGTACTAGTACTTAAAACATTATTCTAGTCACCTTTATAACTTTAAACTTAAATGAAAATCTATTACTTACTCCATATTAAATCTAAATAGTAGCTCAGCCAAAAACGCAAATCAGCAGAATCGCCATGTTGAACAAGAGTGACGCAATCACGGAGCTGTAGTGACGTCACATCTTTAACATCGAATCGCCCTCTCCTAAGTGACGCCGCAATCGGGCCGCGTCATACCGGCAGCTACACGCATCTGTGCTCAAGCGTTTGCTCCGTAGCTTGTGGGCGGATCCCAGCCGGAGCATATATAAGCCTCGTGAGCGGAAATCAGTTTCAAGTCGCTTCGTGTCTTGTGTAGTTTTTGGTGATGTCCGTATCTTAGTTTTGTTTCGTTAACGGAGTTAGTCCGGAGCACCGGAGTTCGGTGCAAGTTTTCATTTAAAGATGCAATGTTCCATTAAAAGATGCAATGTTCCAGTTAACCGAAATTTGGCAGCGATGTTATGTTGAATGAAGCCAGCTTTACTTGAATGATACCCTACGTCGATTCTACGAGATAAAAAGGGCTGTGTCTACTTCGTGATATAAAAGCGATGAAACTCAAAGTAATATTTCTAAGTGGTAATTAAGTTCCTGATAAGCACTCCGGCATTTCTTCTTGTGAGGTATTGACTGTTATTTATCTTTGAGCTCACTGTAAAAAGCCATGGTTCACTTTTCTCCTTTCCCTAAATAAGATAGGGTTGAAATATTTAACTAAAGGTATGAATTGTATATCTTTAAACTTAAAACTTAATAGCATTTTTAATACATCCATCTAGTCATTTTTCTGTAATTGTTTTTGTTGAATATTTTTAATGTTAATAAACTAAAATGTTGTTAGTTAATACAAAGTCTCTTTAATGAGTTTCACACAAGACACCTTTTTATTTCAGGCACATAGGCTAAAATTCAGCAACGTTTCCATTCTGCATAAGTTTACTCTGCTAACTGATGAATTACTTTCATAACTAAACTTTCAACTTTTGGGTGTATTTCCAACAGGTTCCCGCTAAAGTGCGAGATCGCGAGAATCTCTCATAAATTTCTTAAATCTCGCGTAAAAAATATTACAGTGCGAGGTATTATCGCACTGCAAAATATTCGCCACCTGCGCAAAATTCTCACACGCTGTTTGAAAGTTTCAAAACGCCAATTTACAAATACAAAAATTTGTTTTCACTCTACTACTGTCGAAATTGGGGAAAGAATTATCGGTAATACCCGGAGACAGACTCCATAACGAGCTGCAGTGGCCGCAAGAAGCATTCCCCTCACCCCCTTCCTCTCTTGAGTTTCTGTTCCCCCTCTGCATTCCGAGATAACATGGTTGAATCATCGGAATGCAGAGGGGGAATATTAATTAATGCTATCGGCATTGAGCTAACGTGTTGATTTTTTTCCTTCAGCAGCTGTAAAATGTTTTGTTTTTGTATGTGCGTCTGTCGTATATAAGTTTAAAGAGCATTTCATCTGTTTGCTTTTTTTATATACCACTACCATTCATGGAATTATTGATATCCTCTGGCAGTTTGAAATTTGCACTCCCCCCCCTTCCATTCTAAGTTCAGTTGTGGTTCACAGTAAGAATTAATCTTTTAAGAAGACAAACTCGGCATATTAGACGTGCTTACATCGAACAAAGTAGTTTTTCTTTTGCTTTGAAAATTAATATTTCCTGCTACAAAAGTAAGTTTCTCTGCTTCAAGAATTAATATTTCTTGCTACAAAAATAAGTTTTTCTTCTCCAAGAATGAATACTTCCTGCTACAAAAGTAATTTTCTCTGCTCCAAAAATTAATATTCCTTGCTCCGAAAATTCATTTTACCTGCTTCGAAACTTTGTAAGTGACTGTGACCCCTGAAAAAAGGTTAAATTAAGAAAAAATTCAAAACAGGCTAATAAAAATTGGGATATTTTGAAAAATTTTATTTTGCTGCACAATTCCACCTAGAAAAACTCAAAACAATAAAACTGTATATAGAAAACAATACTACTGTATATAGAAATAAGATATGGTGAAATAATACTAATTTTCAAATCGAATAGTTGGAAGCTATGAGACACAGTCATGTCTCTTATTTTGTGAACAAGCATTTCATGAGGCCAGTAGACACATTGACTACCAAGCAAGTGGGTTTTGTATGTCAACTAACCCTGTTACATTGTTTCAGTATGTTTCCTACTACATTATCCTTTTTTATGAATAAACCAGCAAATTGTACAGATGTATTGACAACAAAGATAAAAGGTAAGAGAAAGGTCATTTCACGTTTTAAAAGGTTCCAGGTAACCAAAATATTGATTGAATCACCAAATCTGAAGTCAATGAATAAGGAGCCTTAGAGAAGAAAAAGGTAGTATAAAAAAGAACAGCAACAAGCCAAGGCTAAACAGATGGTAAAGAAAACTTGGTTGTCCTCTACAACAGAAAATATAAATTGAAAAAAGCAGAAATCACTTTAGTAGTTGAAGTGTTATTGTTTGGTATATGTTGTTAGATTTTAAAACAGCAATTGTTTCATTCATTATAGAATAATTAAATTATAAAATAACAAACATAGAAATGTACTTATCGTCAGTATGCACGTTTCGAATGAAAATATTCATCCTTCCTCAGTTACAAAAAAGTTTTACCAACCACAAGAGCAGTGAAGTTAGTACTGAAAAAGTAAACCAATAAAAACTTCTGAAAAGCATTAAAACTGCCCTCTTCTTTACAAGCTTAAAAAAAAGTGACCAGAAAAGTATCTGATATCACTCAAAAAGTCCTCTCCTCTCTGCATGATGTAATGAATATAAATTACCTAATTCATTTCCAATATTCCACAATGAACAACAGCCATTATTATCAAATAAAGGCCATAACTAATATGTTAGGAAAAAGCACTCAGAAATTGAGAGGATGCTGTCCCTGTTTCAATAGTTTAAACTAAATTTGCCTTAAAATCTGTTACTTAATGATACATTATTTCACATCTTTAACGTTGCATTGAAATATACAGAATCAATAAACTGTGCCATCTTAATTTCTGAGTGCTGAGAACTAAAACTCCAGACTGTTAGCTCAGTAGCTGCATGTTAGACCAGAACTGTGGACTATCACAGTTCTGCCATATACCCATGTTCAGTGTCTTGTCCACTTGGCCATTGGCATGTCTCCTCTGTTGTTGAAAAAGGTTTTCAAAAAGGTGGTAAAAAATATTTGATAATAATGTAACATTTCATTTTCATTTTAACTGTAAGTTCTGAAATCATTTAGCATATTAAAGCATGCATTCAATTAGTTTTTCTTTTTATAATTGAATGATAAAAAATTCTTGCATAAAAATCATTAAACATACCAATCACTTAAAAAAAATCTTTTCTTAATTTTTTAGATTGCTTATGCATTTATATTTGTTATGTCATTTTTCTTAACTGCATATATGATTCATTGCACCTGGGTGACATCTGAAGCATATTCATCTCCTTCTATTGTGTTGTCTGCCCGAAGTCATGATGGCTCTAGAATAATATTTGATGATTTTCGTGAAGCTTATTACTGGTTGAGACACAACACCCCTGAAGTAAGTTTTTAATAAATAAAATATTTATGTTTATATGGAAAAATATTATTTAATTTTTCTTATAATATAAAACTAATTTAGAACTATTTTAGATTGCGAGCTATTCACAAACAAAAAGTTTCATGTAGACTTTGCTGCAGCATTTTAGCCTGATGCAAGTGTTCAAACACGGGTTGTTAAAGGATCTTTTTCCAGCATCTCATTTTTGTGAAAACAGTTTGTGAATTTTTATACTTATTTTTACAAAATAACTTTTTTGTTAAAAAAATTTACAAAATAAATCAAAATATAGGGCAGAATGCCAACAGAAGGACAGCTTAAATTGATTGTATCTTTGTGGTCATTTTTAATCAGTTTTAATTTTGAGAAGAGACTGTTTTAATAATTCTTATTTTGTGAAAGGTCTGTTTTAATTAACTTTTATTTTGTAAAGGAGCCATTTTAATCAATTCTAATTTTCTGAAGGGGTTTCAAATTTTGTCTGCATTGATCGCTATTAAGTTATACTAAGTCATTATAACTAACTTAAAACTCACTTAATTATGATAGGGTGAATTCAGTTTTCAATTTCTTCTGAACTATGGTTTTGGTCACAGTTTCAATGACCATCTTTTTAGCAGTAACAAGAACTGGATAAAATACTCAGAAACAGTGGTTCTCAATCTTTTTTCCTTACAAACCTCTTCTAAAATTCTCACCACCCCCCGTAAAAAAAATCGGCAATCCCCTCATGTAGTCACTTTATACTAGTATATTATTTTCGTTAAACCCTTTATACACCTCACAAACCCCTTGGGGTTCGCTTAGAGAAACTGGAAAGAAACAGGATAATAACCCTTCTCTTCCTTGAATGAGTTTCAAGTTTATCAGTGGACTTTTGTTTCATTTTTGAAATTTGAATAGTTCCAGCAGAGAAAGCTGACATATTCAGTCCAGAATCATATTGATTTTCATGCGATATTTTACACTTTTGAAGGGTGTTTGTAAATTTGATATGCTGTTGAGCTATAATATCTTCACCACCAATTTGGAGTCGATCACATTCATCTTCTGAGCTCATTGGTTGATTCGACAAATCCAAGAAAACCATTTCACTCATGAATCTCATAATCATCAAGATGTGGACGTTTTTTTATTTTATTTTTTTATCAGTGTACCTGGATTTCAGCTTACCCTTCTCTTTCTTTAAGGAGTTTAAAATTTATCTGCAGACTTTTGTTTCATTTTAGAAATTTGAAGTTTCAGTGGAGAAAGCTGACGCATTCAATCCAGAATCATATTCATTTTCATGCGACATTTCAGACTTTTAAGGTGTATCTGTAAATTCAATATGCTGTCTAACCATAATATCTTGTCCAGCACTTTTGAGTCGATCGCCTTCATCTTCTAAGCTGGTTGGTTAATTCAACAAATCCAAGAAAACCATTTCGCTCAAGAATCCCACAGGCATCAAGACGTGGATGTTTTTCTCTATTTTTATCAGCCTACCTGGATTTTAGCTTACCCTTCTCTTCCTTAATGAGTTTAAAATTTATCTCTAGATTTAATTTTTTAGAAATATGAATAGTTTCTGTGGAGAAAGCTGACACATTCAATTCAGAATCCTATTCATTTTCATGCGATATTTCTCTCTTTTGAGGAGTGTCTGTAAATTCGATATGCTGTTGAACCTTAATATCTTCACCACCTCTTTGGAGTAAATCACATTCATCTTCTGAGCTGATTGGTTGTTTCTTAAGTGAAATGGTTTTCTTGGATTGTTGAATCTGATAGTCGTAGAGAGGTGACGTTTTTCTCTATTTTTATCAGTGTACCTGGATTTCAGCCTACCCTTCTCTTTCTTTAATGAGTTTCTAATTTATCTGTAGAATTTTGATTCATCTTAGAAATTTGAATAGTTTCATGGAGAAAGCTGACATATTCGATCTAGAATCATATTCATTTTCATGCGATATTTCACACTTTTGAGGGGTATTTGCAGATTCAATTTGCTGTTGAACTGAAATATCTTCACCACCTCTTTGGAGTGGATCATATTCATCTTCTCAGCTGATTGGTTAATTCAACAAATCCAAGAAAACCATTTCACTCATGAATCTCATAGATCCCCAAATCCATAGTCATCAAGATGTGGACCTTTTTCTCTATTTTTAACAATGAACTTGGATTTAAGCTTACCCTTCTCTTTCTTTAATGAGTTTAAAATTTATCTGTAGAATTTTGATTTATTTTAGACATTTGAATAGTGTCAGCAGAGAAAGATCCAGAATTGTATCATTTTCATGCAATATTTCACTCTTTTGAGGGATGTCTATAAATTCGATATGCTGTTTAAACAGAGTATTTTCATCACCGTTTTGGAGTGGATCCCATTCATCTTAGCTAATTGGTTAATTCTTGAGTGAAATGTTTTTTTGGGATTTGTTGAATGTGATAGTCATCGAGACGTGGACGTTTTTCTCCAGTTTTATCAGCATACCTGGATTTCAGCTTATTGTCAGTCATTCTCTTCTTGTTGTTCTTGTTGTCATTGATTATAGAGCGTTTATTATTATTCATGCTCGGAATAAAAATATATAATTATTCAACTAATGGCCTTTAAAAACTTTGGAGGACCTAACTGGTGTTTAGCTTAACACTAGAACGGCTGCAGGGGTCATTTTGACCCCGGAGCATTTTTGTGTGTTAGTTACTATGGATTGGTTGGAAGGAATCATTTGAAAAATTTTGACTTTTCCTAAGTTCATAAGAACTACTTCTAAAAAAAATTTTAGGATTCTAGATTTGTTAGTTTTTGAAATATGAGCATCTACTCCTAGAACGGTGGGCAGGGGTCATTTTGACCCCTTTAGAGAAAGTACTCTTTGAACTCCAAAGAGTGACAAAGCACTCATGAGAAATATCTAAGATTAGCATTTTTCAACTGTATTCATATTAACTCCCAGGAGGGATGTAATCCTGGGTGACCACGGGCCTCCTTATCTCTAAGTTGCTATTCTTTTGTCTGCTTTCCCCCCATTCTTTTGAACAAAATATTGCAACACAAAGAAAACAGATGCTGGGTTTTCATGCTGACATGTGTTATCTGTAATAGTTTACTTTACAAAGGTATTTTTTTCATTGTTTACTTATATTGGTACAGATTACTCATTGTAGGTGCAATGCACTTAGGGAAACTATTTCGTGTGTAGGTTATAATCCATATTTTAGTACATATGTATTCTGAATGCTGTGTGTGTGCACAGCGCTGTGAAGTTTGCTTATATTCTAATACGTTTTATCTTGTTTTCAAATTTTCAAAATGTCTTATAAGCAGAAGAAAGGTCTTACTGAGGAAGAAATTAGAAAAGTTTTGCAAGAGCTGTCTGAAAATGAGTCAGATGGAGGCGAAATTGATGATATTTCTCTGGAGTCTGAAGATGAATTCCAGACACAAATTATTAGTGAATCTGAAGACAGTGATGAGAGCAAAGAACAGCTGAGTACAAATAAATGTGCAAAAACAGATCAGGATATATGCAAAACTCCTTTTACAGCTCCTGATAACACTATATGGTATAAGACAAACTGTAAGAATTCAGCCTGCGACCGTGATCCTGCTCATAATATTGTAAAAGAAACAGTTGGACCAACATCTTTCGCAAAGAGCCGTATTTCTGAAGATAAACTGATTTCTGCTTCAAAAATGTACAGAGACATATAAAAAAATGTACAGAGTCAGAAGCCCATCGGCAACTTGGAAATGAAAACTGGAGTGTATCACTGGCTGAGTTAGATGCCTTTGTTGCTATACTATATGTTCAAGGAGCAATAGGCACAAAGAGTTTAGATTTATATTCTTTATGGTCAGAAGCATGGGGAATACCATTTTGCAAAGAAACATCTCAAGAGATAGATTCAAAGAAATAAAAAGATATTTGAGGTTCGATAAAAAGGCAACAAGATCCACACGACTACAGACAGATAAGTTTGCTCTCACATCAGAAATATGGAATAAATTCATTGAAAACTGTAAAACATGCTATCGGCCTGGGCAAAATATTGCAGTAGACGAACAGTTGTTCCCATCTAAAGCTAGATGTCAATTTACACAGTATATGCCTAATAAACCTGATAAATTTGGGATAAAATTTTGGTTATCTGTTGACGTTGACACTAAATATCTCTTGAATGGATTTCCTTATCTAGGGAAAGATGAAACAGCAAATCCTCAATTACGTTTATCCAAAAATGTTACCGAAAGTATCCGAAAATGTTAAACAGAGCCCCATTTAAACAAAGGGAGAAATATTACCACAGATAACTATTTTACTAACATAAGATTAGCTAAAATCTAAAAATACAACCTTGGTCGGCTCAATGAAAAAGAACAGAAGAGAAATTCCTGTATCTTTGAAAAATATATGCAGTACGCTTTATTCATCAATGGTAGTGGAACATGATAACATCACACTCACTATCTATCAAGCTAAAAGAAACAAAAGTGTTTTTCTACTGAGCTCATTACATTCTGCAGTTGAAACTGAAGACAGTGTCAAGAAGTTACCAGATTCAATTGCATTTTACAACGCAACAAAGTATGGTGTGGATATTCGTGATCAGATGTGCCAGAAATATTCCGTTAAGTCGGCTTCCAGACGATGGCCTGTGCATATATTTTTCAATATATTAGATCATGCAGCTTTGAACGCCTGGATAATTTATAAAAGTGTAACTCAAAAATCTGTCAGTAGGAGAGATTTTCTACTGAAACTAGGTGAGCAGTTAAGATTAAGTTTTATGGCTTCAAAAATCCCAAAGAGCCTACCTGAGTCTTCAAAAAAAAAAAAAACACACAAGAAGTTAAACACAAAGAGAAAAAAGTGCCAAGTGCAGAGATGCAACGGAAACAAATCACAAGAATATTGCGTATCGTATTCGAAAGTAGTGTGTGGAAAATGCACAGGAAAAATTGTTAAAAATTATTTTTGTATTCTCTGTAATAACTCTTAATACATGTGTCTAATATGAAGTTTTAAGCAATAAATATAATTTGAACGCAGTGCTTTATATATTGATTACTCAGCCTCATTGATTAAGGGAAAACGGAACTTTCTCATACGTGGATACGCAAAGCGAATCATTTTTTGGGTAAGTGAACGAAAAAACATTCTTTTTTATAATTGTGTTTTATTTTACAACAAATTAATTAGTTATTTTAGTTGTTGTAGAATGTTCAATTGATGTACTTATAGAACTGTAGTCGATAAGCCGAATAGTATTTCAATAATTCATCAGGATTTACAGTATATTTACTGTATATTTGTACAGTAAAATTTAATAAATTATCAGGAAATATTCAGAGTAATTTATTCAGTATACAAAAAATACATGATTTTGCCAATATCTGGAATTTAAAAGCTTTCTAACATTGTTACTTCAGTCCTTTTATGGAGGGGTCAAAATGACCCCTTCCCGCTGTTCTAGTAAGTAAGATTTTCCTGCCGCTCTAGTGTTAATGAAATGTATAAATTATGCATCTGGACTAAAACAGCATTGAACAGGAACTTCTTGTGGACTTACTTAGAGAAAGATAGTTCTTTTGGAGAACCCACCTTAGAAAGTTAAACAACTAAAACTGAGTAGAGGGAAAATAATTAACATGAATGAAGTATCACCTTCAAAGCAGAACCATTCCTTAAGCAGTAGAAAAAACTATTTTCGTTTTAAAAAACTGTGAATGAAGACTTTTGCTTTTTTTATTTGTTGTACTGTCACTTGAGAAAAAACTCCTGTGATAATAATAATAATAAATAATCCAGATGAAAACTTCCCCATGGAAAGTTTAGAGGAGTCAACCCAACTAGAGGAGTCATTATTATACTCCCCCCCCCCCTCTTAAAAAAACAAGAGATGTGTAAAAGCATCATGCTGTTTATTTTGTCTGACAAGGAGAAGGCACTGCTTCTGGGAAACTGATTTCAATGAGACATTGGTAGTATATCATGTGAATATACCAAATAAAAAATATTAAGACACTGTACTCAAATATAGTCAAGAAAAATAATATTTATTTTTGAATCACTTCACCGAAACTTTAAGTGACACATGCTTGTGCTTGAAAGTCATAGTATAATTGGCAAGGCTGTGAATTACCACTCAGCATTGCTGGTTCAAATCTCATGCTGTGGAGAGATGTTTTTCCTGCTTATTTTTTTAAAAATACAACAATATTGATAATTGACTAATATTTTTAGTAAAGTAAGTAGTTTGTAATCAGAATTTATTTGTAATCAGAATTTTACACATTCAAATGACACTCACGAAACTTGGTATTTATTTAAGATACCTTACTTTTTGTCACAATCGTAGGGCAATCATTTTCTTCTTCTAATTTTCATCAGTTTGTGAGCACAGCTACAGCATTTTCTTTTAATTAATTGTCTGTCATCGTCTGATTGGTTGCTAATTTAAAAATATCAGATTGTATTCTACTCCAAGTTTAATATTTTTATGATATTGTTAAAATTTCAGTGGACATATTTAAACAGTGAAATTTATTTTGAACTGTATTACAGTTAAAAAAAAGCAATCAAGTGAAGCAAGTTCTTGTTTTGATGAAAAAACGGAAAATTCTTTGTACAGTGTTGTTTTGAAGCAGTGACTAAAAGATAGAGTATCGCAATACGAGAGTTTACTTCTCGAAAATACATTAAGAGGCACTGCAAAAGCAAATCAGGCAGGTCAATAGAAAAAAGTTCCCATCACCGTCTCAGAATTTCATGATTTTCTTTTATTGTGTTGCCTTACCCAAGGAAAGAACAAATCTGAAATATTTTTGATTTACCTCTTTTAGTTTTGGAGTTATGGGGGGGGGGGGGGGTCAAAGTACCCCAGAGGAGCAACGTTGAATTAATTTAGGGCCGTCTTTGACACTTTATTGTCTCGACTGTGACTGGCTCAGACGTGCTTCAGAGAATGTTTTCATTTTATCCTATAATATACCTTGTATATTAACATCTCAAATTGAAAATTCATTTGAAAATTGTCAGAGCCCCAAATTAGGGCCCCTCAAAATACCCCCAATTTCATAAAAAATACAGTTTTAAGAATGCTTTAAATCTTGGCTCTGATGCGATACAGAAAAATTTTTTGCACAGTGCAGTTATATATCTTCCTATAAAGTGAATCCAGTGTTAAAAATTTTTGAAGGGCCCTACGGTACGGGGCCCCAAACATGGTCCTTAGCGCTAATTTACACAATTTTGAACCATTGGTACAGTTGAAGCCGACTTCCCACAGGAGAACTATTGACATGGAGATGTAGTATCAACATAGTAGTTTGATATTATGAAAAAACATTTCTTGAAGGTACAACTATTTCCAAGAAAAATCCCAAAAAGTACCTCCCTATTTGGGACATTGCACTGGCACGCATGGGGGCATTTCGGTGTTACTTTTAGGATTTGCTTACTGGTATTTGCTTTTAAACATTCTTTAATTTCTTCTATTTTAGTGTTGAGCTGGTGTATGTTGGCATATTTGCTTCTTATAAGCTTTTTTTGATTAAAGTTTCAAGGTTTCGCATTATAAAGCTTATTAGAAGCAAATATGCCAACATACACCAGCTCAACACTAAAATAGAAGAAATTAAAGAATGTTTAAAAGCAAATACCAACTATCATACATTTCAAAACCTTGTCAAAAGAAACAGAATATTTCTGCCAGAAACTAAAATACAAACTACAAACTACAAGCAAGAAAAAAACTCAACTTCTGGATTAATAAATATGGTACAAACAAAACAATAATGAAGTCTGATGATCCTCAATTCATAAACCTCTCCTCCTTCAAATTAAACAAACACCAAGAAGACACTCTAAACCTCGGACCAAAATTCATACTTGACGATAACATAAACTTAAAAGACACAATAGCTGCTTATGAGACCGCAATAGAACCATTACCAGACAACAATAAACAAGAACTATGTCTTTTCACTCAAAAAGAACTTACTAAATTAAAAAAGAAAAATACGAGGGACAAGGAAGACAAAAAATGTTTAAAAGAACTGAGAGATAATCCTACAATAACCTGCCTTAGTTCAGACAAAACAGGAAAAATAGTTATTTTAGATAAAGACGATTACATTACCAAAATGATAGAAACCATCAATAAACTAGATGTCAATATACTAAATAAGGATCCTACCACCAAAATTAACAATATCCTAAAAGAACTCATAAATAAAGGAAGCTGGCCCAATAACAAACCACAACAATTACATAGCCCTACTGCCTTTGCTCCACGCATATTTGGAAAATATAAAGATCATAAAAATCCCCCATCCCTCCGCCCAATAGTCAGTAAATGTGAAGGCCCTACCTACCTACTTGAAAAATACCTAAAAAACATATTACAACAAATAATTCCCTCCTCAAACTCATCTCTAAATTCCACTACCGATTTTTTAAAAGAATTAAAAAACATACAATTCTCAGATTCTGTTAAAATGGTCAGCTTCGACGTCACCAACTTATATCCTTCCATAGACACAATAGAAATGTACAATACAATAAGTAAAGAAATTGAGAACACATTTAATACAGATATTTCAATAACCCTAAAAGCTGCCTTGTCCCTCATCCTCAATAACTCCTACTTCCAATTCAATAATAAATTTTACAAACAGAATAAAGGTGTCCCTATGGGCTCCCCGATATCTGGTATAATAGCAGAGTGGAAAATGCGAAACCTTGAAACTTTAATCAATACAAACCTCCACCCCCATATTAAATACTGGTTTCGTTACGTTGATGATGTTTTTGCAATAGTAAATAACAATAGCATAAATAATATTCTCGACGAACTTAACTCACTTGATGAAAATATACAATTTACTATAGAACTTGAGCAGAATAATAGCCTAAATTTCCTTGATGTTAAAGTAATTAGAACCACCCCAGACAATATAGAAACTACCGTTTATCGTAAACCTACCAATAATAATAAAATAGTCAATTACTCCTCAAAAACTACATATAACTACAAAATATCAATCTTACGTTCACACGTCAATAGAGCCCTGGAAATATGCTCCAACCAACAATTACTAAAGGAAGAAATACAATTCATAAAGCAACTTGCGCGCGAAGCTAATTATCCTAGCAATATCATCCCCCGCCTAATCAGAAATAGAAGAAAGAAACTAAACATCATGAACGACGCACAAAAAAAAAAAAATCCACATTTACTCATCTGATTCCCTACTGTTGCGGTCTCGCTGTAAAAATATCCAACCGGGCACGTAAAATGAACCTTCGTATCCCAATTAAACCCAATAGCAATATATTTAAAAGAATCCGGCCAGACAAGACAAGATTATAAATACCAGACAGACAAGATTATAAATACCAGACAAGACAAGATTAACCCTCTAGAAACCGCAGGTATTTATAAAATAAATTTCACATATAGAGATTCCAACCTTCCCGGATACTACATTGGGGTTACAAAAAGAAAAATTAAAGATAGAATTAAAGAACACATAAACGACATAAAATACAATAGACAAAGTACCGCTCTATCCCGCCTAGCCTTAAACGAAAATATGAATATAAATTTCGTAAATGTCAAGATAATAGCTAATTACAATAATCATAATTATGGATTAAGACGGGAAATGTTGGAAATAATGACACAAGAGGGAGCTATCAACGACATGGCGCATGCGCAGATCGAGCAATCGTGGCAAGCCATAGTGAAGAAGAAGCGGTGAACGAGCCAAGCAACTCAGTTCTGATGATGACAGTGGGCTAAGCTGTCGAAAGCCTTTTTACGGAAATTTTAGGCTTTTAATGTTTTTAACTAATTACTAAGGTATTTCCATGTTCAATTTTTAACTGAGTAAGTTAATTTTCAATATTGCCACTGTTGATTAAACTTCTAAAAGTAATGCCGAAATGCATGCCAGTGGAATGTCCCAAATAGGGAGGTACTTTTTGGGATTTTTCTTGGAAACAGTTGTACCTTCAAGAAATGTTTTTTCATAATATCAAACTACTATGTTGATACTACATCTCCATGTCAATAGTTCTCCTGTGGGAAGTTGGCTTCAGCTGTACCAATGCTTCGAAATTGCGTAAATTAGCGCTAAGGACCATGTTTAGGGCCCCGTACCTGGGGGCCTTCAAAAAATTTTAACATTGGATTCACTTTATATGAAGATGTATAACTGCACTGTGCAAAAATGATTTCTGTATCAGGTCAGAGACAAAATTTAAAGCATTCTTAAAACTGTATTTTTTATGAAATTGGGGGTATTTTGGGGGGCCCTAATTTGGGGCTCTGACAATTTGCGAATGAATTTTCAATTCGAGATGTTAATATACAAGGTATATTATAGGATAAAATGGAAAAATTCTCTGAAGCACCTCTGAGCATACTTTGACCCCCCCAGAACTCCAAAACTAAAAGAGGTAAATCAAAAATATTTCAGATTTGTTCTTTCCTTAGGTAAGGCAACACAATAAAAGAAAATCATGAAATTCTGAGATGGTGATAGGAACGCCCTACCCGATTTGTCCCTGCAATGCCTCTTAATTGCAACAATAGCTTCTGATAGACTGCCTGAAGAAGCTCTCATGATAGGTACAGAATTGTATAATTATAGATTGGATATGTTGAGTGGAAAGAAGTTTATAGCTGATGAAGAAGTGATCCATGCCTAAGAAGAATGTATAGAAGAAAATTTTTAATCGGTTAAAGACTACTCATCTGATGACTATTTAACAGATGAAGGAAAATATAAAATGGAGGAATATATTCTACTGGAATATAATATCAAATTTCTAACTAGCAAAAGCCCACCCTACGGAGAAACTATAAATGTTACAAAGAAACAAATGTAGTCATTTGAAAAGAATGGCGAATTTAAAATTATGGGAAAAAGATGTTGAATGGGGTGGAGCAATTTTGGATAAATATCATTTAATTGATTCTTGGATGTACAATCGCTTTGTAGAATCGAGACAAAATTATAAACAGGTGACCACCAGAAAGTTGCAGCAATGGGCTTTAACTGCTACTAGTCAGTTCCCTGATTTGCAATTCAAAGCATCAAACTGCTGGGTGAATAAATTTAAACAAAGACACAACATTTCTCATCAAAAAATTACCGAATTTGTATCCCAAAAAGAAGCATGTATGATGAAAGAAATCTAGACTTCAGCAGATATGTTTCGTATTCAAACTAAATAGTTAATACTCAACTTTGATAGTGACTTCATCATCAATACAGATCAAACAGGTTTTTAAAATCAGGGCTGCCAACTACTATGCATTTGGTGTAGTAACTACACATTTGTTTACTTTTTCTATGCTTTACGCAACGCATGTTGAGAACTATGCTTTTTTCCTTCTTTTTTAAGGAAAAAAATCTACTGCCAAAAATGTACCATCTTATGTAAATTTGGTATTTTTTTATTTTTAAATATCCCTATCTTATTTTAGGTTCTGTACGTGGGTAGAAAGCAGGGATGTTAATTCTGCGCCGATTGCGCTGAGCTGTGCCGAAACACAAATTCTTGCGCCAAACTGCGCTTTTAGCCGATTTTTGCACCGGTCTGCGTCGAATACGTCATTTTGACTCTTTCAGGGTGCACCGAAACACAAATATTGCGCCGAACTGCGCTATTAGCCGGTCTGCGCGGAATACGTCATTTTGACTCTTTTTTAAATTTTTGCCACGCTCATTTATCTTTTAAAGCGTGTATGGAAAGCTAGTTAGCAGTAAAGCAAGATTCAAACTGCGTACGAAAGCTGCATTCCGAAGCCATTCTACCCGCCCCGGATCGGACCAGTCGGGCTTTGTTAGTCACCTCAATCAGGGCCGGCCAGATAGGCAAACAAGTACCGTAATTTATGGAAGAAACGCCGCGGCGTTTATGAGTTTAAAAGTTAAAAAATAGTAAGTGCGGCGTTTCTACCGGGTGCGGCATTTACAATATTTTTAATTTTTTTTAAGCCGATCTTCAACGAAAAATCGAAAAATTCGTTTCGTGATAATTTTCTCAAAAGATGGCACCACCACCGACACGTACTCTTTAGCGTGCACAGATCACAGCGTAGCGAATCAGAATGCGAACCTACCCCCATAGAAAAGAGGTTTGATCTTTGATACAGTTTTGGAGAAAGTCAGAGCACCCTAAGATGGGTCCATGTCCCGTGCTCTGAAGTGGATGGCTTCATACATCCAACCGATGTCTCCTCAATTAAGTAAAAAGAAAAAAAAAATAGAAGTAAATCTTTTACATCTACATTTTAGAACTATAATTAAATTTTAATGAAGTTTTGAATATATATTTTGAAGTTCTGTAAAATACCGCAAAAGTGCACTACCCTCTATTAAATGCACCCGTTTTTCAAATGAACCTCTATTGTTCTTAAAATACTGAATTTCAGCCAAAATTAGTCAATGTTGCGCACGGTGAGAGTTTAACCCTTTCCCCCCCCCCCCCCCCCAAAAAAAAAAAAAAAATAAATAAATAAAGTTAATCTGAAAGATTTTTTTTTTTTTCGCCGTGCAGTTTTGCGCCCTGTGCACTCTATGGAATAAACACTGCCAACTAATTGGTATGCTCAAGAAATGCTGAGTGCTTTTAAAATAAATCCCATTGTTATAAATATAAAAAATAATAAATAAATACCATCAAGAGTTGTTACACAACATTCAGTTTAAAACAACAATTTGCTGAAGCAATCTCATTACGTAATCAACAGCTGGCCATCCGCGCGGGGGGGGGGGGGGATGTTTACTTTTAACTGGAGACTCTTCTCACACATCGATTGCTGTTTTCATTTTAATGGCGCCTGGTAGTCTGTCTGAACTTTGTGCGGATGCAAGAAGGTTTTTAGAAGTTATTTTTTTATTTCTATAAATTCACCTTTGTGAATATAAACATTGATATCTGATTATTTGAAAATAGAAATTGTAAGCTTCATAAAATAGTGGCAAATACTTTAAAACATTCTATGGGAAGGGGGAGAAAAAAGGAGATTTTTTTACCGTTTATCCAATTTCTACCAAAATATATCCGATCAACTTAATAGCTTTTTTAATAAATTAGGTCTAATAAGTAATGCAACATATTTTTTTTTTTTTTTTTTTTTTTTTTTTTTTGTTAATTAAGAAATTATTTTAGAAAACATTGAATTTTATCTGGCATTGACTTCTGACCACGATCACCCCGCCCCCCCCCCCCCCACACACACACACACACACCAACGATCGCGGCTGCGGCGTTTTTAACGATTTTCTAGCTAACTAAGCTCATTTTCATGGGTGCGGCATTTCTTCCATAAATTACGGTAATCATCGCAACGTGCACCGTTTTTTGTTTATGAAGGGGCACAATTTGCTATTTGGAGATGAAACATTATGGACCAATTCGTTTTTCAACATGTACACATGCATTGTTTTTTTGTTTTGTTTTTTAAATTGATATTGTACCTTTTTGAGAAAGAAAAATGGAGGAAAATGTTTTTTTGGTGCAAAATAAATCTGCTGTCTTTAAATCAAAACTTAAAGGAGAAATCAATACGCCTTTCATAACTTGTTATTCGAAAAGTTTTTATGTATTCACACTGTTTACAAAAGCGATTCATATGTTTTACCTTTTTGAGCTTAAAAAAAAAAAAAAAGCCCCCTCCTCTGAAATGGGTAACGATCCGCCACAGCTCTATGTATATGTATTTTCCCGATTTGAACTGGCACTATTTTTTTCGGGCCCCACCACTGAAGCAGGTCCCGAGCCGCCACTGGCTGTTATAGAAAGTGGACAGATTCTATTAACGGAAGGGAAGGATAGACTTGCAAAAACATTAAAACTATTAGAAGAAAATGAAAAAGCTCAAGAAGAAATTAATAAAAATAAAAAAAAGAATAAATAGAAAACTAGATAACTTATGATACTTAATTTGTAATCTCATTATTAATTTCTCATAATCTTAATTTTTAACTTACCATAATTCTTAATTTCTCTCAACAGTCATTAAATATTTTTTGTTTACATTTGCTTTGTATATTGTGTTCAAGTATTATAGATGAATATGTAAATATTAGATGAGGTTAAATTACTGATACAAAAGCATATGCTATTAAAAGTACACACATTTAATTATTCTAACCATCAAATTTATTTTGTTTTCGATACTGCTTGCCAATTACGTGTTGTTGTATAAGAGGTATAATATTTAGATTTTCAAAAATCTCCATTTAATACTACTTGTGATTTGTAATAGAACCAAAGAATGAGATAGAAGCTTTTGTTTTAAAATTTAGTTTTCATTTTATTTGTGCTCTCTTTTTCGAGAGGAAGATTCCCTAAATGATTCTGAAAACGAAAAAAAAAGGGACAGGGATTGGCAACCTGTGGCTCGCAAGCCGCATACAAATCATACTCATGGTTCTTGAGTAGGAAAAAAATGACTTAACCACAGAAAGGTTGCTGACTCCTGATATGTATTGTTTTTACCAAGTTGCTGATAGCATAGCCTGTATACACCTTTTTTTTTTCCAGAGCTTTCCTAAAGTGCTTTCAAATAGTGTTTTGCTTTTAGCAAATGGTGTTTGCTCGCAAACTTTGCTTTTCTTGTATGCATTTATTGTGTTCCTAAATCTTCAATTTTATGCTCCAAAATCATGTTAATTCTGATCTCGAATCTTAGTTTTCCTCTCGGAAACTATTTTTTTGTGCTCCCGAGGTGCTCCCAAATGGAATTTTTCTGCTCCCAAATAGAATTTTTCTGCTCCCAAATGGAATTTTTCTGCTCCTGAGGTGCTCCCAAATGAAATTTTTTCTGCTCCCGGGGTGCTCCCAAATCGAGTGTTGGAGTTAACATCCCTGGTAGAAAGGTATCAGTGCATGCCTTCCAAGTAGTCGCCTTGATGTTGGTGCGAGTTGGCTGGTTGTAAGATCTTTCGACTCCTTTTTCTCTCTCCCCAGGCACGGAAACTTTCGCTAATGGATTTTGGCCATTCAGATGACTGCTCGGACGGCTTTCCTGATGTCAACGAAAGCTTCCTTTTCAATGCCTTGGGCAACAAAAATATGGGGTGCACGCATCATTTATTTTCCTTGGTCGTGCGTGTGCTTAAAAATTCTCGGCTCCCTCCCTACTTTGTGCTGTAGGGAAATAAATATGAATTGCGCGCACGGATTGAACTATCGATGCGAACTAAGCCGCATATTTTGGCACTCTTTAGGCGTATAGTTTACTTATCAGTTGCTGTTCTCATTTTAGTATATCATGTTTATGTGCTACTTTATAGAACTCCGTGGTTTATCGCTGTGTTAAAAATAATGGAATTAACGTTGCACACCAGGTCTAAGCTTCAATATACATCCTACATTTTTTTTTTTTTTTTGCTCCAAAAATAGTGATAAATGTAATATTTGGCCTTTTTCTGGGAATCCGAATGAATCCTGTACTACATTATGTTTTTAATCTTTTTCACAACATTTTCTTAACTTTTAAAATTCTTTTTTGTTGTTAGTTTTTAGTTTTCTGACTATTTTTATCATTGAAATGAAACGAGGGGTTGAGGTTTGCGGGAGCCCCCCCCCCCCCCTCATTTAAAAATCAATTTGTAGTTAATATTTTTGAAATTTATGTTGCTTAAATTCTTAACCATAAATTCTTGTATCAAATATTCAAATTTTAGCAGTGTATCCGGTTGTAAAACAGTTTTGGAAATGCTATTTCGCAGCTACTTTGTTTCTTTGGCGCCGTCAAACTTGGAAATTAGTAGGGGGAAAGTACTTTTTTTGTCATTGACCGGTAGAATTTACATCAAGTGATCAGTCATATGTCTTCTCTCATAGAGCATCACAAGTTTTTTACGAGTCCTCATTTCTCTTAAACTACCATGGGTGTTCCAAAAAAGTTAAAATCGCACAATATTGAGAGTTTTTTCAAAGCAAAGAAGGAAGACTAAAAAAGACGAAACATTGCTGAGTGAAACTATTGATGTTGCTTTAGAAACAGAAGCTAAGAACTTATTTGGAGATTTTTTTCCATTGCGTATCCAGACATATTGTTTTGAGGAATTGGGGTGGTATCATTAGGGTTTTTTTTTTTTTTTTTTTTGATGCTATAAGAGTAAATATTAAAAAAAATTGAACCCCCAAATGCTACCCTTGTCTAATGACAAGGGTAGGATTTGGCTCGGACGTTAAAGATGGTGCATAGTAAAGAATGTTATTTTATTATTTGTCCATCTCCCCGTTGTCGTGACTGGGAGAGTAACAGTGAGGAGTGAGGGGGCACAATGTATAATATCGTGGAAAATACAATTTTCACAGAGGTAAAATCCGAATTCATTGAATTTGGGAAGGGGGCAAACAATTGACCCCTTTTGCCCGTATTAAGTTACGTCTTTGGAAGGCACATATCCAGAAAAACATTTTGAAAGGGGTCCAAATGTCAAAAAAGGCAAAAAATTTCACTAAAAGATTATATCATTATCATTTTAGTAACAAAAATCAAAATTTCGGGGGAGGAGTCCGGACCCCGCCCCCTAAAATATTTTTTGGCCTTTGGTCCCCCTCAATAATTTACAGGCTGCGGCACTAATGCATTCAATATAAATAAGGGTATCGGATTTAAAAAAAAAAAAAAATTAAGAAAACATTGTGCTCATCATCAAACCTTGCATAAGACTGACAAACAACAAATACATGCCACATAACTTGAATCGCAGCAGAACAATGGATTTGGCAACAGACTGTCGCCCCTCTGTTGACCTCTGCTTCTTTTTTCGACCTCCACCTCAGTATATCTGTGATTGCTGACATACACTGGTGATGGTCCGAATGTACAAGAATATAATCAAATATTCGGTCTTTCACCGGCGTATTTGGTATATGTCAACATTCACTGGTGAATGTCGACATTCTCCAATTTCGGTCTTTCACAGTAACAAGTACACAATATTGCTTCAATAAATTGAAAACATTTCTACAAACTTACATTTTTCATTTTGTTCACATGTAATTTTTTAATTAGCATAGATAATGCTTTAATTACAAAATGTGTTAAAATATTCAAACTGTCCTAACTATAATCAATTGTAAAAATTAACTTTGAATACTGGAAACAAAAATAAATAAAAAAAAAAAAATCTGAAAAAATTATAGTATTAAAAAAATGAGTTGCTCCAGTAAAGTCTGGAGCAAAAAATTTAGTATCAGTCTCAGTGATACCAGGTAGGCATACAAAGTCACTGGATTTCAGCATGAATAGAATTTTTAGTATGAACTACAAAAGTATAGAAGCTATGTATGTAAAGACTTCATTCCTTCACAAATTCCTTTTGTATGACAAAATCCTTGTATAATGAGGATGCTTTATTGGTTTTATCAACCTATAAATTAGCATGATAATCAGCCCAAGTGCAAAACAAAATATAAGTTTATATCATCATTTAAGATTCCATTTAATGTTAATTACATGAAGTTTGTCTTTTGTAATTTTCACAAATAAAACCTATTTCAAATCTATTGCAGGATGCTAAAGTCATGTCTTGGTGGGATTATGGCTACCAGTTAACTGCTATGGCAAATCGGACAATTCTAGTTGATAATAACACATGGAATAATACACATATATCTCGAGTTGGTCAAGCTATGGCATCTTCTGAAGAAAAAGCTTATGAAATCATGCGAGAACTTGATGTTAATTATGTACTTGTTATTTTTGGTGGTTTGACTGGATATTCATCTGATGGTAATTTTTATCTTTGAAAATTTTATCACTTCAGTTTAATTAGTTGATTTTTGTATACATAAGTTTAAAAATTGTTTATTGCTTACATTAATTCTGTATGTTCTGGTTTAAATTAATTATATATTGCATAACTCTTTATAAAAGGCTTAAATACAGTAATACTCTTGATATGTAGGACCGAGCAATAACCACATACTTCGAAATTTGTGCAATTTGGAATATAATTTCACATATAAATAAATATGTACATATAGATTATTTTTAATTGGGGCTGGAGACTAAAGAAAACAATTTACCATATATACTCGAGTATAAGCCGAGAAATTTTAGTCAAAATTTTGATTAAAAAGTCAGGGAGTTGGCCTATACTCAGGTTAGTAAATGAATGGGACGAGTAAGGTTCAGTGACCTGGCCGCCATCTTAGATTTCGTTTTTTTCGCAGTCCTTTTCTCGTATTTGGAAAATGGACAGACTAACCAAAAGCAACAAAAATATGGGACAGAAATAAAAAAGACTTAGAAATATTTTCATGAAATAAAAGAAAATTTGCATGTTTAAAAAAAAAGAAATTACAAAAAATTTCCTACATTTCTCACAAAAATGTAAATTAAACTCTAGAAAACAAGGACCTTAAACAATTTATAAATATATTAGACAAAAAAATAATTAAATTAAAAATCAGCTTACCATTTAACCATTGACTGCATTTGTTATCCAATTTATTGCAATTCCAATTTGCGCATGCAGTATTTTTAAGCAAAATAAGAAATAAATATGGATCTAGATTTTAATCTTGAAACTAATTTATAAATAAAGAAAAATAAATACAGAACTTCGATGAAAAATTGGCACTTCCACTTAGAAATCATCAAAGCCCGATTCGCTGTCAGAATGTCTGAATAATTTGTGGAATTCCTCTTACTTCATCGGCACATCCGGGCGAGTGATCGATCTTTTCGGCCCTGCGTTTTATATTCAACTTATACCCGGGTTTTCGATTTTTAATTTTTCTAAGTAAAGTTATAGGTTCGGCTTATACTCGAGTCAGCTTATACTCGAATATATACGGTAGGAAAAAATGTTAAATAAAATCTTAGATAATACATATGTACAACAAATTATATTATTAAAATTGTAAACTAAATTTATTTTGGAAATAAACAAAGACAAATCACATAATTCTGGGCTCGCATTAAAGGTCAAAATAAGCGGTCGCCACGTTGTAACTGCATTTTTAAAAGTGGAGACTACAAATTTTTGTACCAGTCACCACAGTCTATTGTGCCTTTTTCTTTTCACAGATATTTTTTTTTTAAATTTAAGAATTGAAAGTAAAATAGAAACAGGAGATATTGAAGCCTATGTTCTTGACATGATTCAACAAAACTTTAAAGATACAGAAAAAACACTCAAGATACTGGTGTTAAATGTTAAAATAAATAAAAACTTTGTGAAAAACACACATGAAATGATACTTATAACAAGATATGATTGTTTCATCTGAAAATTTATTCAGTCTTCATCAGTAAAAGTTTTTTGTCTCACAAAACAGTGGGGACAATGAATGTGAACAGTGTTCCTACTGTTTTGTGAGATGAAGAGCTTTGACTGATGAAGAATGAATAAATTTTCAGCCGAAACAAACATATCTTGTTATAAATATCATTTTATGTGTGTTTTTTCAAAAAGTTTTTATTTATTTTTAAAGATCCATTTCAGCATGGGGATAGGAGAAGGGGAGAGGCAGGGCTGGATCATTGATACACGAAATTTGTACATCATGATCAGTAATCAGAAGTGACAATCTGTTTTTAAAATTTGTAAACAAGATGTTACAGCAATGCCTACAATTGCAGTTTGAAGCAGACACCTACAATTGTTTGTTCTTACCTGCCTCCTCCGCCTGCCAAGTATGAGATCTCTTCCTGGAAACAAAAAACAGACGAGTGCAACATTTTCTTTATTAATTCTTTTCATGTATTGTTCTAATACTAAAAAAAGAAACATATACCCATAAAGCATAAAGCTGCTGGCAGGTGTCTTTCTCGGAAAATTACAATGTCCATCATGAATGAAGACCAGAGGCATACATAAAAAAACCAGCCAGGGTGTTTAAAAAAACAAACAAAAAAGATGCTTTGTTTTCCAAAAAGGCACTTTTGTGTACCATGGAGAAACATCCAGAACTGGTTTCGCATTATCTCAAATTGATTAAACATTATTTCTATATCTGCAATTCATAAAGTCTGTGACATAAATTTAGAGGAAAGGCATGTCTTGAACAAAATCGCACAAACTTTCTTACTCGCAATAAATCATTTTGCATTTCTAAATAAATCCATACTTCTCTATGCTTAGTAGACATCTATAATAACTATAAATAAACTGAAGTACGGAGGCCAGATATGATTACACTGAGCAATCATGAGCAATCATTTGGAAACAAAACTTGCAAGAGTATAAAACTGCCAATTAAAAACAATGGGAGCTGCCATCATCTGACAGAGTCTAGAATTATGATTGTTTAGTAATTCACAACTGCATAGTTACCAATCATAACATCCACTTTTGAGGATCGACAGTGAAATCATTTTGAGCTCTCTTCTTTCCTCCAGTAAAAGTGTAATATCCCTGATGGCCCTTTTATGATGCTGAAAATAAATATCACAGGGTCACCTTTCAGGTCATGTGGATGAAAGAAAACAGATGAAATAAAAAAATGAGTTATATCTGAAAACCATTCCAATTATGAAAAAAATAATTATTTGTAAAAGGACATTTTATCTGTCTGCATTTATGAGAAATGTCTAATTGCATTGCTTGGAATTTTGTGAAGGGGCAGTTGTACATCGTGTTTTGTAAAAGGTTGTTTCAATTGATCAAATTTTTGTTACAGGATAGGTTTAATACATAGCATTTTGCAAAGGGCCATAAAATGATCGTAATTTTTGACTGCATTGATCCTTGTAAGAGGGAGGGGAAATGGGAAACTTTAGTAAATAAAAATGAAAACAAGGACATACCAAGGAATAGGGGGGAGAAAAAAGGCTGCCCAGCACAAAGGTTGCCGGACATCATGCCCTGCTTAATCTGTCTGGAGTCAACACTGAGTGGAATGTAAAAGGGAATTAAAGTAGGTCAGTCACTGAAGGGTGAAAAGAGATAGAAACAGTCCAATTCTGCTTACACTCAAAAGTTAAACTGCATCAGTTTTTCAAAAGACAGCTCTTACAAAAATTTCCCTTTCCCCCCCTGTTTTTGAGAGTGAACAACAAAGCATAGGAGTGGTTTTCTTGGGCTTAATGGTTTTTTAAAAAGCGGTAATAGCATAACATTATGCAGAAATGCTGTCAACAACAGCAGGGCTGTAGCCAGGAAAATATGATGACAGGCTAAAATTTTGTATATCACATAATTAATGTATGGGGCTCAGGGAACTAATAAGAATTTTTTTTCTATATGGGAACAGTATAAAAATTAAAATTTTGTATTTTTACATAACTTTGTGATTTATAGTACTTGCCTGTGGTTAATATTTAAGGAATAAAAGCTTAAGTCAGTGTTTTTAGGACACCCAGCATAAACTGACAGGCAATTGGTTTTTTTTTTTTGTAGAAAATAATTTCTTAGATGTATATTTTAAGAAATCTTTCTTTATTATTTAAGCTGTGCATGTTTATTAAACTTGTATTAAGCTGTGTAATATTAAAAAAATGTGAGTGATCACTCAAAATTTCAAGTTCAGTGGCCACTGGCCACTTTCCTGAATTTTGACCTCTAGCTCACATATGTCAAGGTATTACTGTAAATGCAAAGTGTATCAGGAAACTGTGTTTACTCCTTCAGGGTTTCCACTCTACTTGAAAACGAGAAAACCTGGAAAAGTCGGGGAATTTTATGATAAAATCTGGAATTTTAGGAAAAATTCTTAAATATTGCGATATATGCCAAGTGGTCGATAATAACTAATGTGGAAAACTTCTCATAGCAAATTGTAACCCTTAGTTTCCCTTAAACAAAGAATTGGGGGAAAACTTTACACTGAAAGAACTGTCCTATTTCATTGATTGTGCTGTGGCAAGTCTTGGATGGAACGTAATGATGTTATGCACTAGTTATCTAGATGCATAACATCTACTAGAATATTAAAGCCATTACTAGAATGTTAAAGCCATTCATAAGTGTGATTATATAATGTTTACTTTTTAATACATATATATGCCCTTATACCTTTTTCTATAAATTTTATCTGTTCATTATTGCAATTAGATATAGGGGTGTTACAGCTGTATTATTTGCACCATATTGTGGCAATTACATGTTTTACAGCTTTATTAGGGACATTTGCCAAGCCATGATGTTGCCACCAATTTTTCCCAATTTTCAACTTTTCTTCCTTTTGCACATAAGTGTAGAGCCTCCCCCTCCTCTTTCTCTGGCTTAAATTTTTTTTTCTCTTTAGCTTTTGTTTTCAAGCTACATTAACCAGGAAGGCTCGATAATATATTCCATTCTATTTATTTTTAACTAAGATCAATTTTTGATAGGGTATAATTAAACTTTTTTAATAGTTTAGGGAAAAAAATTGACTAAAATTTTGAATATGCAACTGACTACAAACATCAAAAACTACTGAAAATATTCAAAATTACTATTGAAAAGTCTCATTGAGGGTTGGCATCTCTGCTAATTAGACATGTATGTGATATGTGAATAGTAAAGAAGCAGAATTCTAAATAATTTTATTCTGCTGTCTAAGGGAAATTTGCAGTTGGGAAGAGCAGATAGATAGAATAAAATCCTCATAAAATTCAGGAGATGTTTACACTGATTTTGTATGCAAAACATTATCAGAGAAAATTGTTTGCTAAGTGAGACTTAAAAACAAACTGGTATTTAACTCACAAAGCGATGTAGCCTAATACTTTTTTATGCAACAATTTAGCAGAGCTATAAAAGCTATTTGCATAGTGAAATCTAAAAACAAGAAACTTGGCAGTGTGTAAAAAATGACTAGAAATTGATACCTCATAAAAAGGTTAAAAATAACTTAGTTTATTGAAGAAAAGTATAAAAGCATTTAATCACACTTAAGTTAATCATAGTAAATTATCACAGATAACAAACATTTTTATCAGACCGACATGCGAGCTTTCATTTCATTGGGAATGGCAAAAGTCAAAGCAAGCAAGCTAATTGCTACACATTTGCACAAGTATTTATACTCGCTGAACAACACAGTTAGCATAAAATTACGGGCACTGAGCATGACTGGGAGAATGTCATCCCATAGCAATACTTCTGCAAAAGCTCAGCTGCCTGGTGGAAAAAAGTGCAAGCACACCATTCAGCGTACGATCGGCATCTGATAAACATCGCCATTAGTGATAAAATTATTTAACTTAGTAACTGCATATGGAAGCTTTCCTATGTAGTAGATACGCTCAAGTAATTATTTAACAGTGACAAGAACATATTGTGTGTTAAGGGCTAACTAGCCCCCCCCCCCCCTCTTGTCACTGACGAGAACAGCTGACAGCTAATGGCCAACTGCTAACGGCTGTACAGCCGAAGAACTATCAATTAAATAAAACATTACCGTACAAGATTTAACGAGAAAATTGAAATTTCAGCTCTGAAAAAAGCTACATTTTTTTAACATTATTTTATCATCCTAGCAATAACAATCAAAATTGTCACATAGACAAATCATGAAGGAAAACTTTTCCACACAATTAAACAACCTAACTAACAAGATAATATTAAAACACAGTACAAGCATTAGAAATTAAGGCTTCTAAAGCTGAACACTTCTAACACATTTACAATCATGGTAACCCTAAGGCAGGGATGGGCAAACTACGGCACGTGGGCCAAATCCGACCCGCCGGAAGGTTTTATCCAGCCCGCGGATAGAATTTTAAATTTGCTGGTCCGACAGAAATCAAAAGAAAAAATATATTTATATATTATATATCCATATTAAGAATTATGAAGATGGCTTGAAAAAACTGCATTTTGAGTTTGAATGCAGATTTCAAGATTTCAGTGCCATTCAAACAGAATTGGATATTTTTACCATGCCTTTCAACGTAAATTGTGAACCAATGAGGTCTGATTTGCAGCTTGAATTAATTGAGTTGCAATCTAACAATCATCTGAAGCAGTTGTTTCTAAATATGCGAAAGTTAGTTTTACAAATCATTATCAAAAGAAAGTTTCCCAAATTTAATATTTCACTCCCAGAAAATCAGTGCTATGTTTGCTTCATCTTATATATGTGAACAAGTGTTTTCAACTATGAACCTTAGAAAGAATTCTTTCAGAAGTAGACTGACTGATGAGCATTTAGCCTCGTTCCTTAGAATCAGTACATCTCACTTCAAACCTCAATATAAGAAACTTTTAAAAATGAAATCGCAATTTCATTCATCTCATTAACATATTTAAATTGTAATGCATGTATATTGTTTTTAAAAATTTAGAAAAATTTATCTTGGCCCGTCAAACTTTTTTTTTTTTTTTTCGATTTTTGGCCCGTGACCGAAAAAGTTTGCCCATCCCTGCCCTAAGGTATCCTTACATTTTTACCTAACATTATAAAAAAGTTTGTGCAAAAGTCTTTGAAAAAAACTACAATTATACCTGAGTATATCTACACACTTTTATGAATTATACTTATTTAAATGTTACAGTGATTCTAACACATCAGATTAATTTTGAATTACAGAAAAAAATGTATATTATATGGTACCCATGCAGAACAATGTTAAAATTAAGAATCATAAAAATCTGAAAGATCATTTGTTGCAACATAATTAAAAGAAGATATATGTTTCAGTAGTCAACATTCAATTGCACATAAAAACCTTCATTGAAATCAACATTTGAAGTTGCATACAGCACAACATATAAGGGCCCTTGATTTCATACTTCATATTCACACTAACTTCACTAACATATTGAAAGTACTATTGGTAGTAAGAAACAAACATAAGTATAAGCATGATTAAAATAAATAATTAAAATATAAACATTTGGGTTCAATTACAGTTTAAAAGATTTATATAAACACCATACTGCATGCATTTAGAAATTTTATTAAAGAAATAAAACAATTTATGTTACAAAAAAATGGGTATGACATAAATGCTTGATTCAGAACTAAAGATTGCACACTATTACATCATTTGAACTTCTGCAAGGTAAGTGGGAAATAGTTTGTGGCATTTCCATTTATAAAAAAAAATGAGTTACAGAATTAAATATAACATGACCATGACAAAAGACCTTCCTGTGAGGCTACTTCTATGAAAGCCACTACCCCCTACAGGCCCTCTGGCAGTTTACATGGGCACTGGGCAAGACACTTCTCCCGCTCGGATCCCGGAGAATGACTTAACACAGGGCCACACTCGCATTCCGAAGAGAATTTAAATTGCCTACCTAGCAGGAAGACTTTATATCTGACAAAAAAAATTTACCTTGATCAACACCTATTATTTCTAATGCACAAAACTGCTCAATAAAACTTTACAGGTATATAAAAAGTAATGTACAAAAGTTCAAAAAAACAACATGCTTTACAAGCACAAAAAAGCTTTCAAATTCAAAGCTTACAACAAAAAAATACTTTCTTTAAATTTATTCAATTCAAACTTTGTCTGGGGCTGGGTGAAGATGTCTGCAAAACTTTCCTTACTCTTCACATACTTTATATTAAAAATAGCTTTGTAAATTAGTCCATGGACCAAAAACATTTTCAGATCTATGTGTTTGGTTCTATAATTTTCAATTTGTGATTTTACGAAATCAATAGTGGCCATAATATCTATATACAACAGTGACCTACATTTAACTTTTGGTATGATTTTGTTACTGATACATTCATTTATAATTTGGTCAAACCATAATATTTCTTTAGAAGCTGCTGTCAAAGCAACAAACTCTGATTCTAATGTATTTAAACTAAAGCATTTTTCCTTAAATGTGCACCAAGCAATAGAAGCTTTGTCTAACAAAACTAATTGACCACCCATAAATGTACGGTCATCCCTATTAGTCGCAAAATTGGCATCTGTGTGTGTGATTAATTGTACTTTCTTACACTAGCTCAGGCAAAGTTTTACATTTTTTTTTTGAAGAAACATCACCTAGCAATTTTATTAGGCTACCTCAATGTGCTAGTCCTAGATTACTCTGAAATTGACTAAAAATGTTTATAGCGTAACTTATGTCAGGTCGAGTACGATTGGCTGTGAATGGCAGACTACCTAACAAACTTCGATTATTTCATTTCTTCGATTTCAGTTTCCCATTGAAGGCATTGGCTTTTGGAATAAACTACTTTAGAAATTGGTAGTGATGAAATAGGAAACTTGTATTTTTTAATTTCCACACCATTCGGCAAACGGTCGGCATCTGGTAAACATTACCATTAGTGATGAAAAGGATTTAACTTTCTGTAACTGCGTACAGAAGCTTTACTATGCTCAAGTAATTATTTAATATGACTTAGAAAGAAGTTAAAGGAGCTTTTAAAAGAAAAGTAGTATTATTTAACAGTGGCAAGAATATATTGAGAGTTAAGGGCTTACAAAAATATGCTCTCTGCTTTGGGAATTTGGTGAAATTCATTGTCACTTGGACCTCTTGTATCATTACATTGGGTGGGACTCTGTAGCTTATTACCTGTATGATTACTGCATCTACTATGAGGTTTGAGATGGAAGGAGTCAAAGTTAACTGCACTTTAATTTTAGTATTTAACTGACATAAAAAAAATTATTGAAGTAATTATCTTACTCTTTATTTCAGATATCAACAAGTTTTTATGGATGGTAAGAATTGGTGGCAGTACAGAGCGTGGTAAGCATATTAAAGAAAATGATTACTATACGTCTTCTGGAGAATTTCGTATTGATAGAGAAGGTTCACCAGTGTTGCTGAACTGCTTAATGTACAAAATGTGTTATTATCGCTTTGGTTCTGTTTATACTGAAGCTGGTAAGTATGAAATTTATTTTAAGAGAAAATAGATTTCTTCTGTTTGATTTTACAAAAGTACGAACATGTTTCTGTCATTAAAAAAATGATTTGTACTATATCATTTCATTTAACAATTGGCATACATTTTTTCAGTGTTTGTAACATGTACCTCACCCTTCCTCTCTCTCTCTCTCTCTCTCTCTCTCTCTCTCACACATGCACACTCGCACTAAACAACTAATTGGAGATACATACAGTCTCTAAAAGTCTCCATCTATAATATTGCTTTTACTTGTTTTTTCTCCCAAATTGTTTTGATAAATGTTGAGTTGTTTTATGGAAAAAATAAAAGAAACAGAAGCAATATTCATACATTCACTCCAACAGCATACCTGCCAACTCTCCTGGAATTTGATTTCTCTCTTCTCTTTTAGCATATTTCAGTCTTTATGATCAAAATATTAATTTCCCCATAGTTTTGAAAAAGTCCTGTATTTTCAACCATACTGTCTGTTTTTGTACCCCCCCCCCCCCCACACACACACACTTCACCAGTTCTGTAATAAATTGAACACAACTAGAAAGCTTTCACATATTTCAATGAAGTGAAAATATGTAGTTAAATTTCTTTTTAAACTTTTATTCAGCTTTCCTGCTTTATTGGTTTGTGTTGCACTTTTCCAAATAACTTGTGATCCATTTTTTACCCCATTTCAATTAAAATTAAATCAGGCCTAGGAGCTGGTCTCTTTTTTTAGGTTTGTCTCTTATAATCTCTTTTTTTTTTTTTTTTTTTTTTTTTCAGAATAAGTCTATTTTTAATCTTTTTTTGTTGCTTGAATAAAGGACACATTCGATGCAATGTTTCATGGGGGGGGGGGGGGGGGTCCAAGTGATTTCTCTTTAAGCCCTAAAAAAATGAGATAGTTCACATCTGATGCACTGGGACCATATTTTCAGCAAATGATCTTAGATGATGTAGGAGACTCTTTTTATTCAGTCTGCTTTGAAATCAATTAACATTGAAAACAAAAAGTAGCTCCAGATATTTCTGAAATATTGGTCAAAGGCTAAAGGTGGGGTATAGTTTCAAGACATTTGCAAACATTTTTCATTGGGAAAGCTAATGCACACACTCTCCATGAAAAAATTCACTCAGCCATCAGTATTGCAAAGCTGCCAGTTTGAAAGCTTTTGATGATTGGATCTGATGGGGCCAATGTGAACAAGAAAGTTCATAGACTTTTCAACGAAGATTTAATTGTGATGTGATCTTGTGGTTTAGTGGATATCGGGGCCTGTCCCATACAAATAATACACAATGCATATCTGAAAGCCTTGCAAACCTTTGGTGAAGATGCATTGGAATTACTAGTTGCAATTTACCACTAATTGGATGGATGGCCAGCAAGAGTGGAGGAATATGAAAAAATTCAAGATCTCAGGCTACCTCAAAAGAAATTCTTGAAACATTCTTTATCTAGGTGGCTTACCTTTCGTTTTGCTGCTGAGGGATTACTTGAACAGTGGGAAGGAGTAAATCATTACTTTCTTAAATTTATTCCATCAACAAAGACACAGGCTGTGTTGCAGTCTAGTTCTTACAAAAAGATCTCTAACCTTTTACGTTATTAAACAATCAAAGAAGAATTGAATTTTACTGTATTTTCTGCAGAACTTTTTATAAATTTTACTGAAAGATTCTAAGGAGATGAACCTTTAATCCTTCTACACAAAGTTTTGTGTACTTTAACGATTTTCAATTTTTTCTGGTCTCAACTGGCCTTTTTCAGTTGGGGATTATTCAAAATTTATCAACATTTTTGGCTAGGAAATTCACATATATCAGCATTTGGTATCTTTCCAGTTACTTTTTCTGCCAAAAATTCTCTTTTCAGTCTTTCTATGAAAAGTCACCTTTCTCTCTTCTTTTGAGATGGTTTACCACTCCTACCCTATTAAATGTACTGATGGGTTTTTGTTATGTAACCCCATTATGTAACCCTTTTAAATAAAGTAAAATGATAAGGAAATTCTATACAATACAACAGGGGTGGCCATTGCATGGCTTGCAAGCTACATGCGGCTCTCCTAGGCAAGTAGTGCGGCTCTTATGCTATTAAAACATGCATAAAATATGGCAAACTGAAACACCTCAATTTCCAAGAGTAATTAATTTGTTAAAATTCTTTTGTGGAAGCATTTTAGCTAAAAAATATTTTTTTAAAGTGGTACTGATTCTATGAAACAAATTTGTAAGATAAATCTGAAAGTTGATTTGTGTGTAGATATTTGATGATTGTTGTCCATCTTAGCTGTTAGTTGTCGAAAGTTTGTTTAATGATTTGTTAAATCAGTTCTGACTAGCACAATTAAATGCTTAACAGTTAAAAATAGACTGATGTTCTAGTGATTGTTTTTAGTAAATTTAATTATTTAGTACAAAGACTCACAACAATTTTAAGTACCAAAAACCTAATGAGTTAATTGCACTCCCTTTGTAATTTTGTTCCAAAATCTTAAAGCATGTTTCAGATTGGATTAAAAAAGTGACATCCGTGTGCCAAAGATATGATTGACAAACATATTAACTGTTGACGAGATCAGGGCCTGACTATATAACATTTTTGTGCCCAGGGCACTTTTAAAACTTGTGCACCTACATATAGCTGGCTCAATTTTGTGCCCCTGTACATAGCTCTAAACTCAATATTTTGGCCTGTTTCTGCATGTGTGCCCATGCAATAATCAGGGCCTGGACGAGACTGGTCTCTTATGACATTCTTCTGAACAAAACATTGTCTTTCAAGGGAGAGAAAAGTAGAAGTTTTTTGTTTTCTTTCTAATAGCCGGGTCAGCAGTCTACTGGAGGCTTGACCACTATAGATGTTGGTTATTTCAGTATGGAAGCCCCTATTAGGCAGACCAACATTCGCCCTATGAATGGTCTAATTTTGAAGCAATTTCAGATAAGAGACTTATCACTTCATATTGGCATCCCAGAGGTATTGTTTGAACATAGTGGAATTAGAGCCATGACAAATTTTATGTGATATAATTATGACAAACCAAGATATTTCAAGAACATTGATGTACAAAATCTTAATGTTCCCTGGAATTCTAAAAAGAAAGCATGGATGATGAGTGAAATGAGCAATTGGTTTGTTGATTTTGTCAAAAAAATAAAGTGGCTAACTCTTCCGGACAATGCTACTTCTCATCCTGTAGATTTAAAATTAAAAAATGTGAAGTTAGTCTTTTAATCTGGATATCCACAACTTTGAAGTAAGGTACAGAAAGCTTCTTCACAGACTTGTTTTTTTTAAATATTTCTTCTTGTAAATCTAGTGAAGAGTCAGCCAAATCCAATTCCCTCTTGGGTTAAGTTTCCTGGTACATGTCAGCTTTTAAAACGGTGAAATATGGGAGTATTCTAAAATGTTTAAAAAGGCAGGAAATGTAAGTGCAAGCAGTGAGGTATCCAATTGTGCAACAGAGAAAATCAAAAAGAGCTTGATGAATTTCTGACAAATGGATTTAAATGTCTTTGTTGAATATTATGTAGAAATTAACAAGAGCATGTAGGTAGAAGACTTGAATGTTATAAATTTCATTCCTCAAAACACAACTAAACAGTTTTTCTCTTTCCAGTGGTGATAATTTCCCTGTGAGTGAAAACTAAGTGTGTTAGACTTTTTGGAAGCAGTGGTTGGTTGAGGGTTATCGTGCAAAATCCAGATGCGATATGCTCTGCCAAACAATAGCAAGAGAAATCTAAAAAATACCACTAGGTAAAAAATGTGACATAAAAGGTGTAAAAGCTAAAATACCACAACTTTCAAAATAATATAAAAGCCCCATCCAAGCACCAGTCAGAACACTTCATGCCATAGTTGGATAAAAAGATAAACTATCTGCCAACTCATAATAGCCTGTGATAACAGAATATGTAGTGTTTATATAAACATGTGTATATGTATGCATACATCCCTACATATGCAGCGAGCTTGTACTATCAGTGACTTAAAAAATATTCTTTCTGCGTAACTATCCATAAAAAACAAAATCTCAACAAAACCTCAGAATTACTGCGAAACTAAGACCTTTGAATATATCTGTACATAGTGTGCATCTATATTATTGACTGCATCATGGATTTTGTATCAAAGGAAGAAGGCCGATTCATCGAAGGAAGCAGAACAAACTCTATGTAGGGTTTCAACCAAAATGTCATCAAGTCAGGGATAAAAGAAGCTAAAGTAAGATTGCAAGGTGCCCTGTGGCAACTAAAAGGCAACTACCGTAATTTCCGGAAGAAACGCCGCACTCGAAGAAAACAGGCCAAGAAAAATTAAAACTGTACAGAAACGCCGCATTGGCGTAAACGCCGCACTAAATTAAATTGCATGCACATGACCTTGAACCTCACAGTTGGAAAATTTTGCTCTGTGTCATGATGTATGGCATTTCATTTAAGAGAAAAAAATGAAATAAAATCATAATATAAAAATAAATTATTAAGTAAGAAATATGAAAATGTACTTACGTTCATGAATTTTGATAATTATCCGTTAAAGAAGTCCATATATACGTAACACTGATACTATGTTACTGCGGAAAAGGATCCAACAAAGAAAAAACAAAATGAATGAAAGATGAAATTTTCAAATTTGACTCTTGCTAAGAGAAATCAAAATTATGTGAAGCCGTCAAAGTCTGAATCTTCCTAAATCAAGATCCAAGTCTGCGACATCGTCAAAATCATTATCTGGGGGTATCATAGATTTATTATCTTGAGTTATGATTTCAGCTTCTCTGAATCCTGAAACTATCGACGATATTTTCGACGATATTGTATCCATTTGCAAGATACGTGGAGGCGTGACAGCTTTCCGAAAGAATCACTGTGGATTTACAAAATAAGGGGAAGGGGAGAGGATGGGTTCTGAAAAATTCATTTAAGGACAGAGTTCCTCGAAATCTGACGATCTTCTACGTACAGAACCAAAGTGATAAGCTAATATTTGTTCATGTGAATGGATTTTTTTTTTTTTTTTTTGGCACGTAAGCGCCGCATCGTTAGAAACGCCGCACCTGTTAAAATTTTACTTTTTAAACACGTAAACGCCGTGCCGTTTCTTCCGGAAATTACGGTATTTACTACTGTAATCACAAATAGACAACTATAACAACTTTTCCATGTAAAATTGCTCAAAACAATACTTTTGAGTAAAATTATGACTATTTTTCTTGGAGTATCGGTACAATTTGCTTTTTGATAAAAACATTTTGGTTCATGGCAAAGTTTATGTTACCACATTGCTAACCCTATGTTAATGTTACTAAGCACTGAGCAGATGAGATTTTGAGAAATATTTGGCAAGGAAGGATGTATCTAAGGCGAGAGTACAGGACGACTGGACTCCCCCCACCCCCGAATTTCATTATTGTTGTCAAAATGATAATGAAAATGTAATAACAACAAGATCCAAAACGAACTTTTATTCCTTTAACACAGCCGTAGAAAAATATATCGAGAATTAACTTAATTTTATTACAATTTTGAATAATAGTCATATGTGTTACCAAACTTAAAGTCTCGTGATAATCTAGTGATTCCGTGTTTCCTGTTTCCTTACATTCGGCCATCCTAATAAATGGACGCCCTCGGCCATGAATTTTGAAAACTTCATCAACTTAGTCCATTTAAAGCACATAATCCTTGAGATAAACAGGCATTTTCTTGGTTCGTTTTCGAAAGTTTTTATCATTGCTTGAATCCTGCTGTGAAATAATAGTATCTGGTACAATATGTGGGACGTTGGGAGTTTCACTGGCATCAACATCAATTTCACTGGCATTGGCATCTTTTTCACTGGTATTGACACCTTCACAGTACTTAAAGTTTTCATCGTCATTAGTGATATGAAACAGCTTCATTTGAGATGCATGAGCAGTTGTTGTGTAGGGACGTCTTGAACGTCCTTGTCCAATTTTTCTGAAATCGGTCACTTGGTATACATCTGCTGGAAGTACTTTCATCACTACAAGGGGTCCTCGATATCGCGCTTGTGTTTTGGTACTATTTCCTGTAGCTTCCGGTAACCGTTTAACAACAACAACATCGCCAACAGAATACTTATCAGCAATACAATGACGTTTATCAAAAAAAACTTCATTTTATCTTGAGCTTTCAAAATGTTTTCCTGTGCTTCTTTGCGAAGTAATTCAGGTGCTGTATATTCATCAGATGTTGGTAGTAATTCCTTTGGGAATTGATCCAATTTAGTAGGCTTATAACCGTACAAAAGCTCGAAAGGTGGTTTGCCTGTAGATTTGCTAGGAGCCCAATTGATGCATCTCTGTATTTCGGGTAGTACTTTATCCCAATCTTTTTGTGACTCAGTTCGTATGCTCGAAGAAATCATGGGTAAAAGAATGCGGTTAATTCTCTCAACTTGCCCATTGGCAGCTGGTCTTTGACTACAGTTTAAAGTATGCTTAATACCATTCTTTAAACAAAACTCTTTAAATGCTGCAGATGTAAAGCATGTTCCTCGATCAGTTACAACTCTATTAGGACTTCCAAAATCATTGATGAAGTCTTCCAAGTGTCTTAACACACATTTGGTCGAACAACTTACACAGGGTCTTAAACGAATAAATTTTGTTAAATTATCTATGAATACTAACAGTTCTGTGTTGCGAGATGAACTTGTGACAAAAGGCCCCAGAAAATCCATATGGACAATGTCAAACGGTCGTTTACCTGGTAGGATCGGATTCAATTTTCCTTGAACCTTTCCTGCAGGAACTTTCGTGAAAGCACACGTAACACATTGCCTTATGTGATTCTTGATATATTCTGCCATGCGAGGAAACCAGAACTGCTGAGTTATTAATTTAGTCACCTTATCAACCCCAAAATGTCCTGAAAAATCATGGAAGCGCACAGCAAGATATTTTCTCATAGATCTAGGCATTACAAATAACTTCTTATACACACCGTTATTGCATTTTATACGATATAATATGCCATTTATTAGCTCGTATTCATCTTCAATGTTCCTGTTTTTCTTCTTAGATCCATAATTCTTCAATACACTAATAATCTTTTGCAACTCTTCATCTTGCGTTTGTATTAAAGATATTTTATCTTCTTCCGTACAGATATAAAATGCATTAAATTGTACTTCATCTTTAGAACTACTTGCAACAACTTCATAGAGTTGCTCAGTATCGTCATTTATAATTGGAGCACGACTGGCAGCGTCCACATGAGCCATTTGAGAACCAGACCTATGTTTAACAGTGTAGTCAAATTCACTTAACAGTTCAACCCGTCTTGCTATCTGAGGTTTTATGTTCTTCTGACTGTTTAAATATGTTATTGCAGAACAGTCCATTACCAGAGTAAAATGGAGACCAAGCAGCAGTGGTCGCAGACGGGTTACTGACCAAACTACTGCTATCAGTTCTAGTCTACTCGAGTGATAATTTCTTTCATCGGGAGTAGTACGCCTGCTAACACAGTAAACTAAGCGAAGAGCATTGTTTTTGTCTTTTTGAAGTAACATTCCGGCTAAACCCGAAGAACACGCGTCAGTGTGAAGTTCAGTTTCATCACGTGGATCAAATAATTTTAAGACAGGTTCCGATATTAAAATTCGACGTAGTCTTTCAAATACATCTTGATGTTCAGTGTTCCAAATAAATGGTTGATCCTTCTTTAGTAAACAAGTCAATGGAGTAGCAATTGTGGCATATCTCTCAATAAAACGGCGAAAAAAAACTAGTTAAACCTAAAAATCGGCGGAGTTCATCCTTGGATTTTGGAACAGGAAATTCTGCAACGGCAGCCAGCTTTCTTGGCCCAGGTTTGATACCTTCTCGACTAACAACGAACCCCAAGTACTCAATTTCTGTCATGGCGAACTCACATTTAGATAACTTCAGTGTTATTCCGGCATTGCTTAATTTTTCGAGTATTAATCGAAGTTTTGACATCATGCTCTCAAAATCTGCAGACCCGAAGAAAATGTCATCTACAAAACAGGAAACGCCTTTCCATAACAAGTCACCCAATGCTAAAGACATACATCGTTGAAAAACAGAAGGACCATTAGCTAAACCAAAGAACAAGCGTGTCGGCTCGAAATGTCCGTCTGGTGTAGTAAACGCCGCTTTTCGAGATGATTCTTCATCCATAGGGATTTGATTGAAACCTTGGCATGCATCAAGGATGCAAAATAAGTTACACCCTGATAAACAGTCAAGTAAGTCATCTATACATGGTAGAGGGAATTTGTCTTTAACAGTTTGAGAATTTAGTTGCCTATAATCAATGACCATTCGGTACTCTCCAGTTTTCTTTTTTACGAGTAATACCGGACTACTATATTCTGACGAACTATCTCGAATTACTCCTTGGTCTTTTAAATTTTGAATCAAACCGCGGAGGATTTCCCTCTCATGGTGTAAAGCACGATATGGGGAACGAGAAACTGGTGTGCAGCCAGGTTTTTCTGTAATATGCATAACTGTATTATTAACACATCCAAGCTCGTCTGCTTTCATAGCTATGCACAATCTAAACTCATTTAATAAATCACATATCTTTTGTTTCTGTTCTGTTGTCATACTTGGGCCGATTTTAATAGAATCACATTGGATAGGTTCTCTATGTACGTGTTCCACAACTAAGACATTACAATTTTCTTTGACATCACTTTGGGTGTTTTCACTCCTATTTCTGTCAGCTAAGATATAATCGTTACACCAAGTTCCTCTTGCAATACGACGATTCTTTTTTAAATGAAGAGTTTCGTTGCTAAAGTTTGCGATTGGTACCACTGTTTTACCATCTCTAGTCAATAAAGCGAAATCTGTATCTTTACCGTTTTCATTCAATAGCATGACTGCATCTCTATTTTCAGCATTACTAATAACTTCTACCATTTTTACCGAGTGTGGTTCAATTATTTCTGGTTCAGATGTTTTGAGAACAGCACGTTCAGATTCATTCTCTATATCAAAACCTGGTAGCTCATTTATGTATAACAGCTTTGATTTTCCTTCCTTTCTGATCATCACTAAATCAGGGAAATCGATGATATTCTTTCCAATGATAACATTAGGTCCTGGAAAAGTGTTATCTGAAACAATATATAATTTCATATCATTCAAGACTATATTGTCGATAGTTACACTTGCTGTACAAATTCCAAGCGATTTTACTAATCCACCGATTCCTCTTATAGTAGCAGTATCACAAGTATGATCAGTAGAAGCATTTATTTGCTTAGAAAATGTATATTTTATCATAGAAATATCAGCGCCTGTATCGATCAAAGCCTCTGTTCTTACTCCATCGATTAAAACGGATTTCGAAGTAGTACGTTCATTTAATTCAGGTAATGAAGAAGCATTCACTAGTGGTGGTGGATTACTATAAGTTTTGGGGCAGTCTCTTGTGCCATGTCCTTCAGTTCGGCACGCAGTACAAAACTTCGGCTGCTTTGGTTTTAAACAATCTCGTGAGAAATGTCCTTTTTCAAAACAATTGTAGCAAACTTTTGAATCTGATCCTTTATACTTAATGACAGTTCCATCATTCTTCTTAACACTAACTTGTTCACAAGGCAAAAGTGATTCATTATTTTTCCTGTATAATCCACACAATTCAACATACTCATCAATTTTATCGACCAATGTTGTAGGCGATTTGAATGATGACCACTCACTTACATAATATTCTCGTACTGGTGCAGGCACGGTTTGCTTAATACGATCTGAAATTATTAAATTTTTCAGGTCTTCCGTCGTTTTTATTTCTAGCCCATTAACCCATCCGTCAAAATATGTTTCTAAATCATAAAAAAATTCTCGCCAAGTATTTCCATTTTTAATTGCATGGGAATAGAACAACTGTCTAAATTTTTCAGCGCTCAGTTTATAACGCTTAAGTAAGAGTGCTTTAACATGCACGTAATTTTCAGCTAATTCTTCGGGTTCTCTCATAATTAATTCTACAATTTCACTTGGCAAAACGCTTATCAAACACACCATCCACAGCGATGGTTCCATATTAACCCTCTTCATAACTCTTTCAAAATGCACTAGAAACAAACCAACATCATCATCATTTTTTGAAAAATTCCGTAATTGAGCTTGCCAATGAATTTTTGGTTTGGATGGTAAATCACTAGCAGACGTAGCCATAGACACAGTGTTGGCTTCAATTTCTAATTTTTTTCATCGCCAACTCATGTTGTCGCCTCAGTTCAGCCTCTTCTCTCTCTCTCTCTCTCTCAGCATTCAAATTAAAAATCATCCCTTGTATTAACTCTTCATCGAATTCCTTACTTTTCGTAATTAAATTTTTTAAATCTACAATCCTACAATTCTCTGTGACGGTTTCCCCTAATTCATGCGCGATTAACTGCAAATCACTTTTCCGCAAATTCTTTAAAAGTGCCATTAAAATCCCACTTTCTGAAATGTAATAACAACAAGATCCAAAACGAACTTTTATTCGTTTAACACAGCCGTAGAAAAATATATCGAGAACTAACTTAATTTTATTACAATTTTGAATAATAGTCATATGTGTTGCCAAACTTAAAGTCTCGTGATAATCTAGTGATTCCGTGTTTCCTGTTTCCAAAAAAAAAAAGGTCTTTTTGTGAAAAATTCTGCCTTTTCCACTATTTAGATTCCCTCTGAAATTTTTTCAATGGATACTTCTTCGTTGACAAGAACAAATAAGCTTGATTAGTACGGCCTCTACTGTTCTATTTTATCTCACCACTGTAAAACATTCTCCTTTCATAATCACAAAATTCATGGAACTTCAAGATTCCAAACTTTCGAAAACGTAATGCAACCAATTTTCTAAATGACGCAGTGCCACATTATTCTTATTAACAATTGATGTGTGCTTCACGTGTGATTAATGTGTGCTTCATGAAAATGAATGCACCTGTTTGCTTGTAAACTGCTGTATTTCCATGAAGTTCAGTGTCATAGCAAGAGCTTTTGCTGCCTAGTGCGATCCTTCCGTTTGCTGCTCATTTCTTTCTAAGATTGACAGCATTCTCCCACCCCTTATTTTTGTTTTCAGCTTGCTTCCTCATACCTTTGCTATGCCAATGATCAAAATTTTTTTCTATAATCTGCATATATTTTTGACACTTGAATGCACAATTTTGAGTATTCTGTGTTTTGCATTTTACATTTAACTGAAAATAACTCCAAAAACTTAAAAACTGCCTGTTTTATGATATTATGTTCCATGAAATTCTGTGTATGAGAAAACAGAACTAATGATAAGCATCATCTGCTACAGGGTAATACACAGTATCCCAAAAAGGTGGTAGCATGCTTTAATTCTTTATCTACTAGCTGGAACCCGTTGAATTCAACGGTCACTTTATTGACTGTAATATTCAAAAATAAATGGGAACGATCAAGAATGTCACCAAGGTCTTGAACAAAACTAACAGGAAAAATCAAAGAGTGACGTGGACGGAACATGACTTGTGACAGAAAGTAAACAAAAGGTTTCACACCAGTTATTAGCAACTGTATACAATGACGATGAAATGATTGAAATCTTTTAAATTTGTTTTTAACTATCTTTATTAAATTAAAAAAAAAGAGTAGATATTAAATGACGAATGAGCAAAACAGTTACAAATTCTAATTGAGCATTTCGTTGAAGACGATATTTTGGGTAAAGTCATTGACTGCCACAGCATTATTTGATCTAACCATTGAAAGAGTGACATACAACGTTCCATGAGAAAATACGGGCCCGGAAAGGTAAACGCCAAAAGTTTGAAGCGAAATAGTGAAAATTTTCGGAATTCTGCAAGAGACAAAAAAGTCTAATCTGCCAAATGGCAATCGCGCGCTCCCTGCTTTATTTGCCTTTTCTCAAACTACCCTCAATGGTAAAGATCCAGTATCAGACAGAAAACTGAAAGAAATAAAAGATAAATCGCTAACTAAAGAAGGAGTTTATAACTGCGGTCAATGTCGTTAACAAACCACAATGTATTTGTATGGAGAAAAGTTTGAAAAAAATCTGAAACACTTTCATCTTTTAAATACTCACTAAAGTGCTGTATATTAAAAGCGTATGATAATCCATGCGCCGTCCCTATTTCTAAATTATTTCTAAACTCAACTTGGCAATATCTGCTATACTCCCTGCTTTATTTGCCTTTTCTCAAGCTACCCTCGATGGTAAAGATCCAGTATCAGACAGAAAACAGAAAAATGAAAGAAATAAAAGATAAATCGCTAACTAAAGAAGGAGTTTATAACTACAGTCAATGTCGTTAACAAACCACAATGTATTTGTATGGAGAAAAGTTTGAAAAAAATCTGAAACACTTTCATCTTTTAAATAATCACTAATGTGCTGTATATTAAAAGCGTATGATAATCCATGTGCCGTCCCTATTTCTAAATTCTTTCTAAACTCAATTTGGCAATATCTGCTATTCTTTGTGAAAATTTGGCCAAAGCCTTTTAATTTAGAATGCAATTAATTTTTATTTATGGTGAAGTAATTCGAAGTCTGTTTTCATTTATTTTTTTTTTTAATCGCTCTTATTCTAATCAGAATTTAGAACAACACATTTATTATCACTACACACTGTTGCCACACAACATTTACAAACGGATGCAATTTCTAACAAATACTTTTCCAAATAAATCAAACCTTACGGAGCTAAGGCAATCATCTGCATCATCAAACGTCTCCGTTAATAAACCACAATGTTATTTCTATGGCGAAAATTTGCACCTTTGCCGTTCGGCCACGCCTAAACCGTTCGACTTTTTCTGATTTTCTCTTTTGATGGCACATCTACAGGCCGAGACCTTTCTTCAGACACCTCAACAGAGTTTTTACACCCAGCCATTCTCTCAATTCGGTTGTCGAAAGAAAAACATGTTTCAAAATAATATATAGATAAGAGGGCAATGTTTGAAAAAAATGTTCAAAATAAGGTAGGAGAAACACTGAAATCCTCTTGTTAGTTTTCAAAAAGTTATACCTTTCAAATTTGTATGTGGCTTTCTTACAAAAAATTCCCAATTAGTAAAATCTGCCCCATACACTAATAAGGGGATGTACAAAATTTCAGCCTTTCATCATAAAAGTCTCGTATCTTTGAACAAAGATGATTGAGAACTATACATGATTTTGTATGCAGGCGTCTACTAAATTCGTGGCTTTATCCACTCAAATCGATCTAAAAAACGTGCGAATTGCAACGTTTTGCGAATAAAGCAATTGAAAGACATTATACTTTTGCCAGAAAAAGAGCATAATAATGATCTTTTGCTTTAGCAGTGTAGCGCTAGGGTTATTGGTGCCCGGTGCGGTCCTTCAGTTTGTCGCCCCATTCATTCTAAGTTTCAGCATTCTGCCCCCATTTCGGTCCTTTAGTTTTCCACCATATTATTTTTAAGTGTCCTGCCGGCCACCATCTTTTTTATATCTTGCCACCTGCCCCCCCCCCCCCTTCTCTTATTATGCCACAGTTTTAATTATATAAAATTAGAGTAACTACAGAATTTAGTAAATCAGACTATTGACAAGATTTGGTATTCTAAATATTCATATTATGTATGTTCTGTTTTTTTTTTTTTTTTTTTTATTCTGAACATTTTAATGAATGAAGAAAAAATATTAAAAGCAAAAGATAACTAGTTCTGGGAAAGGATGTCTTAAGAAAGCAAACTGTGTCATAAGTTAACAGCTAGGTTATTTATAAAACAAACTGTCATCAATTTAAGCTTATTTTCAGTTTTTAAAAACTTTTTTTAAAAAAATTGAAATAATTCTGGAAGGTTTTTTAATTTCTTTGAGTACTTCTGGCAAAAGGATGTTAATTATTTTTATTATTTTAATTGTTTTAAGCTGATTATAAACATTTGATAGTTAAAATAAAATATTAATGCTTTTTTAATTTTCAAAAAATTAAAGCAAGATTTAAGAAAGAAAATTTTTAAAGAGACCTTTTTAAGTATGTTACAAAAAATTAAAAATAAAGCTTTATGAAAAATAAATTATTTAAAATATGTTATACTGTATTCCATACCTTTGGACAATTCTGTGAGTTTAAAAAAAATTTATTTTATACCTGCTAAAAAACTTACATGTAGTAATTATTTTTATTTATTTTAAAGAATAGTGCTTTTTAAAAATCTTATATTCACTTTTCATGAATGAGCAAACATTAAATTAGAAGTGAAAGAGGAAGAACAAATATATTTCACTGATTTGATATGGTGTTGTACATTCCAACCATTGGATGCAATACAAAATTTGCATGACTATGTCATTTATTCTAGAAATCTTCTGTGTTCTGAATTCAATTTTCCCAATTTCTATAGTTATCAATTGATGGATGAGTTGAATTGTTTGATGCAATTCCTAATAATGTCTAATAGTAATAAAGGTATATATTCAGTAACTTTAAAAATCTTTACTTGGTAATCATTCAATAATTATTGCGAACAAAAGAATTTAAATAAAATTATGATTTATATTATTAAATTTTATACATCCTGCCCTGCAGAAATATTATTTTTATTACATGCTAAACATATCTATCCTAATCCACTTACACTGACAGTCCTTTTCTGTTTAAAAGTTTGTACCAATATAGGTGAAATATCATATATGAATGTGATCCAGTAATTGTGGTCCAGTAGTGATAGTGTGATAAAATTGAGGAACAAAAATTAAGAGTCCCTCTGTCTTCCCCTACTGCCTAATAGCAATGTAACGAATATTTGGCCACTATTCGGTATTCGGCCTATTCGGTTATTTTGCCGAATATTCGGTAAGCCGAATATTAAGCTGGCCGAATATTGAACAGGTATTCGGCCGAATATTGCTTCATATTCGGCTGAATAATTTCAGAAAAAAAGAGAGAAAAATATATTTTTTAATGCATTTACAAATAATACTACTTAGTTATACTTCAATGAGTTAATCTCATATGAAAAAAATCCTAATACATTGAATTTTAAGCTGAATGAAACATAATCTAATGTAATAATAATATTACAGAAATACAGACTTTTCTACTTATTGACACTACTTGAATTGATTTTTTAATTTCTTTATTGGGTAGGGGTAGAAGGATTTTTTTCAGATGCTTAATTACAAAAATAATTTTGAAAAGCTGCTAAATATGTTTTGCTCAGAGTCATGATGTGATTATGTATACTTACCAGATTAATGATATTTATCATAGCATAGTAATCTCATGAGTGAAGATATTTTATCATGACCAATATTAATGACTATGTCATTTTTTCTCTCACCCCCTTTATTGAAAATTTTCCGAAAAATATGTCCCAAAAATGCTACATAATTTTACATATATTTAAATACTATTAGTTCACAATAGCTTTAATCTATTGTTACAATATTTCATAAGCTGTAGACTATGCTTCACATGTGTCTTTCTATATATAGGTTACAATCATAAAAATTTCAACAGCTTAATAAAATTGTTGAGTATTGAATTGTTTATTACTTTCCGAACATGTGCCATGTAAAGAAAGTATTGTAATCATGAAAAAATTCGACTTCGAGATTTTGGTGCATTTACACGTTTTGAGGTGTTCTGAATTCATTTATACTATTTTTACGAGATGTATGTATGTGTGTGTGTGTGTGTGTGAGTGAGTGAGTGAGTGAGTGAACGCGATAGCTCCTAATCCTAATCGCTCCTAAATGATCTTAATCGTAAGTGTTCGTAAAGTCGGGTGGAGTCACTCCAGATTTTTTTTTTTATTGTGCAATGTCTTATCCTGCTGAATTCTGTATCCCTCAATAAACAAATGGCATAGTCAATTAATATCGTCTTAATATGGCAATAATGAAACTAAAAATTTAGGGGGGTTCGGGGGCGGTCTCCCCCTGACGAGGCTCGAACAGCAGAGTTATTTTTTTAGTTTTACAGATAATATCTGTTGTTTGTTTTTAAGTACCTACAAATAATATAAAATGAATTTTAATTAATCTTTATTTAGTATTTAATTACAAAATTGAAAAGCAATATTTTATTTACAGTTAAAATGAAATGTTAAAAAATGTAATATTCGGCCTAAACTATGGGCCAAATATTCGGTATTCGGCCTGAGCTGTTGGCCGAATATTCGGTATTCGGCTATTCGGCCAAATCACTATTCGTTACATCTCTACTGCCTAACAAATCATGTCTGGCTAAAACTTTCTGAAACCTTCTTCAATAAATGTACTATTCTTATAAATAATAAACATCTACATCACACAATTTTGAGAAAAAAAATTAAGCAGAAAATTCAAAATTACTTAGATTAAAACTTCTTTTTTTTTTTTTTTTTTTTTTTAAATCAAAAACTTCTAGTTATGTACAGATTTAATTCACATATTTATGTCATGTTTAGAGCAAAATATTATCAACAAATCATCTTTCCTATTTCGCTTACACGTAGTTCTACAGGATATTTTCTCCAAAAGAACGGGAAGGGGGGTAAACAAAAGACAAACTGGAAAAAATCGAACTATGCATTGTAAGTCAGAACACATATTACAACTCTACATGTTAAATTTTCGGGGATAAGATAGTTTCAAACCAGTTTCTAGATATGTTATCTACCTGTACATTCTCGTGGAACCCCAAAGTGTCCTTTTTGAAATTTCCCCCTAGGCGGCCCTTTTTTCTAGAGTCAACACAGTGAAATCTTCAATTTTATGCTCCAAAATCATGTTAATTATGATCCCAAATCTTAGTTTTCCTCGCGGAAGCTAAATTTTTTGTGCTCCCAAATAGAATTTTTCTGCTCTAAAATGAAATTTTTTCTGCTCCCGGGGTGCTCCCAAATCGAATGTTGGAGTTAACATCCCTGTGTATGTATTGCTAGTGGGGGTAAAAATGTCTTTCATAAATTTCTGTATGACCCCTAAAATGTGATCATCCAACACATAGGCGCACCCACGGGGTGTCTATGGGGGCTCAAGCCCCCCCTAAAGGTGGACAGGTATAAGTGGAAAACTTAAAAAAAATGAAAATTGCCACTAATGAATTATTACTATTATTATTATTTATTGTCTTCAAATTATTTCTAAAGTATTTTTTACCTAAAAAGATGTTAGTTTTTAAATAAATACTTACAGAGATTTTATGAAACACTGTTAAAGTCGGTTACACTATCACTGAAAAGATCAGATAATTATTTATGACTGTATAATGAGTTTTTGCTTGTGTTGTATGGGCAAATGAAGTTGTACAAAATATTTTGACGTTATAAGAGGGTTGTAACTATTATCGATCTCACTATAACAGAGTTCAGCAGTATTTTCAGCTCAGCCCCCCCTAAACTAAAATCCTGGGTGCGCCACTGATCCAACATGATTTTTTTCTCTTTGAGAGCCATTAAAAAGTGGTTTAAGTTGGCACATATTTCACACATTTAACACATTTTGTAATTTAACTAGGGATGTAATGAATATTCAAGCCACTATTCAGTATTTGTCTGTTTTGCCGAATATTCGGTAGGCCAAATACTCAGTTGGCCGAATATTGAACAGGTATTTGGCTGAATAGTTGTGGCCGAATATTGCTAGTTATTGAGCTGAATAATTTCAGAACAAAGAGAGAAAACTATTTTTTTTAATGCATTTACAAAAAGTATTGCTTAGCTATACTTTAAAATGTTAGTTTCATATTATAAAATGTTCTGTCATTGAATTTTAAGCTGAATGGAACATAATTTAATGTATTTAATAATATTACAGAAATGCAGACTTTTCTACTTGGCGATGCTACTTGACTTCATTTTCTAATTTCCTTATTGGGTGGGGATAGGAGGAACTTTTTGAGATCCTCAATTACAAACATAATTTTGAAAAGCTGCTAAATATGGTTTTCTCAGAGGCTGTCAAGCCCAAAACATGATGTGATTATGTATAGTCCCAGTTGCAGAATTTTCTGTACCAGTCTGCCATGCAGATTTAAAAATACAAAAATAGTCTGCAAGATAAACTGCTGGTACGTGGCAGGTTACCCATAAAATGCATATTAAATCAGCACATTCATCTTATGTGTCAAATACGCAGCATTTGCACAATTTAGAGCATTCATTTTGCCTACAATTTCAAGTTGTGTAGATTTCTCTTATTCAGTTACATAATTTTGACAACCAGTTTTAGAATTATGCCCCTCCCCCCTTTTTTTGTAAAATTTTCTGTGAAGTATTGACCAACAAATCTCTTCTGCCAATTCACTTTTCAAGTAGCATTTTAATGAATTTTATAAACATGTTTCATATTTCAAAATTTCAAAACTTGGTTGAAAAATAAAAATTCACCCAAAAGATTAAGAAATATTTTGTCGAAACAATCATTATTTATCAAAAATATGTTGTAATTTTAACTGTTCATACAAAAGTTAGCATAATGGGCTTGCAGTGAACGAAAATATGATTATTCACAAAAAGGATAGAGAAAGATTTTATATTAAATCACTGGGTGCAGTTGATACGAACTCTTAAAATACTCTGCAAACTTTCTCAAGAATCTGCAATGGGCGTCGCTGTGTCGCATGGTTTCTGTGACCGGGTGTATAGTTACCAGATTAATCACATTTACCATAGCATATTTATTAAATTATTAATATCTCAAAATATAATTATGCTGTTATTAGTGTTTTACTTTGTGAAAGCTATTTTTTTCATGACCAAGATTTCTTTTGTTTTACAGATAATATACTGTTGTGTGTTTTTAAGTACCTACAAATAACATAAAATTAATTTTAATTAGTCTTTATTTAGTATTTAATTACAAAATCAAAAAGCGATATTTTATTTACAATTAAATTGAAATTTTAAAAAATTTAATATTTGGCCTAAACTATTTGCCGAATATTCGGTATTCGGCCTGAACTATTGGCCGAATATTCGGCTATTCGGCCAAATCACTGTTCGTTACATCTCTAAATGTAACCCTCAAATTTTGTACACCACCTCATTAGTGTATGGGGCACATTCTACTTATTGGCAATTTTTTACAGGGGGTTGTATACAAATTTAAAAATAAAATTAAATAATTAAGATTTTTTTTTTTTTTTTTTTAAATTAACAAAAAATATTTTTCCAAAGCATATCTTTTTCTCCTACCTTATTTTGAACATTTTTTCAATTTACATTGCTCACTTAACTCTAACAGATAAAGAACTTCTTGGATGTCTCAAAAAGTATGTTACCAGCTTTTTGAGACGTCCTGTATACTGATACTTTGTGAATGTTATACAAACTTCTTTCAGAAAGCAAAAATGTAAAACCTTTTTTATTTTTTTAATTATTACAAAGGTTAATTTTGTTTATTATTAAGTTTTCAGTCTCTATATTATTATTTTATATGCTATTTTATAACCTGAAGGCTACTATTTTTGCGGCTATGCAATGGTGGGCATCCTGAGATTGGTAAAAAAGATTAAGGGCTTTCCATTGGTTAAAATATGGCAAATGATAAGATGTATTTTGTAATGAGGACACTGGTGCAGGTTCACGAAGAAGCAGATGTTTATACTTGAGGAAGCTCTAAGGGATACAGTGAAGAGCTGAAAAAGTTTATCTGTATAAGGGACTTCAAGAGCCTTGCAAAGATAAAATACTTAAATATTCATATGGAGAAACATGTATTCAATGCAAGAAAGAAATGTCAAACATTGTTAACAGATTATCTTAAGCAAGACAAATATGATTTTTCATATTCTCTCATATCGAAATGATTGATAATTCTAAAATTTTAGTTAACATCATATGACATGCTATAAGATGGAAAATGTTATTCCATCCTCTCTCCAATAACAGCTGACTTTTGTTTCCCTGGTTGTTCCTTATTTTGAAGTACCATTGTATATTTTAAATAATGTGGCAAAGAATTTTACAATACATATAAAAATACCATATTTTGTGTGTGTGTGTGTCTTTACTAATCTGACCTATATTTCTATAATAAGCATGATTTTTCTTTTATTACAGGTAAACCTCCTGGTTATGATCGTGTGAGAAGTGCAGAAATAGGAAATAAAGATTTTGAATTAGATGTGTTAGAAGAAGCTTACACTACAGAACATTGGTTAGTAAGGATATATAAGGTTAAAGATTTGCCTAATCGAGGAGTATAAAAATACATGTTTAGTGTATGTTTCAAATAACTTAATATTTTTATATTTAATGAAAGTGTTCAGTTTCTTTCTTTCTTTTTTGTTTAAACAAAATGGGGAAAAAATGCTCCAAAATAGTTTCGCTAAACAATTTTTTATTCCAAAGCCAAAATTGAAAATTATTTTATTGGTATTGCTTCAACTCAAAGGTGTTTGCTAATTCATTAACAAATTTACGTTTCTTTTCCCTTAAGTAGGTATACTAAATGGTATTGTGTCAAATACATGTTACTTTTTCTTAATTTCTGTGAATATATTTACAAGTGCTATGCCTTAAAAATTATTTAAATCCACATATGCATGAATTTATTGTAATCATGTTACTTAAATTTGAACAATGTTGTTTATTTTATGAATGTTTGACTAAAAAGCCTAGTTTAATATAATTAAGTCAATGAACAAATTGGTTGTGTTTAGTTAAGATTGTTTAACAGATCCTTTACCCTTTGCCATTTTACAACCTTTTTGTGACATAATATGTTATATGATTGCATTAGCAATTTACATTTATGTAAATCCAACACAATTTTTAAAAGCTACTTTTAAAAAATTGTGTTGAATTTTATCAAAGATATTATTTTACCCCTTTAAGCATTTTTCTAAATACATTGTTCATGATTATATAATTGAACAATTTGATCATTTAAAGTAAGTGTTAAAATTTTATAAAACTGTTGAATTTTTAAGATCTCTGATAAAAGAACTTTTTCCCTTGCTCACTGACATCTCATTTTTCACTATTAGAACTTCAAATTTCTCTTATTCCAAACTTTAAATAAATAAATTTTAATAAAAGCTTGACTTAAGGGTTTTCTTTATTCTAAATTTTTTTTTAAATTAATGTTTATATATGTATTATATTTCATGTAATTAAAAAAAAACTTTTTGATTGATTTTGGTGTCCATTATATACTATTCTGTACTATCTACACACAATGCTGTACAGTTCAGCTCTGTTTTCGTGGCGTCTGGCTTTGGAAGGTTCCATTCCAAAAGAGGAAAGATTCTAAGTAAAAGGTTACCGTCTTTTGTGATAAATCCCATTCGCCAAGTGGGGAGAATCTTGTGGTGATCAATCATCAGGGTTCAACTTCCCCCCCAGTACACAAAATTTTTGCAGGAGGTTTCATCGCATCGTGCACACTAAGGCACCAATTAGGTGGACCTTACTTCGGATTTTCTTTTCTAAAGAATGAATTCTATTGCCAAATCTTCCCAATGGAACTTTCCAAAACCATGTGACTCAGGAGACACGAATTCGGAGCCAGACTATAGCAATTTTCCATTTTGTAGATATGTGTTGACAACTCATCATATATTCCATAAAGAATTAGATTTTTAGACCCTAGTTCAATATGTTTTTGGGTGTGTTGTTTTAATGGCAAAGGTGTAATGTTTATATGAATTAAGTATTATGATATGTATTTTGTGAACTTGTATTAATACGTTAATAAGCTCTGATGTCCTGTTTTGTTTTATGTACAGTGAACTTGCAATAATTCAGCCTCATAAGTCAAATATTCGTTTTTCTTGAAGTTTTCATGAAACAGTAAAACAATTTTTTTAACAAAAAATCTTCTCAATATCTTTAAGTCTCTCCCGTTAATTCTTTATTATTATTAAGTTTTTGTGAAAGTTTTAACTTGCTTTCATACTTGGAAACCTATAGAATAAGAAAAGAAATAGGACTATTCCCCCCCCCCCCTCTTTAAACTACTATGTATTCATTACCATTCAGCTTGTTTCATGGGGGGGGGGGTATATCTTCTTCACCATAGTAACTAATTCGGGTTCAAAAATGGGAGTAAAACTTTTCATATTTTCCCCATTTTTTAACACTTAAAATACTAACAATTGTTTTTTTTTTTTTTTTTTTTTTTTTAAAGGAGTCTGCAATATTGATTAACCACTATTTAAAATATAAAATTTGAATTTTGTCATTAAAGGGGATAAATCAATAATACAAACTTCTGATAACTTCATAGTATTTCACTGATCCTTTAGACTGAGTTATCGCGAGTTGACCGTTATATGGCATATAAACCACATGCATCCTCATTGAGGGGGAAAAAAAATAATGCCTAAGGTATATTTATTCCACCTCACCAAAAACCGACAGTCCATCAATTGGTGACCCCTACTATACTTGCACTTTTCAAATTTCAGTTCATCTACTTCAAGAAATTTTTCAGCCCCCCCCCCCCCTCATTTTCTCAGGACAACTTAATGTATTCAAGTATTTGTTCACTTATGAACTGCCTCAAGTTAGCTAATGCATCACTTCCAAAAAATACTGCCCTATTGTATCACAGGCTCTAGTTCTAATTTTTATTTTGTAGCCTTTCTAAAAAGCTCAGTTAAAAAAATATCCTTGAATCCACTTGTTCCTTGCTCAAAATACACTTGTCACTAGAAACATTTGTCTTACTTTTTTCATTCAGAACACCCTGAACATTTTTGACAGTGGTAGAAAAAAATGATGCAACAATTTTCTCCGATAAAAAACTAAAACCACAAATGCAAAATGAAATGAAAACAGATTCTTCAGGGATTAATTTTGTGGCAGCTGGAAAAAAGAATGTAATTCTCTTTTCGCAGAGTTACATACAGGGTGTCCACCAGCAACTAAAAAGGCAACTTTTCATACTAATTTAAAGATGAGGTGACTCTTTTAAATAAAAAGCATCATTTTTATACTATTTTCAAGTTCTTGGCTAATTTGTACTTTACTCCAGGTGACTAATTTGAAATCAGATTTTGGTTCGCCAAACATTCAATTTTTTTTTTTTTTAATTGTACTGTAAAAATGAATGTACTATATGCTCTGTTATATAAGACATGAATTTTTTAATTTATCATTTTATTCATTCCTTCTTCAGGGTGTCGACAGATCAGGGAAATTATGAAAAAATCAGGGCACTTTATCGATCTGGAAAAATCGGGGAATGTTGCAAAAATATTTAAAAATCAGGGACATTTTACGAATCCGAAACCAAAATACAGATCGTACGAGAACATAGAAATATGAATCCAAGACTCAAATGATGTAGGCACTATCACTATACGAATCCAAAAAAGCGCATGTATTCAGACTCGTTCTAAGATGCAGATCATACAAGAAACCAGATATGCGAATCAATTTCGCATGTGAATTGCTTCCTGAATAGTCATAGGTAAAATGAATGGTAAAAGATGATTTAGTCTTCTACTGCGCCATTGTGTTTTTTAAAGTGATGGGACATTTGAGTGATGCCTGCTAAGCTCCCCCGCAAGACAATTTTTTTTAATAGATTGTGCTCATTTTTAAGCCTTTTTACATATTTTTTAAAATTTCAAACGATACATTGATTGAAATAAAATAAGTTGACTAGGTGGCCAGTTTATTTTGATCAGTCATCCTTACACTTTAAATTGAACACTATCTTTATAAAATAAGGAAACTTTCTACTACATATTGTCTTTTAGTGTTCAACTAAATTTTATGTTTGGATTTATGAAACTGAACTACAATTTTATTAATATTAAGCATTTTTGTGGTTTTCTATTATTTATTTCCCTATATGAAGCATTCACCTGTTGGTGCATGATACACAATGGTGATTTGCATGAAAGATTATGGTATGTATATAACTAGTTCTGGAAATTTGATAAAGATAATCAGGGTAAAATCAGGGAACTTTTTTTCTCAATTTCTGTAGCCACCCTGTTCTTCAATGAAGCTAAATGATGTATGCTTATTTCATAGCTACAAAATCCTGCAAAAATGGTACAATTTTGGCAACTATAATTAGGAATATGGCTACTAAACTGGCGACTTTTTCATGTTAGTGAAGCTACTAATGATACTATTTTTGCCTCCTGACATTGGTGAAACACCCTGTACACTGAATGTTCTAGAAAAAATTAAAAATATATCTTAATTGGTTAATTATATCACTGTGGCCACAAAACTTAATTGATTAATGAAACTGAATAAACATTGTCAATCAAAATTGGGGGAAAAGTCATCCTCACCGTAGAGTTGCTAGCAAAAAGTGCACAGGAAGACTCCTTAGTGCATTTCACATCAAAAATGCTTCATTGAAAAAAAAAAAAAAAAAAAAAAAAAAGTAGACAATCAGCTTTCCAATAGGGTTATCAGTCTGATAGAATCCTTGTCAGATAGACACATTTAGTAATGAAAATTATTTTATCTTGCTGTGGTGGTAACTATTCAAGCTGAGCCTATTACTGATATAAGAAATTATCATTGTAAGCATGAATACAAAACTGAAAAAAGTAATGGAAATAGCTAGCCAATAATGAGTTAAAGTTAGGTTATTGTAATATTTTTTTCTGGGTGTAAGTTTTATTGTATTTATTGTTAAAATATTGTAACCAAAACTTCCAACTATGATTTTTTTAAAGTTTTTTTACTTTTTAAAGCAGTCATTATTTGCTCATAAGTACAAAATTTAACCTTTGTTTTATTATCTTAATTTTGACTTTGTTTATAAAAGAATAATTCTCTCTAATTATTCTTTTCTCTAAATTAAATATTCTTTTTTTATTGTTGGAATGAAATTGAAAAAGAACTAATTTATTATGTAAGAATTTTTCATTAATATTTTTGTACTATGTGTTTGAGTCAGGGGCATAGCCAAGGGGGGGTTAGGGGGATCATAACCCCCCCCCCTCATAGGGAATTTTTTGCCATACAAAATGTTTATTCTTCACTACATTATCACACACACGTATACATATATATGAGTTGTAGTAGTCGTGACACCCCCCTCCCCAATGAAAAATTTCTGGCTACACCCCTGGTTTGAGTGTGTGTGTGTATATATATATATATATATATATATATATATATATACTCTCACACACACATTACTTGTTAAAATACTGTCTCCAATCAGTATTTGTTCATTTATCACATGTGATTGTGTAAGTTCAAAAATAATGTTTTTAATATTGTGTAGTTATAAAATAGTATGTTATTTCAGAAAGAATATTCAAGTAATTTTTGTTGATTGAAGTGTCCTCCTGTGTAATGAGTATAAGTGCTATCAAAGTACATCAAGCATTGAAACTTGGGCATTTCTTTCATCACTAACATAGCTGTCAACATGTATGAAGTTTTAAAAATCTTATCACATTAAGCATTTTTTTTTTTTTCTGTATTTGCATTAAAGCATTATTTTCAAGTTTGAAGTTGTATAATACAAAATCTCCATTTATGTATGCCACAGTTTTTGCAAAAACAATTTAACACAGGTCATGGTCAGCTGTAAAAAAAATGTATACCGGGAACTGACAAAGCAAGCCATTTTGACCAACCTGGTCTACAACCCTTTACCAGTGCTTACTTGCCAAGTAACTAATGTCCCTTTTTTATTGTTTGTTCAAATTCTTTATTCCTGATGATTTTCAGTGTAAGTTGATGGAGAGAAACTACTATTTTATTTTATCTTCTCTTGTCTTCATTAATTCTTCTTTTGATTTTGCTAGTGCCTTCCTATGATAAGGAAGTTGATTCGTTTTTTCTTACTTTAGTAGTTTGAGTGTGTGAGAAAATCCACCAAATTCTGTCTTCTCTCTTTTGATCCTTTACAGTCTATTAAAACTTCCAGCTGCACTTTTACTTCCTGTTGATTTTTTTTTTTTTTTTTTTTTTTTTTTTTTGTTTCAATTTACACAAATATGTTTTCTCACAAGTACATTTTAAGGTTGAAATCATTCTTTATTGCTAGCAGAAAAAGGTTATTTTGGTATAATGTATTTGTATTTACATTTAACACACTCCCTACCTGCCCTCTTTAGTTTGCTACTGCTTGACATTCTGCTAACCCTTTATCTTTTTTTACTTTCTCCCTGATGGACTGACCGTTCTGAGCCCCCCCCCCCCCCCCATCTTGTGACACTCCACTACTGAAAATGCAAATTCCAAAAATTTCAAGTCTTTTACCAATTCTAAAATCTCAATTTAACTTAGTCAATTTAGAATTTATTGTAATTTTATAATTCTTTGAAAATAAAGCTATTTGATTTAGCACATTTTGTATTTGTTAGATATATTGATTTTGTGCTTTATTAGGCAATTTATTAAATATTTTCAGTAAACTTTAGTTTGAAAAAAAGTGTGAAAAATATAGTAAATAGCAATGTTAGGTCCGGAAATACCCAGATTTTTCTTTGAACTTTGAAATGAACTTTTAACACTAGAACTGACCCTTTTGCTTGACAAAAGGGTCAGTTCTAGTGTTAAAAGTTCACCTAAATTTAAACGTTCATTTTTATAAAATTCCCATCAGCATTTTTCTTTCACAAATATCTGTATTAATTTGTTTTCCAGTTAAAAATTTCAGAATTGTCAAATTGCCATAACTTTTATGCTGTTTAGTCCTTTTTCTCATTTTGCTGATGCAATAGTTTTAAGCTAAGTTCAAAAACACCCAAAATCAACTTTTTTAGTATCTATATCACAAAAACATTTCCTCATCACACCTTAATCTTGTATACTTGTCCCCTAATTTTCTTTTCTGTCTTTACTCTTTTGCTATACAAATTCTAGCATGGAAAGTTGTGCTAAATAATGAGTTATGAAGTGAGAGGAAAAAAGGCCTTTCAAAATTGGTGGGAGTGAATGAGGGTGAAAAAGTAAAAAAAGGTGGATGACTGAATAGAGTGCCTTCATCGATAAAAATTTTAAATACACATATATGTTTGTACATAAATTCCAAAAACATAAATGGATTTATCTTTCTTGTTAAAAAAATTCTTTTTTATTACTCTACTTACATTATTAATCATATGTTAACAGTGGCGGCTCGTGGGATACAGCAAGTACAGCCGGGCTGCACTTAAAATTATCAACAAATAGATTAAAATAATTTATTCTACTAACTTTCTTAAATTCAGATTAGAATTATGGAATTTCTATGAAAATTTTTTTAAAAATCTAAAACAAAAACAAAAAACAACGTGTTGTAGTAACTGCCAGATCGCTCATTCAGAAAAAAGCCCTTTTATCTTCCCGCAATTCAACTGTGAGTCTTGGTACAGCCCTCATTGCCGATCAAGAAATTGGCAGCACCGTTGCCATGGCAACGAGTTTGTAAGCAGTCTCTCTGGCATAGGGAGTTAGTAGCTAAGTACAGCTGATGAAAGATTTTCAAACGACGGCTGCAGTGAATTCGACTGACTGATTGGCTGGAGAAGTGAGGGAGGGGTACGGAGAATATATGTTCAGAAAACTCTCGACTTTATATTGCTGAATTTATCAAGAAGGTAAGTCTGGATAGACGCTCATGAATGGACAATTACCCATCAAAGCAGTATTGTTTTTAAGTAAGCAAGAACTGGCATTTAGAGGACATGGCGAGCGAGAAAATTCTTTAAACATGGGAAATTTTAAAGAGCTTTTAAAATTATTGATATCTGAATTAAAACAACGCCTTTTTATGAGGACATCACTGACCGATTCGCAAGTTTAAAAGAAAGGAGGATTGATTTGACTTATAAAAAATAAGTAAGTTTTTTTTTTTTTTTTTTCTTTCCTTCTGAAGTTATCATTACAAAAGAAAATTCTAAGGAAACTTCTAATCAGGCACGGATTAATGCAATTTTGAGGATAAGAGCGGCTGGTTGAAATTTATGTAAATTTTATGGAAGTAAAATAGGATCTCTTGCATTTTTTATGAAATTTCTTTTTCCTCGTTGAGGACTTAATCAGTTTTCGAAATCAGTAACAAAGATTTTCCATTCCTGTGGGGAGGAATTGGGGGAGGAGGAGCTCATATGCTTCTGGCTGCACTAACAGTTTTGACCACGGGCCGCCACTGTATGTTAATGAAGACAAAATTTGTACGGTATGCGCACCTGTCAACCACCAAATATATTGCACATTTTTCTTGCCTCTCAACAAGAACGATGCAAGAATGTTTTGCTGGACAGTTGTACCCAGCTAAAGAAAGGATAGGGTAATTTAGAAAAGGAAATGTTGATAGCTATGATAACATATCGTTTATGCCACTAACAGTTAGTGATGATAAAAAGTGAAGCACAAACTCATAGTTGCTGAATTATAAAACCTCAATAGGTGTTGAAAATTAATATTGAAAAACCAGTTCTAGGAGGAAAAAATAAAAAATCAGGAGGTACAAGATCAACTGCATTTATATTTTATTAGGTGAATAATTTTACCTAGTTGCATGCAAATTATTTTCTTCTATACAACTCTCAAAAAGCTCTGCACAAGACTGTTTTTGTACTGCCATGAAACTGATATTCCCTTTTCAAAGTGTTTGTTTTGATGTAATTATTGATTGAAAACATTTTACAATAAAAAGTGCTGAACACGAAAGAATTGTCTATTTTTAGTGTGTTCAAATTTATTTATCTATTACTACTTTCTCAATTACTGCTATGGAATTACTGAAGGAAAATTCAATAAAGTCTATTTCTGAAATGTTATAGGTAATTAAAATGCAACTATAATAACGATTTTTGTCTTATCTTTTCTTCTATGATTTAATTTTGAAAAACATTAACAGAGCATTTGTATGTCTTGGGGAGAATTTGTTTTTGTTACTAATTATCTCTGTGAAAAGTCAGGGGGAAATACTTTTTATTAAGTCCTGAAAATTTCCAGCTTGAACAAATTCTGGAAATTTTCATCTTAAACCCTAATGTCCCAGTTTTATATTGTTAGAACAGAGTTTTAAAAAAAAGCAGTACAAAGTAAACACAAGGACAAAAGTCGACAAATAAGTCAATATTTCACATCCTGTAAAAGGGGAAGAAAGCAGAAGAGGGGAGCAGGTACTTCTTTTTAGTCCATGAAGCTGCTAGTGAGCATTTTCTTTTTCTTTTGTGTGATATCCTAATTGTAATGCAGGGTTCCCACAGGCTGGGAAAGTCAGGAAAATGAGAAGAGATAGAAAAAAAAATTAAGAAATGGAAGGAAGATCAGATTTTATAATGAAATTCAACTTAGATATAGTTTGGACAAAAAATAAGTAATTCTTACATTTTCAGCCCAGATCGCTCGGGCAAAGCAATCAAGCTACATTTCCTTTTGCAATCTTTGCTTACCTATCCCCCATTCATACCTCAGAGTCTGTGAAAAAAAATTTCTTTCTTAATTTCTGTATGACCCCTGAAATGTGATCATCCTGCATGATTTTTTCCCTTTCAGAGAACAATTGAAAAGTGGTTTAAGTCAGCATATATTAATCTTAACATCTCCGACACGTTTTAGAATATAATTCCCAATTTTTGTATACCACCGTATTAGTGTATGGGGCACATTTTACTAATTAGGAATTATTTGGTACTGAGGTCATATACAATTTTTAAAAAGTGTAACTTTGGCTCTGTCTATAAATGATGTCACACTTTTTTTTCAATATTTTTGACCCCCTGCCCCCCACTTTATGACATGTCATGCTTTATAACATAATCATACACTGGCAGTTCAGGAACAAAGCACTATGTAGATTATATTTCAAGTTTTATTTTTAAAGTTTTATGTGTTTTAATGAAAGTTTAAGCATAAAACAAAAGTTTGTGTACTATTTTGTATAAAATAAGATTAAGGTTTACAAAATAAAAAATACTATACTACAATAGTAATAAAATTTCAATATAAAAGAGTAGTATTTAATTTTAGAATTTGATGTATATTGCTTTAAGTCTTACCTTTATGAAACAAAATACTGTAAAACAGATCGAATAATGAAAACAATGCCTTAATATTAGCTTTACTTAAATGGAATTACTATCCCATTTCACTTGCTCCATTAATTATATAAACATTTATAAAATTATATACACAATCATAGAAATTACTTGGAATCATTTACTATTAAGATTTATTATTTACTATTAAGATTCTTCCTCTCATGGAGATAACATGTGCTCTTTCATCGAGTACACGGGCATTTCGACTTTGCTCTCATCCTCAGGTATAGTAAGCCCTTGTAATGCCAATGTCATCCTCATCCACCCAATATGCAAATTCCATGTTTTTGCTGAAAGCAACCACAACCATGAGTTTTTCTTGTCTGCGTGCTGCTATACGAAGCGATCTAACTCTACCAACTTCTGGTTGACACTTGATTTTATGAATACAAATCATGTGTTTCTTCAACATGTCATTGGAAGCAAAATACAAACTGCAATGCTTGCAAACATAAGTACTTTCAAAATTTAATCTGTGATTTTAAATGTTGTAATTTTAACCGAATGTGTGATGTTGCACTTCTTGTTACCCCCTCCCCCTTGTCACAATTTCTTAAACCCCCTCCCACTAACTCTAAGGGTGGCATCATTTATGGATGGCCCCTTTTTTGAAAATTAACAAAAGGAATTTTTTAAATGGAGTCTTATTTCTGACCTTATTTTGAACAATTTTTATTTTGACATTGCCCACTTATCTGTAATATATAAAGAAGCAAAATCTGTTACCACCTTTGGGACACCTTGTACACTAGGGTGGGTCATTTTTCATTTTTTTTAAGAATCGAAATTGCCTGTGGTGAGGAAAGTTGTGTATTGACATCAAATGTCTGTAAAAAGAATTTTTTGAACTTAAAATATATTAAGACCCCCTGCCGGCCCATGGAGTTTCTTCAAATATGTAAAGCTCAGTGTTTTTTATTTAATTTTTTTATGTATCAAATTTTTTAACTACCTGTAGTGGAAATACTTGAATAGCAAAACCCTTAGTTTGTGAAAAAAAATTTTTGATAGCATATATTTAAAGCCCCTGCCTGGATTTTGAAATTTATATAATTTATTATTTTTTTAATAAAGCGGGCTCTTTCATTACCATTTTCTCTATACGATTTAATTTAGTTTAGTTTACTTAATATTACTCATCAATATTACTGTAACAGAGTTCTCCCCAGGTCTTAAAGAAGGGTGCACCGCCCAGGTTTTTAAAAAATGAGATCCCTCACGATACTTTAGTTAGCTTCCTATTGACACCGTTCAAGATCAAATGAAAATTCCGATTTTACTTGGCCATTTCCTCTGGATGCACAAACTGAATATTGAATCGTGCAAAACTAAACTCAGGTACACTACTATGTGCAAGTTAAAAAAAAACAAAATAACCATAATAGAATCTGTCTTCATTATCGATAAATGTAATAAAATACAGTCAAAGGAAGAAAGTTCTCCTGGACTTGCAAAATAGTTTAGCAAGCAGTGAAATAGCTTTGCAGGTACATTTAGATGGAAGAAAGAGCTGAACTAGGGATATAACGGGTATCCGGTAGATTTTTCAATATCACTTCACTGTCAGATATCCAGCTATATACTACTAAAGTTCTATCTATAATATACATGGAACAGGGTGGACTATTATATTTGATATAATTAAACTTCCTCTATAAACAGGATTCTACCACTAAAACGGGTGAACAGATAGTAACCAAATTTGTTTTATAGACTACTAGCAGCATGGCCCGGCGTTGCCCGTGCAATGAATGAGAAATGCCATTTACCTTAAATATAGATTGTTAAGGGAAGGAATGTGAATCCTCCCGCTGCAGTGATAAAAAAGAGACATGGGACTTCCCACTGCAACGAAAAAGAAATGAACATGGCATCTGTTGGCGTACAGAGGTTACCGGTAATTGGACGTGGGTAGGCTGGAATGAGAATCCTCCCGCTGCAATGATAAAAAAAAGGACATGGGACTTCCCGCTGCAATGATTAAAAAAAATGGACATGGGTCTTCCCGCTGCAAAATAGAAAAAAAAAAAAAAAAAAGCACCCGATGGCGTAGAGGCTACCGGGAACTGGGCGTGGCTAGATTTCTCCTCTTCTATCTGTCTGTGTTCTAACAGTCATTTATTGCTAATACCTACGCAACTCATAAAAAAAATACAGCCCAAACGTCAGTATGAAATTGTAAAAGGAAAGAATGTGAATCCTCCCGCTGCAGTGATAAAAAAGAGACATGGGACTTCCCACTGCAACGAAAAAGAAATGAACATGGCATCTGTTGGCGTACAGAGGTTACCGGTAATTGGACGTGGGTAGGCTGGAATGAGAATCCTCCCGCTGCAGTGATAAAAAAAAGACATGGGATTTCCCGCTGCAAAGAGAAAAAAAAATGAACACAGGGCTTGCCAACGGTCCGAGTTACCGAGAATTTGACGTGGCTAGGCTTCTTCCATTCTACCTATCTGAGTTCTAATATGTAGTCTTTTATCACTAATGCATACGCACCAACGTAAAAAAAATAAAGTTTCCAGTCATCAATATAATAACCAGTCTGCCTGAATTTCGCGTAGTGGCGACGCGAAGGTGAGGGTTGGTCGATTAGATTACCGCGGTCGCCGTCCCATCTCTCTCTCAATCTCCACTAAGGCGACCATATTTCTATAAGAGTATTTTGGGGACAAATTAAGTGGCAAATTTTGTGATAATTTTTCATGAAACTTTGTACAGCCTCTAAAAAAAGTATTCCAGTGCAAGAAAAATTTCGTACGTAAATTTCATATTTAAAACATGATTCTTCATGAAAAGTGATTAATCATTAACAAAACTGAAATAGAAAATTTGGCTCATAGTCAAATGCTTTATTGAATGTCTGTACACGCTATACACACACACATTGATAAAAAGAAATTGCAGAAGGTTGGAATTTCAAGACTCCTGGGGGGAATATGTACCTCTTTAGTTTTATTTTTAAAAAAATAAATGATTTATCTCGGGGGGAGGGGAATGTAAAAATTCGTATTTCCCAATTCAGCGCTCTCCTCTCTCTTCACTCCACTCCCCTTCCCCACCCTCTGTCTCTTCTTTGCTCGCCTGACGTCAGAAGAAGGACCTTGAAAATGAACAACCGAGTGGGGAAAGTTAGGTACCTTCGCTCCGTTACTTGCATTCTGGAGAACATTTTAATATGTGACTTTTCAGAAAAAAAAATCGTATAAAAAAATCTAACAAACATTTCCTCACGGTTTAAAAGAGGGAGAAATACATGTTCAATCAGCGGTAAAAAGATGGAAAATTTTTGCCCATTACGTTTTTCGATGCGACAGTTTAAAAATAGCATATTTTTAAAAGCAGTACATTTTCTTCAAAAGAGTATCTCCTTAAAAAAATTCCCAAAAATCGGCAAATGTAATTACGATTTTGTAACAAATTGTATTTGAAAAAGAAAACTCTGTAGTTTCCGATGATATAAAAAAAAATAGTATTCGGACAGAAATTTAGCTCTCGATAACGTAAAATGCGAGAAAAAGGGCCAAAGGCTTGAATGTGAATCCTACCGCTACAATGATAAAAAAAGGACATGGGACTTTCCGCTGCAACAACAACAACAAAAAAGAACACGGCACCTGATAGCTTACAGAGGTTACCGTGAATCGGGCGTGGCTAAGCTTCTCCCCTTTTACCTGTCTGTGTTCTAACAGTCTTTTATCGCTAATACTTAAGCAACTACTAAAAACAAATAGAATCTAGTCGTCGGTATGAGATTGTAAGGGGAAGGAATGTGAATCCTCCCGCTGCAATGATTTAAAAAAAAAAAAAAAAAAAAAAAAAAAAAGGGAAATGAACAGTGGACTTGCTATTGAAAAAACACTCAAAATACTGGTGTTAAAGTAATTAAAAAAACTTTGTAAAAAACACACATAAGAAGTAAAAGGAAAGAGGATACGCGTTTCGTTCAAAAATTGTTTTGAACTTCTTCAGTCCAAGAGAAAAGAGAAAAAAAAAAAGGTTTTTCTCTTTTCAGTTCCCTGTGTTCTTTACGACGAAGGGCTTGGACTGAAGAAGTTCAAAACAATTTTTGAACGAAACGCGTATCCTCTTTCCTTTTACTTCTTATGTGTGTTTTTTACAAAGTTTTTTTAATTACTTTAGTGGACTTGCTAGCGTACAGAGGTTCCCGATAATTGGACGTAGCTAGGTTTCTCTCCTTCTGCCTGTTGTGTTCTAATAGTCATTTATCACTAATACTTGTGCACCTCATAAAATAATTATTTTTTATTTCAAATCCAGTAAGAATCACTAGAAGCAAATCATTGGGCATATATACAGTAGATAAGAACTTAAATAATGATAGATGAATTAAAAATCCAGGTTTTTATAATTATTTTATTAAAAATCTAGGTTTGTTTAGATGTGTTCGCAGTTCGCAGTGAGTGTGTTCGCAGTGGGTTTAATTTATTTATAAATATTTTATGAGGCTCTAATTATTTAGTAACTATCTTCTCGAGGAATTGATAATCCGTGTAAAATACTATCTTCAAATTTTCAGGAGTCATACTTCCTAATGCAACGATTTCAAATAAATCCCCCATGCAATAAGTGCAAGAGCGACCTTGAGAACGTACACCATATGGAAAAAAAAAAAAAAAGCAACACAGTCAGTTGTCTTGGAAACGCTCTTCATCCCCCCACTTACACACCACACCTCACACAGGACGAAAGGGGGGAAATTTGCTGTTTCTTCAATCACGGAAGGGAATTTTAACCTGCACTGTTTTCAGAAAAAAAAAATCTAATTAACATTTCTGCACGGTTCAAAATTTAAAAGAGGGGGAAATAAATGTATAATCAGCTGGAAAAAGATGGAAAATTTTTGCCCGTTAGGTTTTTCGATGCGACAGTTTTAAAATAGCATATTTTTAAAAGCAGTACATTTTCTTCGAAACAGGATTTCCTTTAAAAAATTCCCAAAAATCGGTGAATGTAAGTACGATTTTGTAACAAATTGTATTTGAAAAAGAAAACTCTGTAGTTTCCGATGATATAAAAAATATAGTATTCGGACAGAAATTTAGCTCGCGATAACGTAAAATGCGAGAAAAAGGGCCAAAAACCTTACAAAACATAAAATAACTCCAAAACTATTAATCCGATTAATTTCATTTTTACGGCATTAGCTTTCTCTTGTCCTATTTAGTCAGCGTGCCAAATTTGGTCCAGATCCGTCGAAATGTCTGGACGTGTATAGCGAACAAACTCACTCTTCTCTTTTATATATATAGATACATGAGAACTGCTTATGGAATTTTGATTCAAAAGCTAGAGTTTAAAATGTTCAAGTTGCTATTAAGGATGAAAAAACGGCAAATCTAACACTGGAAATGGATCATTCAAAATAAACATACAATTTCAACATTTGTTGAGTAGTTTTTGAGCACATTTATAACTATTTAGGCTCTATTTAGAGCTGATTTCATGCTGCAAAGTGCCATTAGCGGACATTTTCTGAACTTAAAAAAAACAACTTACTTGCATCTTATGTAGTGTCCATGTGCAAATTTGGTAGTGATCTTCTCATCCTTCTCAACTGTAGACTGCTGTTTATAAGGAAAGTTTAATTATAAGCACTGTGTAGAGCATAGGTTCCCAACCTTTTCTGAACTGGCGCCCCCTTTTCTAGTGAGAATTTCAATACCGCCCCCCCCCTCCCACTCTAAAGAAATAAGAGCGTACATAATGCATAGTGAAAACAAGAATAAAAAAAAAAAAAATCACTAATAGATAGAATATTGTTGGAATTCAAACTCTACTGAATTTCTTCTTCATTTAAAAAAGAGGAATAAAAGTTTGAGGTATATTAGAGAGGCATCTCTTTCTCTCAACAGCGAAGTCTCATATCGAAATATGTGAATTTTCGCACACGTGATAGAAATGAATTATCAGAGTGATTTTTAAGTCTTTTTTAGACTATATTTGGTTAATCTTCCCACGCCCCCTCCGTGCCATATCAATGCCTCCTAATTTTCTCTGGGTCTTTTACCGCCCCCCTGAAAGCCTCAAACGCCCACAAGGAAGCGGTATCGCCCACGTTGGGAACCTATGGTGTAGAAAGTATCATTTGAAAAATATATGCATTGAGTATATGTAGTTTCTCTCATGGTAATCTCACAAATAATGTAACTCTACTCTCTCTCCATGCAATTTCTCCGATAGTGTTAATTTGCTCAGGGGAAATCTGATAATTAACATAAAACGCCTACTATTCTGTCTTCAAAATTTATTTATTGAGACAGGGAAAAATTTTCAATCTTCATCCTTTTTATAAATGGCAATCTTTTACTGAGCATTCCTTTACTGAAGACTCCAATGCCTGATGATTAAAAATTAACCCTTATGGTGCATATTTATTTTTTAATTGCATTTAGTTATTTAAATTCACTTAAGATTTTCTGCAAGTTTTAATGATGTTTATGTTAAGTCTACTTAAAAGATATACATTTAAAATGTGTGTGAAATATTTATTGATGAAAATTTTAACATGGCTGCTTGTGCAGAGAGCCGTGTTGTAACATGGTATTTTACTAGTTTAAAATAGTTGTTATAGTTACTACTACAGTATTGTGTATGATTATCATTCTAGTTACTACTGCAGTGTAAGATTATCACTGCATACATAAAGTACTTTCACAAATCTTTGTGTGTGTGTGTGTGTCGCATGACGAAATCAAGAGTAAAAAAGTGAAATTTCCCTAAAATTTGGAAACTAATGTTTGAAATGATTCTTTAAAACTAATTCCCCCCCCCCCCTTTTTTTTTTCCTTTTATGGTGCCATATAGGTTTTGTACTGTAAAAGAATGCTCGTATATTTTAGAAGCTAAACAATTAAACAGATCTATTTTTGTTTCTTGACTTGTAGTTTACGTTATTTAAATCAAAAATAATTTTTTATAATATATAACTAGGGAATGCAATCCCGATCCCGTCTAAATATTTGCGGGACTAGTCCTGCCGGATTAAGACCGTAATCCCACGGGATTGAAACTGAAAAATAAATTATTTTTATTACAATTTCACGCCACTTTTCTAATCATCAACTGGCCAAAATTTTTTACATAAGATGAACAATAGCAACCAGTGATCATGGATGCTCATACCTATTGGCAGGTGGGGGCCATAGTGTTATGATTTACATACTGGTATAACGCAAAAATGCTTCAACGCTAAATATTGTATCTTTCTGGCACAGGATCCTTGAATTGCCCCCCCCCCCCTATAAGCAACCATATGGCCGCCCATGCTAGTGATATCTTTAAAAGGTGAACTTCAGTTAACCACTTAAAAATGTATGGTTCCCTCAGGGTTTCATACAGAGAAGAAAATAATCTTTTGTTAAGCGCTTTTGTATTCTCTATCAAAATTATATGGAGACTAGAAAGACGAGCACCTCTTTGTCTTTTTTTACATTCTTCTGTTTTTGCGAACGAAATGACAGTATATTATTATGAATATCTCTACTTATTATAAAAGAAGTCTGTGGGTGTGTCTGTCGGCAGCGTTACGGACAAACGGCTATACCTAGAAACACCAAATTTGGTACTCGGGAAGATGTAAGTATGTAGTTGTGCACCTCGAAGCGATTTTTTCAAAATTCGACCTAGAATTTTTTTTATTTTATGTTTTATGCGATTTTTCGCTTTTTTTCTCACCCAATTCGTAATAACGGCGGAAATTACGCTCGCAGCAAAACAGCATTTGTATCATCGGATAGAGGAGAAAATTTTCTTTTAAAAACAGTTTGTTCTGAATACGTAACATGATTTACCGATTTTTAGGAATTTTTTTACTAAGCATCTGTTTTGGCGAATTTTTCGTAAAATAATTTTAAAACTGTCGCATCTTGAATTCTATCCGTCATAACTTTTTGATACTTTGACAAATCGTGAAACATTTTTTTCTCCCTCTTTTAAAATGAAAACAAAAAAGTTATGTCAATTAGATGATTTTTTACGAATTTTAATGCAACCTAATGTTTAGAATTTAATAGCATCAACGCGATCTTACGCCATTCATTACATTGCGATCATGGCACGAGAATTTATGCTGGGTTGCTGCCACAAAAAGGATTAGAAGAAAGGTTTTTTTTCAACCAATGGAGTTTTTAAGATGGGATATCGGAATTTCAATTCACAAGTGAGGATCTATGACGTCAAATGCATGCTAATAAATATTTCATGAAATTAAAGGTGTTTATCCTTTTTCAACGGCTGTCTTACAACCAACTAAACGGAAAGTAATTCTAATTTGCATTAATATATCCCGCAGTAATTTCAACAGAGAAGACTACTTGAACTTTTTTTAAAAAATGGAATTCTGTTTTGTCACATGCAGATATATGATTTTAGTAAAATATTCGCTTCTTCCCGTATGAAGAGCGGGTGCGCAGCTATTTTAAAAACATCTCTTGAAAAAAGCATAGATGAATTCTGAAGACCTCAAAACGTGTAAATACACCAAAATCTCGAAGTCGAATTTTTTCATGATTATAATACTTTCCTTACATGATACATGTTCGGAAAGAAATAAACGGTTGTCCATTTCATGTAGTGTCTTAGGTATTTAATGCTACAACTTTGAACCTAAAAACACTATGATCTAGAAATAAGACATTTTGAAAGCCAGGAAATCCCTGCAAACCATTAAGCTTTTCACTTTTTTGATAGTGAATGACACTGACGTAGTTTTTTGAGTCATTATACTGCAATGATGCCAAGTTAGTACTCATGACGCAAACTTTACGTCAAGAGTCAAATAATTTTGCTTTTTTTTTTTTAAGATTCCACATCACGAATAAATTCGAATTACACATGTAAGGAAAATTTTCGTTTCCTACCGTGCGAAGAACGGGCACGCAGCTAGTTATGACTAAAATTTCATATTTATGTAAGGGGTATTGTATTAATTATTAAATAAGATAAAGCATTATTATTATAATTAAACTTGACAGTGCTTATAATCTTACTTTTTCCTACTTTTCTCTATCGAAATGAATTTTTAGTTGAGTGAAATATCAATCCCCCGGGATTGCGGGATCAACCAATCTCAATCCAGCAAAACGAAAAACAGTGCAGAATTGCATTCCCTATGTATAACCTTAAATATTCTGTTCCATACCTCAGGGATGTTAATTCTGCGCCGAGCTGCTCCGAAATGCAAATCTTGCGCCGAACTGCGCATTTAGTCGATTTTTGCGCCGAGCTGCGCCGAATACGTCATTTTGACTTTGTTAATTTTTTGCCGCGCTTGCAAACTTTGCTTTTCTTATCTGCATTTATTGTAAGTGTTGAGTCTATATTGATTTTGCTGGGCGCAGTGCCCGGCGGCCCTTTTATCGTCTTTTTAGCGCCCGGCGGCCCTATTTCTCTTCTTTATGCGCCCTCCTGCTTTTACATTTTTATTATTATTAGTCAGCAATCACCACTTTTTATTTCTTACATACTTTCTTAGTTTTCCTCGCGGAAGCTAAATTTTTTGTGCTCCCAAATGGAATTTTTCTGCTCCCAAATAGAATTTTTCTGCTCCGAAATGGAATTTTTCTGCTCCCGAGGTGCTCCCAAATCGAATGTTGGAGTTAACATCCCTGCATAATACAAAAACTAATCTATTTCCCCTCATCCCAACCCAAATTTAATAAAAATACAGTAAAAAACAAAATAAACAAATCATATTACATATATTGTAATTAGTATCATCTAAAAATTCAGAGGAATAAGACTACTAACAAAATTATAAGATTGCATACAAATTATTTAAACTTGTTAAACATTTGTTGAATAGTATTTTAAGACTGAAATTGATACTGGAAAGTTAAATTATAGCAACTTGAATTTTAATTGCAGTATTCAAATATGCTCATTCAGCTCAACAAACATCCAAATGAAAAACTGAATGGATATTTCCTATACAAAAGTTTGTGAACTTCATGTCTTGTTCTGAAGACAAATGAACTTCGGCATTTGAAACTGCTGATGGATTATCATTGCATATATAGCAAGAGGACAGCATGCACTTTCTTATTTTCAGGGATGGACCAAGCTAAAGATGCATTTGCAAAGATGGAAACGGTAACAAATATTAGAAATCATCAAAATAATACTTTTGTGACTGTTAAGCATCCTTTAGCAATCAAATCTTTTTAAACCATGTGCCACAAAAGGTATGGGCCCTATAATTTAAAAAGAAATGTCTCACTTTTTAGTGAAAATCGAAAACAATTCCCGCAAGACCACTTTCACAAAGGAGCCAAAACAGGCACATAAATTAACTGTGCAACGTATTATAAAAATGATAAGTCTTTTAGTAGATCGGAAGAAAAAAATTTGTGCAGAAGATTATTTGACTCATGAACAAGTGATATGTTATTTTAGCAGAATGAAAGAAAAAAATTATAATCTTTATGCATTAAGAGATGATGATGAAAATGAAGAAGGTCACAATTTTTCATATGCTGCGATTCAAGAAAATGAGGAATGTTGTGTTTATAATAAAATTAACATAATTTTAAATGTTTAAATTCAATTAAACATTTTTTAAATTAAGTCTACATTTAGTAAATTTTCACTTTCAGATTCCCAAGATAGAGGGAATCGGAGAAGGTATGATTTTTTTTTTTACACACTGGGCGGGTACTTGTCAATTAGGCATTCGACATTACAACGACCTGGAGGTATTGGCCACTTTATTATGGGGCACCCAATGAATGGCCAACATTACCATCTGTGAAGGGACGGATGAGTCAACACCCAAACCCAAGCTGGGAATTGAATCCTAACCCAAGGTGTGATAGAATGGTTCTTTAGCCACTACACCACCCGGGTGGCAGAAGAGACCTAACTTTTTTTACTGAAATAGATCCCATTATGAAAAGTCCAACCTTATTCATTTTATGCCTTTATGTACAATGAACAGTTTTGCACTGAAAAACTTATACAAAACTGTTGGTATGACCCATTTAAAATAAAAAATTTTCCACCAGAGAGGAGCTCAAGAGTTAAATGGAAAATCTACAAAGTTATTGAAACCATACATCGAAGAACTATTTTCTTCAGTCCTATACAATTCTCTGGTGCTGATCCTTTTGCAGTTTCAAACTTAAAAGGCATTCAGAGGAATCTTTATAAGATAGTACTCCCCAACCTTTTTACTGTCCCGGACCTGTCAATGTTTGATTTTACTGAGGCCTGTTGAAGGGGAATTCATTTTTTATATTCTACACTGTTTTGATTTAATGTTCCTTGAGCAGCTCGGTACCATTTAATCTATGGACAGGGGGTCGGGGGCAACTGTTATAAGAAATTCATAAATCTAAATATAATGACAGAGCTGACTAAATACATTTTTTCATTTATGCTTCAGTATACAGGTTGTACAGTAAAAAATTTTGGTTGTAAAATAAAATAGGTAACATCAACATCATATATTTGTTACAATATTTCAAGGTATTAATTTAAATAGCTATAAATGTATAGTAAGTAAAAAATACAGTAATTTATAAAAGTCGTTTTGGGAAGAAAGAAAAAAAAATTCAACTGCAAATATAGGGGTATGTTAAAAAATATTTTAATTTTTTAAAAACAATTTGTCTCACCAAAGTTAGCTTTTTTGTAAAGACAAGTAACAGAGGATAACATTGACATAAAAGATTTTTCAATAAACCTCTGCCGCAAGAATTTATGACTCTTTAAATATCGGTCAAAAATGAAAATTTTCAGATATTGGACTTATAAATCTAAAAGCACATTCCACTTGCTTCAACTATGTATGCATTTTTTATAAGTGCTGACACATGTCTTTCAAAGGACACCTCTTTTGCTATGGCAACTTGAAGGCGCAAGCTATAGTTAAGCCTTAAAAAGGACAAGAAACGTTGAAAATGTATCTTTTTGTGAACATCAGGGACCTTGTTGCAACAACCTGCCACAGATTTCTCATATATTTCATGAAGTTCAATCCTCCAACATTCCAGTTATGAAAGAAATTTCGTGGCAAGTTGTTCCCGGAAAGAGTTTTTTACCAAATCATTTTCTATGTCTGAGTAAAACACCCATTTTTATGTGCTGCACAGTCTCTTTTGGGGGGCCATAGAAAATGAACAACTCAACTTTGGAAAGAAATATTTTGGATTTTTTACATTAGTAAGATAAATAACTGAAGGATGCACCGATTAGTGAACTGTATTGTGAGTGAAGTTACTACAAGTGAATAGGTAAACAAAAACATTTATTCTATAGCAAAATAAGCGGAGCAAAGAAAAGACGCGTACATTACATGCGACGACTTATACTCGACTGCTTAACGGAGAACTAGGGGGTAACAGAGCCGCGCCAAATAACAAGCACCGCTGACGCCAAGTGCCAAGGCGCAAACATACCCCCAGGCATTGAAGGGTACATTCAATACAAATTTGTACAACAATAAGATACAAGGTATTACAATTCACAATTACAAATGCTTCAGTTTAAAGTTAGTTGTCAATAAAATCTTAAAAAAATTCTGGATTACACTGAATACAATTCCAAGTGAAAACAAAAATGTTCAGGTGACGAAATTTAACAAATTGCACACAATGTCAAAAAAAAAAAAAAAAAAAAAAAAAAAAACCACACACATAGAGGAGTACAAATATTTTAAAATTCTCACTTTGACACAATATATAAAAGCAATAATATGAAAATATATACATTCAACAATTTCTTTTCAAGGTTCAAGTGGTAAAATTGCTAATTTGGAGAAATTAGGCTTTTCAAAATACCCGCCTTGGTCTTCACAAGGCACACTCTTACTTTCTCGTTCTTACCCAGAATTAGCCTTTCAATTTTACCTAATAGCCAAGTTGCAGTGGGCATATTGTCTTCTTTAACTATGACTACCGTGCCCTCCTGAATGTTATTTTTTGAAAAATACCGTTTGTTTCTTTGTTGGAGGTGATTAAGATAATGACGTTGCCACCTCTTCCATAGGATTTGAATAAATTTTGAGATTTTTTGCCACCTTGAAAGTCTATTTTCATTTATAGATGCGAGCTCTGGCTCTGGGATAGAAGTGATAGGACGTCCGATTAAAAAATGAGCGGGAGTAAGTACTTCGAATTCATTCAAATCGGACGATAAGGGAGTCAATGGACGCGAATTCAATATCCCTTCGATCTGTATAATGAGTATTAAAAACTCCTCTAATTTTACTCGTGAATTTCCTAAGGTACTTTTAAGATGGTATTTAAAGGATTTCACCCCAGCTTCCCATAAGCCACCGAAATTGGGTGCACGAGGTGGGATGAATTTACAAGTGATTGATTCAGATGTTAAATAATCAATCATCGTATTATCTGGCTTCTCAACCAATGCTTGTAACCTTTTTAACTCGGCATTTGCACCAACAAAATTAGTTGCGTTATCAGATATTAGAGTTGAACTTTTGCCTCGCCTTGCAAAGAATCGTTTGAGAGTAGCCATAAAGGATTCAGAAGTAAGGTCAGAAACATCTTCTAAAGGAATCGCTTTTGTAGCGAGACAAACAAACACCGCTGCATACACCTTGTTATAAACACTCTTCCTTTGGTTCCTATATTTTATGAGAAAAGGGCCACAAAAATCCACCCCACAATTAGAAAAAGGTGGGCTAGGTGACACCCTTTCCGAAGGAAGATTCCCCATAATTTGGCTGTTGACTTGCGGTTTGTTTTTAAAACAAACGACGCATCTATGAACTATTTTCCTGGCAAGTGATCTGCCATTGGCAATCCAATAGTTTTGCCTAACATGATGTAGAAGGGACTGAGGCCCTAAATGTAGGAATTTTTTATGATAATACTCAAAAATCATTTCACTCAACTTATGATTACTTGGAAGTACTACAGGATGTTTGCTACTATAACTTATGTGCTCATTATTTAGCCTACCACCTACTCTAAGGATACCGTTTAAGTCCAAAAATGGATTCAAAAATTTCAATTTACTATTAACAGGAATAGTCTTACCTTTTTCTAAATTCATCATCTCATGAGAAAATGTCACATACTGTACCTGTTTAATCAACGAAATTTCTGCAGATTTAAGTTCGGAAGTAGATACGGGCCCCCTGATTTTTTTGGTTGAATTCTTACAATTACAAATAAACCTGCAAATAAAACTAAATATACGCATTAACTTAATGAAACTATTAGTTAAATTAAAGATTTTGACATAAAAGTCTTCAGACAATGAACACAATGCAGCTTCTGAATGTTCAAAAATGTTCACTAAATTTGTCCCACTAGTTGGAGTGACTATGGTTGGAACATCCTTCATCTCCTGCACAAGTCCTCTTCCTTGGGTGATAGAAGCGGATTTTCAGACATTAAGAGGTCAGTCTGTTTGAAAAGAAAGTCTGGTCCATACCAACATAGATTAGTCTCATGCAGTTTGTCGAAGTTCAGTCCTCGAGAAACAAGGTCTGCTGGATTTTCATCTGAACGCAGATGGTTCCATTGGCATGTTTGAGTCAGTTCTTGGATTTTTATCCCTCTGTTGGCAACAAAAGTTTTGAGCAAATGCGGGGGAGTTTGTATCCATGCTAAAACTATGGTCGAGTCACACCACAAAATTATCTTACTGATTTTTATCTTCAATAAAGTTACAACCCTTGTTACAAGCTGTGATAACAATACAGCTGCATATAGCTCCAAGCGTGGCATTGTAAGCTTTTTCAGCGGGGCTACTCTGGACTTACTACAAAACAAATTTGCGGATGAATTTCTGTCATTTTTGCAACGTAAGTAAAATGCTTCCCTGTACGCACGTTCCGACGCATCTGAAAACCCATGAATTTGAACTTCTGAAAAATCGTCCTTCAAAACATATCTGCTCACTTGCAAATTGTTGGTCGATTTCATGGAAGCCGTGAAAGGCTGCCACTCCTTAACTGTCTTTTCGGGTAGCAGATCGTTCCAGTCAAGCTTCAAAGTCCTTGGATGAAGATTTTTGCCACTGTTACTCCTGGTCCGAGCAATCCTAATGGATCGTAGATGCGAGCAATGTTAGATAGTACTGTTCTTTTCGTGTAAGTAGTTTACTCCTTGATTGCCGATTTGAAAGAGAAATAATCGACTCTTGTGTTCCACAGTAATCCTAAAGTCTTGATGTTCTGATTGTCATCTGAGCTATTGAATGAATAATCTTTTTGTCCACCTGGAAACTGTAACAGATTCCTGTGATTTGCACACCATCTGTGCAGAAGCATTCCTCCACGTGATAGTAATTCAATCAATTGTGATTTTGCTTTTTGGGCCTCTATTAAAGTATGAGCTCCTGTCAATACGTCATCGACGTAAAAATCTCTTTGTACTATTTGTGCTGCTAATGGAAAGTCGTTCCTTTCGTCATCTGCTAGTTGATTGAGTGCGCGTGTTGGGAGATATGGCACGTTCGAAGTACCGTTAAGTTATAGTCTTCAATCTGTAAATTTTAACCGCTTCTTCTTCGCTACTCCTCCATAAGATACGTAATAAGTCTCGTTTATTCTCCTTAATTTTAATCCGACGATACATTTTAATAACGTCTGCTGTGAAGGCATATTTATGAGTACGAAATCTGCAAATAATATCAAATAGTTCATCTTGAACGGTCCCTCCATTTAGTAAAACATCATTTAGTGAAACTCCCGTAGTCGTGTTAGCAGAAGCGTCGAACACTACCCTGAGTTTAGTGCTAGGTTTGTCGGGTCTATAAAAGCCATGATGAGGCAGATAATATGAATAACTAGAATTGTCCCCTTCAGAAATTTCTTCTGAATGATCTAATTGATTATACTCCGTAATGAAATCTTCATAAAAATGTTTCATATCGGGATTGCAAGCAAAACGTTTAAGCCCGTAATTCAATCGTTTATTAGCATTCTCCTTAGATTCGCCTAAAAGTATAAGTCCTTCATCTTTAATCGGCATCTCTACGACATATCTACCGTCATCTTGCCTACAGTGTGTGCGGAGGAAATGTTGCTCACAAAATTCCTCCTCCTGACTCTTCAACTTTTTTGTTTCTTGAACTCCCTCAATCTCCCAAAACCTTTTCATAATATCAGATAAATCATCTACAGTTTCAACAAACCCACAGTAATTATCAAAACTGTCTTGTTGCGGCATGCATACTGACCCACTGACAATATATCCGAAGACCGACTGTTGAAAGATCAGCCCTTGCATACTTATTCTATTGGTCTTCAGTAAATCAAAAAATACTTCGTTTGACTACAAAATGTGTATTGGACCTGGTTTATGAAACTCTGGGTCAGCTAAATCAACTGGTTGTAACTGTTTGATATCTGGTATATTTAGATATTTAGCAGGGGTTATGCGAGTTATTTTTGGAACAACATAAAATTGTGAAGTGTGAGTGAATTCTCTAGTGGCGTTAGCAATGTTTGCTATAGCGTTTTCCTTAACGCTCATAATTGTGCCACTGATACCGGAAATAGAAGCATTGATTTTCCTTCTCTTTAAATTCAATAATTCCGCACATTCTTTTGTGGCGAAATTATTTTGAGAACCAGAATCAAGCAGAGCTCTGAGTGGGATAAATGTTCCATCGGAGCCTTCCACATAAATAATTGCGGTTGAAAGTAGTATCTGCCTATTAAAAGCATTTGAAACATTCAATACAGTACTACTAATAGAATTTGCGTGCTTTGGTTCACTAGTGTCACTAACCATTTGGACACTAGATACTGGAATAAATGTATCGGCGGCTGGAGAAAGCGTACTACCAAACTAATTAGGTTTGTTTATGTTTTGATTCAATGAACTAGTATTATCGATAATTTCTTCACCTCGATCAAAGTGTAAGAGAGTGTTGTGTAATTTACGACATTTTCTGCATGCATTAGAGCTTTTGCAGTCCTTAATAAAATGCACTGATGATAAACAATTAAGACATAGAACCCTTGCCTTTACAAATTCAAATCGCTTCTTGATCGATAAATTTAAGAATTGCGTACACTTAGATAAAATATGATCACTCTTACAGTATGTACAAGCTTTTGCATTTTCTGAAAGAGAAGTAAGAGTTTTGGAGCTAAAGAAACGCCTTGGTTCCTTTTGCGGAGTTTTGGAATGCGCTAGAGTGCGAGAATGTTCCTTCAAAAACTGTGTTAATTGTTCAACTGTTCCTACCTCATCCTTTTTAACGATCTTTCCCACCAAAAACGAGTGTTTTTATCCAATTTTTCAACTAATATGTAAACAATGTGTCTGCAAATTCTTCAACCTTTTGTTCCAATGTCTTCAAAGATCTAACGCACTCATGCACACTTTCGACAAATTTTAACAACGACGACGCTGAATCAGATGTTTGGTGTATCGAAAGTAACCTCTTAATAATTGAATTTATTAAATCTTTTTTATTGGAATATCGATCAACTAATAAATTCCATGCTATGTCACAGTTAGAATCTGAAATTGGAATGGCATGAATAATATTTAATGCATCTGCCTTACAAGTGCTTTTTAAATATTGTAGTTTTTGAGCGTTTGTTAAATTACCGTTTTTATGAACGGCTGCCGTAAATAAATCCTCGAATTCAATCCATTCTTCTATTTTCCCGCTAAATGTTGGAAGCGACAATTTAAGCAATTTAATGTCGGAAACTATTGCGTCTTTACAAGAACTCTTCTCCTCTGAACTACTATTCTTTGACGAAGGAGAACTGACTGCCAACATTCTTCTTTTAATTTTCAAATTGATTTCATCTAAATTATCTATTGAAATTTCTTTTTCCTTAATAATTTCATCAGTGTCTTTTTCCTCACAATGCGAAAACAAAGCATCGAAAACCTTGCTTAATTCCATTTTGAATTCTAATATTTTTGATTGATAAAGTTCCAGTAAGGAAATGTCTGCATTTTCAACCGTAGAGGTCACTTTGTTTTCGAATTTTGTGATACTGCCTTTTAAGCTCTTTTTATTAGCTTTATCGCTTTCAATTCTGACATTTTGAAAGAGCAGGCACAGCATACACTCGAAGAAAGCAAAACAAAATGCCACACTCACCGATTGCAGACTTCTAGGCGCTGGCGAAAAGAGAGAGAGGGAGCCGTGGGAATTGCTCAGTATTGCGTAATGGCGAAATCGAACTCTATGTGCTTGAACTATCCATATTGCGAATATTTTCCAAATTCCTTGTTTTTAACTAACTACGGGAGACGTACCATCATGAAGGATCCGCCGATTAGTGAGCTGTATTGTGAGTGAAGTTATTACTAGTGAATAGGTAAACAAAAACATTTATTCTATAGCGAAATAAACGGAGCAAAAAAGACGCGTACATTACATGCGACGACTTATACTCGACTGCTTAACGGAGAACCAGGGGGTAACAGAGCCGCGCCAAATAACAAGCACCGCTGACGCCAAGCGCCAAGGCGCAAACAATAACAACTGGGAAATTTTTAGTAAAAATTTGAGGTGGTATGAATCACAGGTGTGTCACTTTCTCAGATTCTTGCTCTTAATTAGTTCGTGGTTTAAAATAACTATTGGTTGCTAAAATTCATTATTGAGAGATCTAGCAACCTCCTCGTTCCAAAAATATTGTTGCAGAATACGCTGCTTGTTTCCTGGGTTCGTCGTCCTAAAGTCCAGTTGGTGTAGACAGTTCTAGTAAAAAGTCCACTTGTCTGGATGGAACACAAACTTTATTGCTTCTAGAACTTAGTCGAACAATCAGCTGTACAAAATTCACAGGCACTAACGGCCAGTAACTCGTTTGTAACAGTCCACTCAGTACCGAAGCTTTCACAAATGCTGCAATTCTCACAAAAAATAAAAAACTTCCAGAGGTAAAATTCAGTGGAAATATTCGGGGGATAACACTAACAATCCCTCAAAACTCAGCAATGAAAGATTTACACACAGAACTTAAAAACAAAGCTTCAAAAACGCACGCGGAAATAATGCTTCTATCACTCAGCTCCCAGAAGCTCGAACCACACTGAACTTGGGCCTCTGAATGCTTGTATTTATAGGCAACGCAGAAGCTGGAAGAAGCTTCTAGAAGTGTCTCTTTCTCGAAGATTCCACATAAGGCGGAAATTTTGATTACGTCATAGAAGAGAAATATTGAACTATTATGCATGCTGATGCAGAAAAAGTATCTTTACAAGCCCCAATGGGAAAATTGCGCCTAATGATCAAAATGTCAACAAGCTTGGCGACTTTTGGCGAAATATCGCCAAATTTGGCGCCAAAAATAAGTCCCCAAAAGTGACGTTATCTAAGGCCTAGGACCAATATTTCTCGAGATTTCTAGAAACCCCACACTAATGAGTAGGGAAACCGAAACCTCCGTATCTTCGGAGGTTGACCGATTGACAAGATGACCGATTTTGATGCAACAAAAAGCAAAATTTAACTATTTGAAGCGTAGAATACGAATTTTGAACTATTTCAAACCCCAAAACAGCAGGTTGCCCCGAAAATTCGTTACATTGCCCCCTTCCCAAGGACTGCCAGTACCGGACAGTACAATCCCAAGTTAGGAGGTCACACAAATATCAACAGTGTCTAACATTTAACAAGATCTTAACAACATAATTTAAGCAAGTAATCAATAAACACAATAAGCAAATACGCTCTAATAAATAAATAGTGAACATAATAAATAATTACACACTAGTAACTAATAAACACAATAAACAACTACACATTAATAAAAACCAATATACACTGGCCTCCAAAAGTTAAGGAACAACATGTTTGTCGAAGCTCACCAAAAAAAAAAAGACACAGACAGTAAAATTTATGGTTTATATAAATGATAAAAATGAACTTTATGCAAATTTATGCAAAAACGATAGCCACCACTTTGTTTTTATAGAAAAGAACAGGCATATATGAGTCAAAGAAAAATTTGCAAATATCAGGCTTTCATAATTACGCGTGTAACTTTCGTTGATTTACAACTTTTGTTAGCAGATTCGTTAACAATAGGTAGCAGGGTACCGCAATGTCTTAGAGAAACTGTTTGCCCGATTCGTTAAGGTGGCGGGCGGTCGTATGAATGGAAATAGAGTTGTCACAGGCGTATGCTACTAGGCGTCTTAATGTGTCTCGCAGTGTGGTCCACCGTCTCTGGAATCAATATCAAACGGAAGCTTCTGTGCCCAGAAGACATGTTCTAGGCCAAGCACGAGCTACAACACGCGCAGAATATCGTTTTATAGCTCTTTCGGCCCGGAAAAGAAGAAGCATTTCTGTGCCGCAACTTGTTGCAGACCACTCTGTAGCATCAGAGAGAAGAATATCCGCTAGTACGGTGCGAAGGCTTCTTCACAATGCAGGTCTCTATGCAACAGGGCGCGAAATCAGCGGTCGTTAGTCGTATTTTGCAACTGTAATTTTTGTTTTGCCGACCGAGATTTAAGAACCAGTCGTCACTTTTGACGCCTAACATTTTGCCCGAGCAGTGGCGCCGACTACGTGGGTGCTCCGGGGCTCAAGCACCCACTGAAAAAATTCTGTGGGTGCGGAGCACCCACAGAAATTTTAATGCCAAGTCATAATTTGAAGTTCGCAGAAAGGGTTAGGAAAAGACGTTTATGTGAGTGCTTTGGGCTTGTAAAACAAATTACGTTGGATGCTGAGCACCAGCAATCGTCTGATAACCCCAACACAGTGATGTACACTCAAGGAGGGTTCTCCCCCCTCACCCCAATTATGCTATTACGTAATATGAATATTTGTAAAGCATACGGAACTTTTTGCATTATTTCAGTACTAAAATGCTTTATTTGCTTAATAGTTGTGTGATATTTTAAAAGTTAAAAGAAAATCTTTAATGATGCCAAATGTATGTGGGTGCTTCGGCATGGACGTCCATATGAGTACTTTAAGACGAGGGGGGGGGAGGGGTTATTTCTGGCATTTGTAAGGTCATCGGCAATCGCGCTTTCAAACATTTTAGTACTGAAATAGTGACAAAAAAGTTAGCTAATATAAAAATGTTCACTATACCGACGGCTAGAGGGAGGGACCCGAGCTCTCACCTACTTCCCTGTATGAGCACCCATGTCCTTTATAATTTAGATGCGCTTGAGGAACTTCGATGAGACAATCACTGGCGTAACTATAGGGCGGTAGAACGGGCAAAAGCCACGGTCCCCCGGACGGAGGGGGAGCCTTTCCCAAATAGAAAGCTAGAAAAAGTGAACTGCAACATGTTGGTTGAGATTCTGTGCAATGAGGAAGGACCCTATTCAATGAATTCATTACGGGCCTAACGGTATAGTCACGCCACTGATGACGACGAGTGCCTTGCAACTGCATAATTCGAAAATAAAATTTTAGTGAGGGACGGTTGTTTTTTTATGTAGTATGTCAGACCTCAAGCACCCACAAAAAAGTTTTCGTGGGTGCTAAATACTTGCATGTATTTAAAGGAAGTGCTTAATTTGCATGGGAGCTCAGCTCCACTACTTCTTTTTTCTCGGTGAAATTTTACACTAAATTTAAATTTTTAATTACCATCGTAATTATTTCTGTTGATATTAATTTTATTACATCGCAAACTAATACAGAGGTAACAAAAATTAACTTAATAATACCTTAAACTAGGTAATTAATTTTGTAAATTGCAATACAAAAAATCAGGGCTCTTGCACTTTTTTGGATAGAAATTAAACCTTGTTTAAAGGCAACTGAATGACAGCTACTTTCAGCTTATCGCTGTAGTTCGGAAAAAAACCCATGAAATTTTGGTACACAAATTTAAAAAAATTAATTATGTCAAATATTTCAAATTTTTAGGATGTATGTTTTAGAAACTGCACTATACACTGAAATAAACAATAAACCTGTATCATTTACGAAACTTTTAGAAAAAATTCTTAAAAATCGAAAATTTTAAAGAAGTGTTATTCTTTATTTCGGTATGTAGTGCAGCTTTTAAAGAATCATCCTAAATTTTTTCGAATCCTTGGTGCGATAGTCTATTTTAATTTGTGTACTAAGACCATTATAAAGATTTTGTTTCTTTGGTATACACCATTATGTGCCTCGGAACTGGAGTAATTATAATAAAATTCCAATAAGTAGTAACTTAGCACATACTCTAAAATTTTAAAAAAGTGCATGGAAAAAAAAAAAGAATCCAAACAGGTAATATTTTTGTCTACTTAAAATAATAATAATAATTATAATAGATTCTCATATGAGTACTAATTTAGAGGTGTATGGGGGTCATCTTAACTTTCAGACATTTATGCACGAAAATAATACTTAGAAGTTCAGTATGCTGTAAAAATGTTTACTATACTAGGCGGGCTCAAATCTCAGTCCCCCACTGCCACTTGCCTTCCTATCTGGCGCCCATGGAAACAATGTCTTTCTAAAATTCAAAGCTTTTTCACAATGCGATGTGCGACTCCCTACAGCCCCACAGGCAATGCCTTTGCCCACTGCAGCCGAAGTCCTGAATGACCCCCCCCCCTTTCTTTCTGACCCACACAAACAGACCTCATCCCAGAATCCTCGTCCTCCATGGGAAAATGTATGAATACTATGAGACTATGTTAGCCCAAGAGTACCGGAAAACGGAGAATTTTAGACAAAGCCGCTGGCTACAATCGGAAGTTCACGCGGGAAAGATAACACAGGAGTTAGGTGAAAGACATCCCCATTATGGAAATGTTTTGAGATAGTTCTAATAATATTACTTCAGGATTCCGAAGTGAGTAGGTTTAATTGTTTTTATTGTAAATAGAGAACATCAAGGTCTGTCTGTTTACAGGCACCTAAAATACAACACTTTGTATGTCTCTGGAACAAAAAAAGATGCCCATTCATCAAAAAGTGTCGGCGCTTTGGTGTTAATTTAATGAGACTGAGGCGAGGCTTCTAAGGTATAAAGGTTTGTGTCACTTTCTTCTAAAGCCTCAATTTCCTTTTCTTATTTTTGAATGATTTTAGTGCTCAGTTATTTATTGAAAAGGATGGAACAGACTGTGGTCCACACTAACATTTCGAGATGCCTTCCGTTTCATTTTCTGCGAATATTTTGTTCAATTTTTGTTCTTGTTTGACAAAGCGGAATTAGGTACTATTTGCTTTGATCTAGCCCAATGCTGTTTTTGTAAAATTATACTGAAATCATGGGCGCATGAACACACATTACTGAAATGTATGTCTCTCATAATTTTGTAAATTTGACCACATAATGGTAGAGGGGAAAATAGCTCTACTTCAGGAGGATGCTCAAAATCATGCCTGGAGGTTATATGGCCAACATATCAGGGCCGGCCCAAGGGGGTGTGCGTATGTAGGCGATCGCCTAAGGCCCCGCTCCTGGGCCATTTCATTCCTATCTCATAAGACATAATAGAGAAGAGGCCCCGCTCTTGCGCGTCACCTGGGGTCCCGCACGCCCTTCGGGCCGTCTCTGAACATATTCATTCAAAATATTTTTTGAATAATTATTAACTCTAAGATAAACAACTTTTTTTGTTCTGCTTTATTTTTCTGTTTGCATTTAAATAGTTACCAATCTTTTTTATGTGGTCCTACACACATTTTAACATAGAAAACGTTGCATTAATTCATTCTGAGGAAATTATCTAGTTTTATTTTAAAGGTAAAATGTTTGTAACTTTTTTAATTTGTTGGAAAAAAAAGAAAAGAAAATAGTCAAGGCTTAGCTGCAGCTGTTTATAGGGGTACAAAAATGTTAAAAAAAAATACAAGAAATGAATGAGCTGAGAAACAATACTACGAATAACATTTTTTGAAAACTCTGAGGATTTCAGACAGGGATGAGATAGATTAAACAAGAATAACATTGATCGTGAATTGCTACGTTCGAAAACTGAATCACTTTTTATACAAAATTTCCATTTACATGACAAAAAATTTGACTGATTGTGATATTATTGTTGCATGTTTTTCCCCCCAATAAACGAAGTAATACACTTTTCTTTTGCTTTGAAATTTATAATGATTAGTTAAAACCAATCAAAATTCTATCGTTAAAAGTAAAAAGTGTAATACACCTCTTTTGGGTCTGATTTATTACAAGGGCAAAGGGGGTGTTCGTCCAGGAATTCTCGAATTTTGACAGAGAATTTGCTTAAGACAAACAAATTTAAGGTGACTCCAGCACAAGCAGATTTTTCTAAAAGAAGGGCATTTCATCAGAATTACTTCATTGCCTTAAAAAGAATCTTGATAGGTATAAATCTCTTTAACTGGTTTGCTGTTATCGTTCTAAGACACAACGGTGGAGACTTTCATTCTATGCCCAGCGTTGCTTCATCCTTCACCGTAGTACAGATAATCGGATGCCAAAATTCACACTATTCACTTAAATTAAACTTTGAATATCACCTTCAGCGCTGGGGAAAAAACACGCAATTTTGGCATGTAAATACAAAAAAGAAAACTAATTATCTCAAGCACTTCACAATTTTTAGGATGTAGGTTCACAAGCTGTACTAGACACCCGAATAAACGAAAATTTTTTGCAGAATGGCCACTCTTAGAAATATTTTGCTGTGCAGTTCCACGTTTAAGATTTTTTTCTGAAAGTTTTCGAAATTATTGCAGTGTGTAGTGCAGCTTGTAAAGAATCATCCTGAATTTTTTCGAATCCTTGGTGCAGTTAGTTTATTTTAATTTGTGTACCAAAACCGTGAGACAGATATCGTTTCTTCGATCTAGACCCTCAGATATTGGATATTTTATGTGGAGCTAAACTGATTATTTGTATTACCCATTTCCCACAGGTAAAAATGTGCACGAAAAGTCAAATGATTGAGTAGTTACGAGCAAGGAAGCAAATAATAATAGGAAAAGATTGAAGGGTAGTTGGAAAAGATTCCATAAAGTTGGAAAGTGTATCGTTATTCATGAGTGCCGTATTTTTCTTCCTTGTTCCATAAAAACCCATCTTCGGAATCGAAATCTATCTTAAAATCACCTACTAAAACTATTTTACAATCTTAGCCAAGTACATTCCAACTATACACCCCCTTTAAAATAAATCGTCGCGTTTTGGCACCAAACTTAGCGATCCTTTATCAAAAATTACAAACCTTGTGCGACTTTCAACATTTTATTAACCCCCCCCCCTCCACGGACTTTTAGGGCACCCACAGAAATTTTGTAAAGTCGGCGCCTCTGTGCCCGAGACAGGCGACTAAAAAGCGACTATTTTGGCATCGGACGACTCCGGCGACTTTTTAAACAAAAATACCGCAAAAAATGAATATTTTGCGAATTCTGGGGACTTTTTTTACTGTCTAGACAACTATTTTTCAAAACGTGCTGAAAAAATATAAATGTAAATTTCCGTGAAAAAAAAAACTTTTGATTCGTAAGCACCGCTCCGTGGCAGAAAGAGAACGATCCCCTGCAGACAGTCTTCTATGGTTGAAAAACGCTCGGAAGACCACTTTCTTGTCTTCCGCGGATGTGTAATAATTTAAATCGCACTTTTTGAAATGTAAACAAATAGAGGAACTTAAAGAAATTTAGTCATGATTCTTTAACTTCATGTATATTAATGAAGTTGATCGGAAGAAACTACGAGTTCACGTTCGCCATATTGGATTCTTTCTGCAAATGTATTTTAGCAGTAGCTCGGCTCGTATGGCACGGTGGTGTGGAAAAATGCGATGATAATACTTGATATCAATATTGATGAACGCGCGAGATCCTTTTAAATAAGGCAGTGTAAAAGTTATTTGGATTAGTTAATATTCATTAATTAAATATAATTATTTACCGTGGGAGAGTACAGATTTACGGCCTGAACGCCATCTTGGATTTTATTTGCAGCGCCGCAATAACGGCTGGTTAAGTGCAGCAGTTCGTGACTGAAAACAATACATGGATTGACTGCAAATAATTAATGCAATTTCGTGAAAAAACGAAAAAAGATTTATTTATTTGTGTGTGTGGGGAGGGGGGGGGTGACATTAGCAAAACGTCTGGATTTTGGGAAAATCTAAATTTCGGACTTCCGGCCTAAATTACGATAATTCAAATAAAAATATTATTTGAATTAAAAATGTTATTTGATGATTTAAACTTAATAAAATTTATCTTTTTAAAATAAAACTCCTTTATGAGATAATGTAAATAAAAAATTGAATTGGATTAGTTATTTGAAAATATAAAAAAAAACTATCTTAATTATTAAAATTTTTATATTTAAATAAAAAGTTCAGTTTGTATTAAAATATGTTTTAAGTAATTTAATTAAAAATAATTTTTAGTAAGATAAAAGAGCTATGTAAAATAATAAATCCTTCTTGGTGACATTAAAAGCTTTCATAGACCCTCTCCCAACTTCAGTTCAACCCACTGAGAATACAAATACATATTTCCACAATTTTAACATGTACTACCTGTTTGCTTACAGTGGTGTTTGATCAGGTGACATTTTGAATCTAGTACACGTATACTGCATAAGTTTATCTACCATAGGCATTGTAGTTATATAGCAACAATTTATAAAATACTTCTAAACTAAAACTAAAGACCATGTTCTTGTAAAATGTATCATAATACTTTATTCTGGATTCATAGGTGGAAAGCTATAAAAATTGATTTTATATTTACTTACTATTTATTACTATCTTAATTTTAGTAGTCTTGATCTTCTTAATTATTACTGTACATAATCATTAAGCCTACCTGTTTATAGTTTATGCATATAAATAAAACAAAGGTTTTCGAAACTGCACCTGAACGAGACAGTTTGGCAACCGGAAAAAAAAAGTTAGGTGCCATTGACGCCTAGATTTTTGCTCCCAATTTCTCACCCTGCTATGCAAGGTGACCCCTTGTATGTGTCCCCCTCAACGGACGACAGAGAAGGGCCCGTTTATCTTAGCCAAGAGAACACGTTCCTTGGACCAGACAGCGATGGGCTTCTGTACTCTTTACAGACGAGTCCAAATTCACAGTGGAGAGCGATCCAGGACGTCTGCTTATCTGGTTGGAACGAAGCACCCGATACCATCAATCCAACCCCGTGGAAAGACACAGTTATCGAGGTGGTGGAATAATGGTTTGGACAGGGATCCCACTCGATGGCCACACTGGCTTGCATGTGTTCCAGGGAGGAACTATGACTGGTGTGAGATATCGGGACGAGATCCTAGATGCCTATGTCCGGCCATATGCTGCTGCTATTCGCAATGATTTCATTCTGATGGATGATAATGCCCGACCTCACCGAGCTGTGCTTGTTGAGGATTATCTTGAGAGTCAAAGTTTGGAACGAATGGAATGGTCAGTTCAATCTCCGGACCTCAATCCGAGAGAACATGTTTGGGACTACCTTGGCAGACAAGTGGCTGCTTCAAGTCCTTCTCCAAGATCGTTGCATGAGCTGGAACAGGGACTAATCCGTGCGTAGTCTGCGCTCCCTATTGAGGTTCCCGACAACTTAATTAGCAGCATGGAGAATCGAGCAATGCCGCCAGTGCATTGCAGTTAGGGTTGGACACATTCCTTATTAGAACTCATTTTTGTAATGTTTCCACAAAAAGCTTTGATAAGCTCTTTTCTCCAAAAGTCAACTTTTCTACCCAAAGTGTTCTTTTGCTTTTACACCATGTTTGTGTTGAATTTTTGTAATTTTCTATGTCGTACTCAATAAAGAACTATTTAGTGCTCAGTTAGTCCAAATTTTTTGCTTCTATGCTCATTCGTTTCCATATTATTCACAAAAAACAGGTTGTACCTTAATTTTTGGATGGCAGTGTATTACACATATGTACACTAAGCATGGCATAAGTACTGAGTAAAAGAGAGTTGAAGAAAGAGGAAGAGAAGAGGAAGACAGGAAAGAAATGGGTGATGAAAGAAAGGAGGAATTACGCCACAGTGACTGTGATGAAGGATATGCATGCTTTATTCAAGGGCCATATAAGATGTAGACAAGGATTAGATGATGTATTATATTTTGTGCGTTGTGCATGTAGCAATAACTCAGATAGATTCTCCAACAAAAAGACTTGATTTTATTTTAATTAGACAGGCAACATCTTACAAATTTATTGGATGGCAAGGGGGCGGGGATGGACTGCCAAATTATGCGGCCTACCAGATCCTGAAACTCGAGAAAAGTGATCTCCTCACGGAGCGAAACAATTAGACATAACCAACAAACTTGGCAATGCAGCGCTAATACAAAATACGCCAATATACAAAAAAAAACAAAAAATAGGCGCACAGATCCGGAGCGGTTAAGAATAAATGAATGTATTAATTTTATAAACAAAAACAATTATAGGCGCAGAAATTTAAAAAGGTTACCAAAACGTCTCAATGAAGAAAATCGCCAACATGACATCATGAGAGACTGCTGAACAAAGAAAAAAAAACAGTATCACCCAAAGAGGGCAGCTGCAAAAGAAATTCCTTTTAACGCACTGAATAAGAATTAGCAAATCTGCGATCAAAAACCACAAAGAGCCGAAATGCTATGAGCGGATGTGGGGTTGACATAACATATAACTTGCACCGCATAAAATACAGGACAGGGGTTATATACAAGTGACAAAAGGCAATATGTGATGTCGGCATCCCACATGGGCAGTCCCCACAGTCCGACAAAAAAGTTTTTTTGACCTCGATAAAAAAAATTCAATTAATTACATTTCTAATGTTTCAAAAATTCAAACCAAATTTTGAATGAAAAAGTAAGTGTATGTGCAAATAAAAAAAAGTACCATTTAAGTGCAGCTCTATCCCCTTTACAAAATAAAAGTACACAAAAATTTCTTTGTCTTGAAACTACAGATCTTCAAACTTTCTACAGTTATTTCAACACATATATGAATGAAACGTATTTCAAACAAATTAAAAAAATATAATGAATATATCTGATATCAGATTAGGATATGAGCGTAAATAAAATATTAATATTGTAACATTGATAAAAACTGATAGCTATCTTGTATATGTAGATTCTTATCTGCAAGAGATCTCAAAAAGTTTTTGTAAATGAATAACGAAAAGTACCACTGCTACGTGGCAACACATCATCAAGTCTATCAAAATGAACAGACTATTTTTCCACAGTTCTTGAAAAAGTCTGTTCTAATGGCCCTATTCACCAAACACTTGACACGCGGATTAATCCTAAAACGCATGTTAAAGTCATCGGTAAGATATCTTAACGATGGCTTTAACCCATTCGTGCCTGGATATTTTTGCGACTTTCTTCGATTTTTGCTAACACCAGCAGTAATTGATAAATTTCTGATGTCAACTTTTTGAACAAGGGATGATTTCATTTAAAATCATTATGTATAAAAATTGAAATGTCAACATCCCACTTGGCCATATTAAAATGTTTTGTGGAATTGAGGTTCAATACACGCGAATAAAGGCTCGGAAAAATAAATAACGTTTTCGAATGATAGCGAAAATGCCGTCCCAAAAAAGGGACGCTAGGCATAAATGGGTTAACACGCGAGTTCGGATTAATCCGCATGTCAAGTGTTTAGTGAATAAGGCCGTATATGTTTCATTTTATTTAACTCTTACTAACACTTAAAAAGCTCAAGAAATTGCATTTTTTGACATAACATATATACTAAAATAATAAAAATATATATACAATATCTTTATTACATAGACTTAAAATACGTAAATTATGCAAAATATTCCACATGTTCATCGTCAAAAACTTTTCTTTCTTAAACAAAATTAAAAAAATATTTGTTTGCGTATGTGCAGGAAAATTGTATGTAAAATAAAAAGGTGTGATATATGAAAAAAAATCGTGGGAAAAGCAAAAATAAAAGTAGGCATGCTGACACAGCGATGCGCTACCAGATGCAAGCTGCTGCGATAGCTAACATGCACCAAAAGTCATTCTTGACGTCAAAAAACGCGAGCGACAAGTATCCAAGGAGGGGGAAGGGGCGAGATATTGCTATTCGTTCAAGCTCCGACACAGGGACGTACCCAGAAAAAAATTTAGGGGGGGGGGGGTCCAAACGGTGAAAAAGGCAGAATTTCTCACAAAAAGACGTTATCATTCTCGTTTTGTTAACAAAAACTGAAATTTCGGGAGGGGGGTCCGGACCCCCTGGACCACCCCCCTGGGTACGTCCTTGCTCCGACAGAATGGAAGTTGAATTAAAAGCAGTACCCAAATGTGAACTACAGTCAAAAATCAAACGTCAGATATATCGATAAAGTAAGTTAAACTTACAAGAGTGACTTCGCACTCAGAATAGAAGCTGCATCTCGTCTCAACCACGGGCTATTTGGGTTTTCTAATTTAGAACGATTTACCTTCAGGGAAAATTACCATAAAGGGCCGCCAATTGAGAATTAAAAAAAAGTGACTCCAAACCAATTTTTTTTAAAGCACACAGATAAACATTTGGGGCTATTATGAGAGCAAATTTTACCTTATAATCATTACTATTTTTTTTTTTTTTTGAGCAGAAATATTAATTTGCAACAGAAGAAACTAAACAAGAGATATACTGAAAACCAAATCACACATCAAACATACCTCCAAGCTTGTGTGTGCACCCACAAACAAGGAACCAAACATACTTTGCAAACATGCACAGTATATCTAATGCCTAGTTCTTAAATTATACCTAGAATGAGTAGCGGAAGAGGTCAAAGGTAAATTAGAAAATCCTGTTGAATTTCAAAATTATTAAGATAACTATTTCTGGGAGGAGCTAACAGTAATCTATCTATGTGTAAACGTTCAAGGGTCATATGAGGAGCCTGATATCTTTTAACTGTGAATGAAACTGGAGAATGTTTAATTATGACCTTATAAGGTTCTGTGTATTTAGGTTTAAATTTATCTCTGGATTTTTTGTAAGCAATATCACCCTCATTAATGTCTCTCAGTTTAGCATTCTCATGAGAGCATTTTCGTGAATCTGCTATCTTGAGCTTCGCGAATGTTATTATAAGCACACCTATACAAAGAGTCCAATTCTTGAACTAATTTATATGCATGAAAATCATTAAGAAAAGGTTTAGTAGAATTAATATCATATGTGTCAAAAATTAGAGGAAGTTCTCTGCTAAAATGTAAAATATGAGGACTAAAACCAGTAGTGGAGTGGGTGGACGCATTATATAATGACTTGTGGATTAATAATGCATGTTCAAAAGAGTGTCCTTCAGACATTAACGAATTAACAGAATATTTTATATATGTATTTACCCGTTCAGCAATTGAGTTTGATTGTGGATGTGCAGCAGATGAATTATTAATTTTTATGCCTAATCTTTCATGAAAAATGTTAAAAATTGCAGCAATAAATTGTGGTCCAAGATCAGATAGGATTACCGCAGGACGACCAAAAAGTGGTGAAATACTTTAGTAAAGCTTCAACAACTGCATTCGAGGAAACAGAGGTGTACATTTGTGTTGAAGAGGCGTAGGACCAGTGTTATGATGTTTAGTTTGTAAACACTTAGTACATGAAGCGACAAATTTGACACAATCATTATAAATTCCATGCCAAAAATATTTTCTAGCTAAGAACTCATATGCTTTCTTTAAACCAAAATGAGATAAATGAGATATTGCAAGAACTTTAGCTTTTAAGGTCGTATGCAATATGAATGAGGAGAGGGAAAGGCTTAGGAAAGAAACATTTGTGAGTTCAAAATTCATTTTATATGTATATTTTCGCTTAACCCATAAGAAAATTGCGCATCGTTCGATTCATGTAAGTCTCAGATGGTATATTAGAAAAATTTTAAATACTTGCTAATGTTGGTGCAGTGGTGGACTCTTTCAAGTATCACACACAAGGGAGGGATGACATATAATATTAATTATTAATAAAAAATAATGAGTATATTAATAATTTTATAATAACTTGTTTTACAAATGCAATTAATGGAATAAAAATTGAATAATTAATAAAGAAATAATTAATAGTATTAATAATTCATAAACATTATAGCAATTATAACATTTTATCAGAGTTGGGTCATTCCTCCTCTACAACTGATCTTATATCTTGAACCTATGTTTATCGTGTTCGCTAATATTATTGAAACTGCGCAAAGAAAAACGTACCCCTACTTTGTCCAGTGTTGCTTCCCAGAATGGGCCTTTTATTGCTAAATTTCTGGTACCCAGCAATGAGTTGCGCTTGCGTAATCGATGGGTTCTGGAGAGAGCATTCAAGAACCCTATGACGGGAGTTGTCGGAGGTGGATTAAGAGAACGTTCCGTCGGCCGCTTACATGACGTATAGTGTATTAAAAGTATCCATGAAGTACGCTGAGGACTTAGAAGAACAGGAAGACGACTCGAATACAGAAAAAGCTACGTTTATTGGAGGTATCAGCAAAACAGGCTTAAAGGAAACAACTTCAATTACGTACAGTACATTGCATTAGTAGAAAATAACGCCAAGAACATATCTAATCGTTCCGGCCACACGGCATGCCGGAGTTCCATAAAAAAACTAACACTACCTCCTCTGACGGAGAGCTATATAGAAGTGTACTAAAATCTTCCTACAAAACTGCCAGCTCTTTTCAGGTTGGCGAGTAAAATATGAGTACTCATAAGCCACTGCCCCACGTGAGAACCACCGTCCGGTAAGCGTAAACAATATAAAAATTTGAAACAAACGGATTAAATGATTATCGCCAAGACAGAAGTGCCATAATTTGGCGAATGCCAATACATAAGTCTACAATCCCGTGAAAAAACAAAGACGGACGACCGGGAGGCACCAAGAATTTACACAGCATATGCTAAAGCGAAATTAATTTAGAAGGGGAACCCCGAGAAACCCAGACATACCGTCGCAAAAAGAAAGAACATTTTATCGAGCCGAGAAACAGAGTGGAGAGAGAGACTAATACGGAATACGAAATTTTGATTTTGAAAGACGAAACATAGGAACATTATTTTAATTCGCGAAAAATATCGTATGGCGTAAAAATATGTGAACTTCGTCACATATAACTGTTATATGTGACGAAGTTCACATATTTTTCGCGTCTTAAAATAATGTTCCTATGTTTCGTCTTTCAAAATCAAAATTTCGTATTCCGTATTAGTCTCTCTCTCCACACTGTTTCTCGGCTCGATAAAATGTTCTTTCTTTTCGGAAGTTGGGTCGACGACCAAAATTATTATTTTGTTGAGTATTGTGCAAAACTTTATATTTTCTACACTGGCGTGCAGAATGACGTCTGCCGGAGCACAATTGGCAGATAATGTTACTTTGACCTCTATTTCTGTCATAATTTTGAAAAACTGTATTTCTGTTTTTAAACTGTGTATTATGAGGTCTACGTTGTCTGAAAAAATTCCGTTACTCAGAAGCAGAAGCATTATGATTGGTGTCAGCAGAACCAGAAGTAGAATTTTTAAAAGTTAAATCATTAATTTTTGAAGCCAATTCTTCAATTTTTTCAGAAATAGCAAATACTGGGGCTTTTTGTTGATTAGCCAAAACAAGTGCTTCAGATTGTGTAATATTTTGTAATTGCTGGGCACGCGCAACAGCTTTAGAATAGTCAGTTATGTTATCTCCAAAATTTTAACTCTAATGTTGGATGGCAAAGCCGCGCGACATCAATTTAACATATTTAATATCATCAAGAGCTTGAGAATCTTTAATTTTATATACCTTAGAAACCAAAACATTTAATCGATGAACAAAAGCAGTTACAGAGTTAAAATCTTCAAATTTCAAATTATTAAGCTACTGGAGCTAGAATTTCATTATTACTAAAATATTTTTCAAATTCTAATTTACACTGCTGGCCATCGTAAATGCAACACCCTGAAGGAAGCATGCAAATAATATGAAATTTACAACATGCATTAGCTGAGGTGAGATATGCAAATGATTAGAATTTCAGCGCAGACGCACATCAAGCGCGCCTGTGGCGCCACCTCAAAGCGCTATTTAAGGCTTGGAGATTTCGACGGTTTCAAGTACAGCAATTGTGTTTTTCTTGCTTTTTTTTTCAAAAAAACGATAAATTATGCCTCGTAGGAAACAACGATCATCTTTTGATCAAGTATCCGAGTTTGACAGAGGAAGGATAGTGGCATACCGAGATTGTGGGTTATCTTTCAGGGAAATCGGTCGTCGTATTGGACGAAACCAAACAACTGTGATGCGGATATGTGATCGTTGGGTGCAGGAGGGTACGACGGACAGACGTGATCGACCGCATCGACCTCAGTGCACCACGTCACGTGATGACAGGCAGATTGTACGCATGGCAGTGACGGACCGCTCAGTCACATCACGAACCATATCACAGCAGATTCAGTCTGTAACGCATCATCCAGTGTCTGCGCGTACCATTCGACGTCGTTTACAGCAGAATGGTCTGTCCGCAAGACGTCCGTTGCTTTGTCTACCTCTGACGCGGAACCACAGACGTCTCCGCCGCCAATGGTGCGATGAAAGAAGGATGTGGACGACAGAATGGAATGAAATTCTCTTTACTGACGAGTCACGCTTCTGTATGCAACACCACGACGGTCGGATTCGAGTCTGGAGACACCGTGGAGAGAGGATGCTGAACAGCTGCATTATGCACCGTCACACTGGTCCTGCACCGGGTATTATGGTATGGGGCGGTATCGGATATCTCTCTCGCACTCCTCTAGTACGCATTGCCGGTACTTTAACCAGCCAGCGCTACATCTCCGAGGTGTTGGAGCCAGTTGTCCTTTCTTACCTTCAGGGCTTGCCAACAGCCATATTTCAGCAGGATAATGCACGGCCACACGTGGCACGCATTGTCCAAGGGTTCTTCGTCAATCACCAGATTGAATTGCTTCCCTGGCCGGCGCGCTCTCCGGATCTTTCGCCGATAGAAAACATGTGGTCCATGGTTGCTCAACGACTGACCCAGAGTTCATCCCCAGCTGTCACACCAGATCAACTTTGGCAACGTGTGGAAGCTGCTTGGTCTGCTGTACCCCAAGAACACATTCAAAGTCTCTTTGAATCAATGCCGAGGCGTGTGGCAGCTGTGATCTCCAACAACGGCGGCTACTCTGGGTACTGATTTTGGCAGGAACCACGCTTCATAGAATGCTGTAAATTTAATCATTTGTTACTTGGTCAACATGTTATCTACACAATAAATTTTGTTGTGATATCTCTTGTTTTTCTTGGTGTTGCAATTTGGGTGGCCAGCAGTGTAATTACATCAAAATCTTTCGCTTTATTTACAACCTCATTTTCAATAAAAAACTGTAATGCTGGACCAATTAGTTTAGTCTTGAAATACAAAATAGTTTTTTCTTTGGACCATTTATTTAAAGTTGCTAAGTCCTCCAAAATATTAAAGAAATGTTTTAATTCTACGGCATTACCATCAAATGATGGAATGTTAACAGAAAAATCAGAAATTTTGGACATTCTACAATAGTTACAAAAAAATGACCTACCTATTTAAAATACATATGAACATCACAAGCAAAAATTATCTTCTTATGAATGAAAATTTAAAAAGTTTTATCCTTGTGATACACATAAAAATGTTCCGAATCCATAAAAAAAAACACATAATTCAGAGCGTCCTTCGCTTTCCGCTCAAGTTGACACAGAAGTATCGGCGAAATACAGGAAACATAAGACTTCGGGAACAACAAACGCGAGTAGCGGAAAAAACACAGGGCCGCGAAACCAGAAGTGCGTTCTCGAAAACAGAAGAGCATCGTAACACCGGAACGGTCATAACGGAAAATGTAAACACGGAGAACCATACAAGTCAATGACTTTTGATTTCGGGAGCGTCATACACACCGCTGGCTAGAAGGCACCGCTATCAGAACCGGGAACAGCATTTAGGTTTCCGTACAGACGCACACCGCTGAGTAACCAAAACTCTTCTAATCCATCAGTAAAATCCGAGAAAATTCACAGCATCAGGATCAGTCACTGAATCACCGCAGGGAGACTTCAAAATTCAGATGACATGGAGACGGGAGAGTCCGCAGAACATTTGTTTTGCTTAAGTAGGAACAGTTTTTTTAGGCTTACGTTGGTAAAAGGAAACTCCGATAGCCGGTGACGTGCCGGGAACAATTACTCGTGAAAACGAGCTGGTCATGACGCACCAAGTTTTTATGACGGGAGTTGTCGGAGGTGGATTAAGAGAACGTTCTCTCGGCCGCTTACATGACGTATAGTGTATTAAAAGTATTCATGAAGTACGCTGAGGACTTAGAAGAACAGGAAGACGACTCGAATACAGAAAAAGCTACGTTTATTGGAGGTATCAGCAAAACAGGCTTAAAGGAAACAACTTCAATTACGTACAGTACATTGCATTAGTAGAAAATAACACCAAGAATATATCTAATCGTTCCGGCCATACGGCATGCCGGAGTTCCATAAAAAAAACGAACACAACCTCCTCTGACGGAGAGCTATATAGAAGTGTACTAAAATCTTCCTACAAAACTGCCAGCTCTTTTCAGGCTGGCGAGTAATATATGAGCACTCGTAAGCCACTGCCCCACGTGACAACCACCGTCCGGTAAGCGTAAACAATATAAAAATTTGAAACAAACGGATTAAATAATTATCGCCAAGACAGAAGTGCCAGAATTCGGCGAATGCCAATACATAAGTCTACAACCCCGTGAGAAAGCAAAGACGGACGACCGGCAGGCACCAAGAATTTACACAGCATATGCTAAAGCGAAATTAATTTAGAAGGGGAACCCCGAAAAACCCAGACATACCGTCGCGAAAAGAAAGAACATTTTATCAAGCCGAGAAACAGAGTGGAGAGAGAGACTAATAGGGAATACAAAATTTTGATTTTGAAAGACGAAACATAGGAACATTATTTTAAGACGCGAAAAATATGTGAACTTCGTCACAAACCCACTTATGGAAGCAAAACTAGTCACAGAAAGGGACCCTTCTCCGTTGTGCATTTTCAGTGATGACGGCAAACAGAATAAACATAGATTCAAAAGTGTGTTAAAATCCATAGCAACTCGACAGATATTTAGGTTAAGTTTACTTAAGGAGGAGAGCGAGGAATTGATTGCCGTAACCATTACCACTGCCTCCTCCTACACACATACACTTGGATCCACCACTTTATCAATGTTTTTATTTCCTTGAGAAAGCTTATGTACAATACTATCTTAAATTAAAAATTAAATAAGCATTAACTCAGAGTATAAAAATTTCTGAACTTTACATGTGGAAATTGTGCAAATTGCATTTAACCCAAGTGTTTCATACAACCTAAGATAATTGATAAGATAAGTGCAAAGCAATTATCAATTCTATTGTTTAGAGCAGGTATGGGCAACCTTTGAAAAGTTGTGGGCCAAACTATAGGATGTTAGCGAAGTCGCGGGCCAAACTTCCGGATTTTAGCGAAGTGGCGGGCCGTATAATTGGGATTTATATGGGATTTTGAATGGTTTATACGGAGTTTTCAAATGTTCCGCGGGCCGGATCAAAAGCCGTGGCGGGCCACATCCGGCCCGCGGGCCGGCGGTGGCCCATATGTGGTTTAGAGTATCTTAAAATGAACATCCTTATAAATAAAAATGAAAACCTGTGCGTTTGTCTGTTTAAATCGTATACAAATTCACACCGTTTGACTAATCGGCTTGAAATTTATTTTGTGAGAAATAGACCAGCTTCAACTACACAGTTGAAAGAAACATTGTTTTAAAGGAACATTAAATAGTTAATCAATTAAATGAAAATCTTATTACATTGGCCGAAACAGTCAGATCTAAAATGTTATTTTTCAAGAAGTGCGCATAGTTCTTCTGTGTTAAGCGAACTGTTTTAAGACGTGTTATTGCTTTCTAATTCCTGTGAATTTTCGACAACAAATTGTTCGTCGAATTCATGTTCCAATCTGGCAAGTGGACTGTTACTAAAACTTTCCACATACCCTGGAATTTTAAACAACGAACCCGAAAACTAAGCAGAGTTTTATGGAACAATGTTATTTAAAGACACAAAATAAGAAAACCATGCATTCATTAAAAAGAATTCTTTTAATTACCAATGTGGACTATCTGTGGAATAAATATGAAACAAAATTAGTAAAACATTCAAAAAATTGCATCCAACATTATAACAAGTAGAGGAGAGGAGGTGATTATGGAATACCATTTACATTTCTAACTGTAACTTCATAGATTTTTAAATAAAATCCCCCAAAACAGCATGAGTACATGCTATAATTAATCGTAATGAAATGTCAATTGCAAAGAAATACACAATTTATTTTGTTGTTATAGAAAAAAATATTTTAAAAAAAGTTACGAATGGAGTATAATATGGAATAGTCGGGTAATATGGAATAGATGGTTTAAACCGATGAAAAGCAATTTATATTGCTTCATATATAGTTATTTGTTACTATAAAACAAATTTTTATGTTTTGTAGTTTAAATCATTATACTGGAGTCATTTCTGCTTCTAGTCGATTTAGAAAAGTTGTAGATATAATTTTCTTTCTTTGCTCCGATACAGTCACGGTGAGCCCACAGAGAACAGCTGGATATTTGAATCCAAACTTATCGTCGTTGATCATTAGAGAATTTGTCGTGACAAAAGATGCATTCAGCGTTTTGTTTTCCGGGTCTTTAGTGGATGACATGAAACCCATTACAATATTACCCAGTATTCCATAATACCCGACACGCCATCTCGGAAAACGAACCTTTAAAACTAATTGGCAAAACACTGTTGTTGCATCGTGTCGCCTTTCAAGCGAGTAACTGACTCCATGGTTCCAGGTTGCCATGGAGACAGACAAATTATACTCTCTTTGGAGTGAGTGGCAACAGCGAAGGGAAGAACTAACGTGAGAAAAAACAGAACAGTTTGCAGCTGTTATTGTTATGCCTTATATTTAGTTTTGATTCGTATATTTAGTTTTGATTCGTGTGTTTAGAATTTAGAAATGCGGTTTTACTTGTAAATAAATGTTATTTAGTGAAAAGAACTTCTTATTTGTCCTAATCAATTCGGCCGTCTCATTTATTTAGATTAAATGAGTAGTTTTTTCTCCAGTCGCCGACAGATATATATTTTTTAATTCCATTCTTTGGGATGTTTGGTGACAACTGTCATCTAAAATGTAGCCACAGTTCAACAAACTACCATTCTCTTAGTGTACATTATGCGTAACATCAATGTTCATGTCACGTGTTTACTAGTAAGTTAAAATGTTTGAAAACTTATCTACAAAAACTCTTGAAAATCACAAAACATACTTTGTTCTGTAGCGAGTGGTACGGCAACAGAGAGCGGTCAACTCTTACTGCATTGTAAGAAGGGAATCTTTCTTGAGTTGTTCATGATATTCCCTTGTGGCAATAGCAACTAACAGAGCCAAAAACTCGGTATTCCATATTTCCCGACTATTCCATAATCACCTCCTCTCCTCTATTTACAAAAAGGTCTACGAATTTACCACTAATATAAAGTTATCATTTCTTTGTAATAAATTTCATTCTTATTCATTCAAAAAAAAAAAAAGAGTACCTATGAAATAATTCAAAAATACTTAAAATAACTATAATTTACTCGCCTTAAAAAATATTGAAATATCTTCAAAAACGGCTGCTTTATTCTATAGGAGCTTTTCTCAAATCGTAGCAATCAAATCTACGAATTTGTGGACTAAAATGGCCGCTACTAAAGTAGATCTACATTTAGTCGGATTTGCTTTTTTATTTTCAACTAGCTGCGTGCCCGTTCTCCGTACGGTAGGGAACGAAACTTTTTCTTGATGTATAGTTCGAATTGATTCCAGTGATTTGTAATCTAAATATAAGCAAAATGATTTGACTTTTGGCGTAAAGATACTCATTAGTTATTTGTAAAGTTGGTATAAGTACTGACCTGAGACCATTGTTAATATTATGACGCAAAAAACTATGTCTATGTCATTCGCGATTAGAAAAGATAAGCGTTGACGGTTTGCAGTGAAAATTCCTAATTTTCGAAATGTCTCATTGTTACATCATACTCATTTTTAGATTTAAGTTATCCCATTAATACCTTAGATACTACATGATGTGGAGAACCGGTTTATTTTATAGTTAAAATAGTTGTGTACCCGCTCTTCGCAAGGCAAGATGAAAGCATTTTCCTAAAATGTGATCATAACTACCTGTGACAAAACAGAATCTGCAAGAAAAAAGAAAGTTCTGTTGCAGTCTTTTCTGTGGAAACTACCGCGGGATATATTAACGTGACGTAGAATTACTTAATGTTTAGTTAGCTGTGATGTAATACGGCTGTTCAAAAATAAATTGAAGACTTAGTTTCACGAAATATTTATTAATGCGGTATATTGTGCTCTGATCAATATTGCCTTAGCATATCTACTTACTATTACTTATACTATCTTTTACTGATACCAATACAATATATTTTCGTATTGCATCCGCTAATGCTTAATTTAAAGAAACGGTTTAGATATTTGCCACGAATGCAGTCTTTAACTCTTTGGTGATTCTTTGCAATTTACGCATTAGCATAAACGATAATCATTTCACTTAATGGTTGCCACTAAGTCAGCTCCATAAATTTTTACGCATCATTCTTGTCAGATTGGCGGATTTAGCACCAGGGCCCTATTATCGTACGGGCAAATCAGGACTTTGCCCAGGGGCCCGGGATCGAAATGGCCCCCAATTTCAAAAGTTCTTTTTTTTTAACAACAAAATTTTATGAAAAGTAAAACAAATTTCATAGATGGGGGGCCCCCAAATTCATCAATGCCCGGGGCCCCCCGCTGGTCATAATCAGGTCCTGTTTAACACCGCAATATATTTCCTGCAATCGAAAACGTGTCCCGTTTAAAATCTCAATTGTAAATAATGTTGGATAATTCACTGGTGAAAAAACAGCATTCAATTCTTTTTCTGGCAGCGTTAAATAAAATATAGAATTATTTCCTGCGTGGCGTATGTTTTGCTTGTGAGTTCGTTATTCTGATTGAGTTTCGAAAGGGGTTTTAAACTCGTGACATCAAAATCACGCACAACATTCAACATGCGAAAACTCAGTTATTTTAAAGTAATTTTATTTATTTTTTCCAACTGGCAATTTTAATCATTGTTGCTGTCTCCAAGACAACCAAACCGCAAGATATCATACCGAAATTTTAAGCATCTGCTTTTGAAATGAAAATCCTTCTTTACATAAAAATTCGTAAAAAATCTCCTAATTTATATTTTCCTCTGGTTTCTGTTTTAAAAGAGGACGAAATGTATGCTCCGTCATTTGACAAAATATAAAAAAGTTATGACGGATAGAATTCAAGATGCAGCAGTTTTAAAAATATTTTACGAAAGTCAGCGTGAAATTTAATTTTATTTGAAAAATCCCCAAAAATCTGCAAATTATGTTACACAGTCCGAACAAACAGTTTTGAAAAGCAAATTTTCTCCTCTATCCGATGATGTAAATATCGTTTTATTGCAAGTGTAATTACTGGCGTTATTACGTATTAAGCGAGAAAAATCGCCAAAAATCGGACAAAATATAAAATAAAACATTTTCTAATTCAAATTTCGAAAAAATTGCTCCGAGGCGTGTTAGGATCTGTCCTAGTGAAGCCGTATGCAAAATTCGGAAGGTCTGCGACCAACCGTCTCGGCGCATGCTCACGAATTTGCTGAAATCGGACATTTGAGTAGCTTTCTGCCCTGACAATTGCGACCAGAATTTTAAAGTAGCCTACGGCCTATTCTATGTCGTTTTACGTGTATGTGCAAAATTTCAAGCCGATAGATCTGATGGTGTGGGAGGAGTTCCCGGACGAACAAACAAACAAACAAACAGACAAACTTTCACATTTATATAATAGATTATTACTGGGATGAAAATAGGTGACGGGGAAGATGGCCGCTACGAGCACCATATGGACGCTATGAGCACGGCCACTACGAGCACGACACCGTGATTCCCTACCTAGTCTCTCGTGGACCCCTGGGGGGGATCCACTTGGAGCACTTTAGGGATGAAACCTCATATCCTTTTTTTTTTGGGGGGGGGGGGATATTGTAATGTGTACAGTTTACAGGTGCCTAGACTGTTCGTCAGATCTGGAAACGGACGAGAAAACTAATCCAAATAAATAAATAAATTTCTAATCAGATTTTTAGTTTTTTAGTTATATTTTGTCGAGGTTTTTACCCTTTTTTATGCATTTTGTGTTATTGCGAGCTCAATTTTCGTCCGAGAACCATACTTACCATCCAGAGAATTCTTTTTTCAAATGAGCTACGCTGGAACATCACACCTGAATAGAAATTCATAATGAAAGGATGGTTTCAAAAAATGATACTCATGCGTATTAAACATTAAGCTTGATATTATCTTTACTTATTTATTTTTGAAAAATAATTATACTCAATTTTTTTTTTACAATTTTTATAACGTTACTACAATATTTTTCGATCCCCCGATACGGAAATCCATTGCAAGGCATTAGCAACAGAATTGTTGTGGAAACATGTAGGTGGCAAGTATAACAGGGGTTAAGGAGAATTTTCGAGGAAATTCCAGATTTTTAATGGCATTTTCCGACAATAACAGAATTTTCAGCAAAAGTCATTTTGTGATTCAATTTTTTTTAAATGTATGGATTAGAAATAATGTAGTGATTTATTTAATGATTAATTTCTAAACAATAATTTGAAGATAATTATTATTATTTTAAGTTTATAGGATAATGGGACTTTTCGATTTTTTTAGTTAAAATGTTATTATTATTATTATTATAGTTGAGGGAATTAAACAAATTTTTGGTAGCTGCATCCTGTACAGCTTTTGAAGAATCGCACACATACGAGGGTTAATGTTTTTAAAATTCGCATTCATTTTATGCTTTAATGATTGTGAAAATAAGCTACAGGAATATTATCGAATATCAGCGGACAATTATTTGTTTACTTATTTATTTTGCACGGTTATACCTTAAAATCTAATGTTCCCGGGCTAAGCAGCTAGTCCATAATATTTCGGGAGAAATCGCCAGAACCTAATGTTAAAAGGAATTTTAAAGATTCGTTATTTGTGCTCAGAATGACTTATTTATTTGCAATAAATTTGTAAACTTTGTTTATGTAACCCTTAGAATATTAATTTTAGATTAAATTAAACCTTAGAAAGGATGATCCATCTAAATTCTGTTTTGAGGGGCTTCTAAATTTTTGTAAAAGGTTCCTTAAAAACTTCCCTTAAAAATTCTACTTGCTGCTTCTTAAACCTTCTTTATTTGGTAACCTATTAATAATTTAGTGCACTAAAAGAAATAATAATAAAAAGGATTTCTCACCTTTTCTCTCACAAAAAAAAAAAAAAAAAAAAAAAAATCAATTTGAGGAACTTGCAAGTAAAAGGGATATTCTCATTTTTTTTTCTTTCTTCGAAAGTTAGCTTGATACACCACTTTGTTCACTTCGTTGAGAGCTATTTGATGGTGAAATAAATCATGGCCTAAAAGAAATTTTTCCTCCGCAAAAACCGAACGACATTCCGTATTTCGATTACAGCTGCAGAAAAACGGTTTTCGTGGTTTCTCAAAAATTTTCCAAATGGGAGAAAACGCTTTTGCTAGCCCCTCATTTATAGTTTATTTTTAACACTTGTTAAAGAAAACAGTTTAAAAATTTACATTCTGGCTGATATACAACTTGATGTCAGTGGCGGCTCGTGATGAAAAAAGTAGGTGAAGAGCTTGATACCAAAACATTATGAAAAACACCTGATACAGCCATTATGCATGGTAATTAGGCGGGGGCATAGCCTTTCTGCGGAAAGAAATTTTTAATCTTTCAGCGATCCTATAAAATGTCGACCGACCAGTGGCCTACCGCATAGTGCTTTGAAGACGGAAGGTGCCTGGTTCAAAACCAGGTCACGTCCGCCGACCTAATCGTTCGGAGTTTTCAGTGGTTTCCTCCGAAACTTAGCGTAAATACGGGTTAGGACCCGTAGGAAGACCCCCCACGAAGGGCATCCCGCTCGTAGGTCTAGATCCCCTGTGTAGATAATTGGCCTTAATCCTACAACAACAACAAGAACCTTTTAAATGTCCTTTGGAAATGATGTGCACCCCCTCTCTCCATAATGTTCAAGATCGCGTTACATTTAAAATGTCTGAAAATCCGTCTTTGCTCCATACAGAATGCTTATTACTAAAGAGTAAGCAAGGCCAATAAGATAACTTTTGTAAAATGTAGGAGAACTGCACATCTATTTGTAATTCGTAAACCAGCTATGTTTGAAACGAACAGTCAGAGGCGTAGCCAAGGGGGGGGGGTCATACCCCCCCATGAGAAATTTTTGCCATGCAAAATGTATATTCTTCACTATATTATCAGACACACTTATATATATATATATATATGAGTTGTAGCAGTCGTAACCCCCCATGAAAAATTTCTCGTTACGCCCCTGCGAACAGTGTAAAATTTACCACTCTTTTCGAGGTATGTCTTTTGAAGAGGCATTAATTCCTAATGCCTCCATTGGTCGACCACGAGAAAGAATACATCTTTTATCTATCTTCATCATTCCACCGACTAAACGGTATTTGTAATACATTACAGACTATACCATTTACAGGAAACATAATGAAGGTGAATAAACAGAAAAGAAACTAACTATTATTATCATTAAAATTAACACAAGAAGAAATTCTAAAATTTTCAAAAGCCAGCAGTAAAAATCTCGTGTCAAAATCTCAAAGAAATAACGTGGATTCCTTTTCCTACACAAATTTGTTCTTGGAAATGCACTCTGCTGCGTTTTCTCTCACTTGAAGAGACGCACCATTTTTTGAGGGATCTCTTCACCTGACCTTCAAGGAAAGCTGCAAACCTGAATGAAGCGTCTGTGGTTACCATGGCAACCCAACTGGCAACTGCAGTGGAAGAGAAAATTTTTCATTAGCACTTCACAACTCACTTTGACCAGATTGTTTGTCGAAACCCGCGTACCACGTGACTCTAACAATCGACCAATAGTGGCACAAGTCACTGAAACCCTCTCTTTGGCACTGACAAGGGAAAGGGGTTTGGCTTCACTGCTAGTAAGATGGTGTTTTAGCACATAGTCTTACGGCAATTGGGCTTTCATCAGAATTTTAAGCATATTCTAACAGAATAAATTTGAAAAAGGATCATTGCTTGCTTACGTTAAACAATCTTTTGTTACTTACAATACTTGGTGAAGAGGCACTTCACCTACTTCACCTGAAAAGCCGCCACTGCTTGATGTGCTCAAAACTACTGCTTCAAGATAGCGCATAATTATAAATGACGGACTAGCCATAGTATGTAAAATATACGCTCTTAATAAATAAATGAATAAATAAAAAGATCTTGAAATTTCGATTGGATTTTCGATTTTTACGATACTATTTTGCACGCAGAGGCGGCCCGCCGCGGTAAGCAAGGTAAGCAACGAATAGGGGCGTCGTCTTTGAAGGAACGCCATTTCGATGATTCGCATTGGTCTAGAGCAGGTATAGGCAACCTTTGAAAAGTTTTGGGCCAAACTTTAAGATGTTAGCGAAGTCGCGGGCCAAACTTGGGGATTTTAGCGAAGTGGCGGGCCGTAGAATTGGGATTTATATGGGATATTAAATGGTTTATACGGAGTTTTCAAATGTTCCGCGGGCCGGATCAAAAGCCGTGGCGGGCGCCCATATGTAGTCTAGAGCATAAAAAAGAAGCGCCTTTTTAAAGTTTGCTGGGGTCGCCACGTACCCTAGGGCCACCCCTCTTTGCACGTTCACTATATTATTTGAAGACGTTACCCCGATGTATTGATCCTCGGTTAGTTTCCTTCTTGGCATAATTCAACTCTTTATTTTCATTGTTTTGGAACGTGGAAAAAGAAAATGACAGTGTTGACACAGATTTTTCGGGTTTAAAATACAGAGAACATATTAATATAAAAACATGAAATATAAGAATGTATTCTGCATAATTAAAAACATAAAATTACAGCATTATAAAATGAAACTTTTAAAAATGTATTTGAAATTTAAAAAGTGAAACTAAAAAAAGAAAAAAAACAATTATGAGGTTTGATATTAAGTGCACTCTAGTCTAGTGTGAAACAAACAAACAAACAAACAAAAATAAAAAAAAAATAAATAAATAATACATACTTCTGCAATTTTAGTTTTTTAAAGCTTTTTTTTAAGCCAGTGTTGGTCCAGTATTGCGTAAAATACTGAACTTTTTCCTTTTGGTAATGGAAATGCTAAAGCTGAATATAAAACATACTAATTAAGGTCAATGATATTCAAACTTTTTCCCTACTTGTTACAACGTGGTAAAATGACGACCCAAAATTCATTCTCGCTATTAATCGAATTGTAAATACAATAAATGCAGTGGTGGCTCCTCTATTTCAGTACATAACCCACAAAGGAAAAAAATGTAAAATAAACACATCAACAAATTAAATTTTTAAAAATATATTAAGAAGGCTTCTAAATTTTGTGAATTTAAAATGTGAGTTCCCCTTCCCCCAACACACACACACACACTATTATTAAGTACGCTTATCATAGCTAACGCACTGTATTGTAGGTTACTACACCATAGTCTTTCCTCGATCGCTTGTGCGATCGGATCTTGTGCGATAACCTATATGTCCTTCTAAACTGTTCTCTGAGAAAGAGAAGCGGCAGAAAAGCGGGAGGGGTAAGGCATTGCAATTATCATTCCGTTCGCACATTTTCAGTGTACGTACTGACCATAGTTTGCAGTTACCTCTTCCGAATTCTCCACCCTGGGTTGTTGTGTTCGGTTTGTTAATCCATCCCCCCCTCCCCCCATTTTCTTTATAACTTTTTTAGAATGAAACTAATTATATAACTTTTTTAGAATTAAAAAGTTATTTTTATTTAAAACTGTCGGCCTGGGAATCAGCGAAAGCAAAAGAAAAAAACCAATCTCGGTTGCCATTCCGCAAGCACGAAAAGATGTCGTTAAAAATTGCAATAACAGTGTTCTTTTGATGGGACAGACATAAACAATTTAATTATTCTTAATTTATAGTTATTAATATAAAAAAACATTGGTAAATCTTCTGTCAAAAATTGCCTGAATTTATTACTTCATCCTTTTGTAACTAATGTAAAGCTAAATGTGTTTTCGTGAAGATACTAAAACTATAGGTACTGTAAATATTTTTCATGTATTTTATTGATTCACATGATGCGAATTTCAAAAATCACATGAAAGTTTACATGAAAGTTTCAGCTCAACAAATAATTTAAATGAAAATGACACCCTTTGCAGTGATACACAGAAAGAAAAAAGATCCTGTGGCGTAACATGAAAATTCTGAGTATTTTTATAACGGCACTAGACTGAATTCTACTTTAGCCACCTTATACCGCCAATAGCAATGACGATAAATATTTAAAGGTAGTTACCAGACGAATTTTTTTAATATGACAACCGTTTATAATGAAGCGATGTTTGAAACTCCAGTGAAAAATATTTATAATGATACGATCGATTTCTAAATTTGGTTCGCAACCGAAATTCAAATTAATTTTGCACGTGATCAGCCATGAGTTTGTGGTGTAATGGAGAGTGGTGTAATGGTTAGCACATCGCGCTGCCTTCCCACAGGTCCGGGGTCCGAATCCTGGGCTGGGCAAGGACTCAGCCTTTCATCCCTTGAGAGCGTCGATAAACTGAAGAGCAAGCTTCCTTGGGGTCAAACACTGGGGCTTCGCGTCAGGCTGACCATTTAGCCGAGGCATATGCATACGCACCCCAGTGCGGTTACTTCCCACACATCGGCACGCCAAGAGATCGCCAACAATTTCACCCCCTTTTCAAGAAGGGTCAGTTAGTGACCCTGCAGATCTAGACTCACTGAAAATATCACGAGGATGGCCCCCGTTCTAAAGAGGGGATGGCAAAAGCGGGAAGATAGCAACCCATAAATTACTCCTGCCAGTGTCATGGTGAAATCCGTGTGTGGTACATGCAACGCTTTGAAGTACAGTATTTTTCAATGAATTTCGTGTATTGATATCGGAGATGTCTAGCAAGGGTATAATAAGAGTTCCTTTATCAGCAGCAATAATTAAAACTTGTCTTTAGAAAAATATTTTAAAACGCTAGAAGCATCGCACTTACTATCGCTTTTTTTTTGAAATTTTTTTTTTTTTTGATATTTTATTCTTTTTTTTCACGATTTTAAAATTCGCTAATTTTAATTTAAAATGCGTGCGCTCACTGTCTCAGGAAGGAAGGAAAAAAAGAAAAGAAGAGAAATTTGAAGGAAGAAAATTGCGTTAACTACTTACAATTAACAATTTTAACAATTTTAATGAATAAATATGTAAAAGTAAATTGATCAAATTAAAAGTAGAGTAATTTTAATTTACTTAATTCGATAATCAGACATTTACTTTGATTAGCAGGTAGAAATCACTCGTTTAAAGTGTTTGAAACATAATTTTAGCAGATATTTGTGTTCGTGATTAAAATTAAAAATTGATGTATGAAATCTCCAGTAAAACGCTTAGCCACAATTGGTGTCCCATATTTTAAAATTATGTGAACCCTACAGTGTATTAAGTTACATTTATACGTTTTCAATAATTTGTTCTTAGTTAAATTAATTCAAAGACCGGCATTTGGTGGTTTTATCATTCAAGAAATGAAAGTCCGTTTGCTATTGCTTTTGACCAACTCACTTCTGTACAGAGTTGGGCACTATCGCAAATACATGTATTTGAAATACTATTTTCAAATTACATTTGTATTTTTTATTTTCACAAGAAAAAGCAAAGTATTTTGAAAATGTATTTTAAAATAAATTTTCAATGTATTTGGTATTTTCAAAATACTGAAAATGCATTTTTCATTTTGATGTTAAATTAATCTTACACAAAAAAATTAGCTTGGTTTGGGAAAATCAAACAAAAATAATAGAACTGTAATTAATTTTTTCCCAGTTCATGATATAAACAATTCTGTTGCATCTGCAATATTTTAGTGTTATATATGGTAACTAAAGAGGTGTTGAGATTTTTTGCAACGCTTAGGTTATGTTAAACAGGAAGGAGGGGGGAAATCTCACACGCCTATTTAGATCAGTTTAATGATATTCGGGTCTAGGAGGCTTTCTGTATTGCTGATAACTGATTCACAAATGTGAATGCAGCTGAAAAGGGAGAAAAACATGTTTCAGTAATATTCATTAGATTTCTGAAAAAGAATTTATCAGTAATTCCAAATGCGTTACCAAGTTACAGAAAAATAAGCCAGTCAGCATTTCTGAAGTTATATTACGAGATGTATCAAGCTTCCAGTTAAGATGAGTTTGCGAGTCGGGCAATTCTCAGTGGAAAAATTTTCAAATTTTATCTGTAGATGCAAATGAGAAAGTTAAGGAGAAGTGCCAGCTTTGTCAAACCAAAAGGTCTGCATAAGTGGAACATTCAAAACTACTACAAAGTTTAAAACACTTTAATTACCTTAAAGTGACTTCAATTTTATCACAAAATTGATTAAGTTGAGTTCTTTTGCTCAAATGTTTAATTCAATTCTATAAGTCATAAATATTAATATGCAGGCTTTTCACCGCCTTTTTTTTCAAGTGAGGAAACCTTTTTTAATTGAATGCTCGGCAAGTCATACTTACTTCTCTTTCCATCAAAGCATGTTTGTCCTACAGTATACATATATTTATTTATTTATTTAGTTTTGTCCTGTTTGGAAATCTAAGTAAACCTTAAGTTTCTTTTATTAATTTTAATTGTTCATCATTTACTTATCTTTTTCTCATCAGATATTTAGAATCATGGATGGATCGTATTCGAGTTCTCCGAAATTTAAACATCACCATTGATGTCTGTATTAAAAAATATTAGATATAGGTTTGAATACGCTTTAAGAGCTTGAACCCTAAATTTACGCTTCTGAACATAATTTAAGGTTTTATTTTATTAGCTTGGATGAAATGAAAGTTTCAATAAACTTTTCAATTTTTAATGTTGTTCTTATCAAATTATAAGCAATTTCAGAGTGATACGAGAGAAGTTGACGATAGCGACCGCCCCCCCCCCCCGAGAAAAAGAAATTAATGTAAAAGATCCTATTTTACTTCCATGAAATGGATGTATATGTCAATCTTCTAACTAACCGCCCCCACCGACGACAAAGTAACCGCCCCCCCCCCCGACAAACTTGCATTAATCTGCCACTGAAACTTCTACGAATGATGATGAAGATTGGTTTGAATTTAATGACTCCGAACCATATACCAAAAATTCACGAAATGCGGTTGAACTTGAACTGCTAAAGTTTCTTTCCGAAAAATCAAAAGATTTGAAAGTTTTAAATTCATATCCGACAGTAAAAGAACTTTTCATGAAATTCAACACAAGTTTGCCGACTAGTGCTCCTGTCGAAAGACGTTTTTGCTTTACAGGTATTATAAGTGCTCCACAAAGAAATTTACTAAGCGATAATCAGTTCGAAAAACTAGTTTTTTTTTAAAGCAAATTATTCTCTTTCTAAATCATAGTGCTTAGAATAACTAACTATGCCATCTTTTAAAAATCCTTTTCAAAATTCCTTTATTAAATTGTATACTGTTAAGTAAATTAATACAATGACACACTTTTCTTTTGCAGTAATATATGAATGCATCTTGTGTTTGCGTGATTATGGAAACGCTATACTAGGGCAATCTGCCAAGGATGGGGGGGGTGCCTAGGTAGAAGAACTTTCTAAGGGGTTCTAAAGCGTATTCACGTTGCATCTGGAAAAAAACCTACCAAAAATCCAGACTGTTAGATCGACAGCTGCTCGATGGGACCCGATCCCGGGACCTTCACTCTTCGGCCGTCTACCATTTTCAGTGACATAACTACTGTGCGATGGTAAGGCTATAAATGTATCTTAAAGTAGAAATATAATTCAACTCATCTTCGTTTAGAAATACATTTAATTTTGTATTTCAATTCCATTCATTATCACTGAAAAATAACGTTCAATAAATACTTGTCACACATTTTTGCTTTCATGCCTTCTTCTAAGATGCAATTTATTCCAGGAAAAATTCCAGTATATGTAAAAAAAAAAAAAAAAAAAAAAAAAGTTACTATTAAATTTGTTTTCTGTAGAAAATTTTCTGTAGAAAATTTTACTTAATTGAAGTTTTAGACGTATTTCGTGTGTATTAAGAAAATACATGTAGTTTGTATTTTTTCAATTTAGAAAGCATTTTGTATTTTGTAATTTTTTGTGTTTGAATATATGTAATTTGTATTTTGCATCGAAAATACATTCTTTTATGTATTTTGCCCAACTCTGCTTCTGTAGCTGCTTTCAAAGAGCATTGCAGAGCAAGCAGTAATTATTTTTATTTCCAACGGAGGGGAGTCTCCGTTGCACTGGAGAGAGTATGAGGGAACGTTCTCTAAGTGAAACTGTACTCCCCCTCTCTATACAACGGGGCATGAGGGGGAGAAAAGCAATAAACTTTAGGTTTACCCTTGCCGATCTGTGGGAAGATAGGCCCCAGTGCCCATGGTCGCTGTTGGGCAGCGCAGGCTTTGGCCCCGCTGAGGGGCTGTTGCGCCAATGTTTGACTTTTTGGCGAAATATATTTATAAGGTTACTTCCCACACATCGGCACGCCAAGAGATCGCCAACAATTTCACCCCCTTTTCAAGAAGGATCAGTGGGTGACCCTGCAGATCTAGACTCACGGAAAATATCGCGAGGATGGCCCCCGTTCTAAAGAGGGGATGACAAAAGCGGGAAGATAGTAACCCATAAATTACTCCAGCCAGTGTCATTGTGAAATCCGTGTGTGGTACATGCAACGCTTTTGAAGTACAGTATTTTGCAATGAATTTCGTGCATTGATATCTGAGATGTCTAGCAAGGGTATAATAAGAGTTCCTTTATCAGCAGCAATAATTAAAACTTGTCTTTAGAAAAATATTTTAAAACGCTAGAAGCATCGCACTTACTATCGCTTGTTTTGAAAAAAATTTTTTTTTAAATATTTTATTCTTTTTTTTTCACGATTTTAAAATTCGCTAATTTTAATTTAAAATGCGTGCGCTCGCTGTCTCAGGAAGGAAGGAAAAAAAAAAAAAAAAGAAAAGAAAGGAAATTTGGAGGAAGAACTATACATAACTATTTACATATATTTACCTCAAAATTTACTTATTCGTTTTAATTGTGGACGCAGGATCTTATTTTTGGCTGGGTATTCGGAGCACGTGACATGGCTCTTCCATTTTATAGTTGTCCTAGAAACTGCACAGATAGTATCAAAACACGTACTAAAATAATCTTTCACACATTATGAAGGTTTAATTTCTACCCGAAAATCAAAGTAAATTATCTGAATATTTTAATTGAATCCAACAAATTATTCGAAGAGTTTAGTTTCATAAATTGACATTTATTTTCTTATTTTATAAAGATAGTTGCAAGTTATGCATTAATGTATAAATTTAATAATATCTGATGCTGATAACTAATAAGTAGTTCGACAAAATCCTCTAAAGTTTTAGACATTCTAAAATTTAAACTTTTGGTCAGAGAAAAGAGAAAATCAGATTTTTTTTTTTTTTTCGGAAACATATATCGTAATTTAATGTGTTCTCTCGAGTATTTGTAGAGCCTGAAATATTTGACCCATTAATCGTATATAGAACATTGTAAAACTAAAATTAAAAAAAAAAAACCTGTTAAATTTTTTTTAAAAGCATTTTCTTACATTCATGTTAAATATTTTTTGCTATTCCCCTAAAGAATTCTTGAGCAATGTGACAGAGGCGTTTAAAAGTTTAATGTTAAGAAAATCTTCATGCACGGGTGATTTGTGAAACGTAAATTAATTTCATTTAAGTAATATTCCGCAATAATTTTTTTTTTCAGGGTTTTCCGCAAGTACCCTACAGAGGGTGTTCACACATTTTTGTAATGATTTTGCAAAGATATATATAGAAATAAATATAAGAATTTTATTTTCTAATGTGTTAAGTCTGATAGCCCTTTCTTTGAACCATTATATTACATCTTGATTTCAAAGATGAAAGTCCTTTTCTTAAAACATCAAGGCTGATATTGTTCCACTCCTCCATCACAATCTTGTAGTAATATAAACTTTTGTAGTAATATATGAATGCATCTTGTGTTTGCGTGATTATGGCAACGCTATACTAGGGCAATCTGCCAAGGATGGGGGGGTGCCTAGGTAGGAGAACTTTCTAAGGGGTTCTAAAGCGTATTCACGTTACATCTGGAAAAAACCTACCAAAAATCCAGACTGTTAGATCGACAGCTGCTCGATGGGACCCGATCCCGGGACCTTCACTCTTCGGCCGTCTACCATTTTCAGTGACATATCTACTGTGCGATGGTAAGGCTATAAATGTATCTTAAAGTAGAAATATAATTCAACTCATCTTCGTTTAGAAATATATTTAATTTTATATTTCAATTCCATTCATTATCACTGAAAAATAACGTTCAATAAATACTTGTCACACAATTTTGCTTTCATGCCTTATAAGATGCAATTTATTCCAGGAAAAATTCATGTATATGTAAAAAAAAAGTTACTATTATATTTGTTTGTTCCTCTTAAAATACACTGGAATAAAATAAACTAGAAGTTTCTGTAGAAAATTTTACTTAATTGAAGTTTTAGACGTATTTCGTATTTTGTGTGTATTAAGAAAATACATGTATTTTGTATTTTTTCAATTTAGAAAGCATTTTGTATTTTGTAATTTTTTGTGTTTGAATAAATGTAATTTGTATTTTGCATTGAAAATACATTTATTTATGTATTTTGCCCAACTCTGCTTCTGCAGCTGCTTTCAAAGAGCATTGCAGATCAAGCAGTAATTATTTTTATTTCCAACGGAGGGGAGTCTCCGTTGCACTGGAGAGAGTATGAGGGAACGTCCTCTAAATGAAACTGTACTCCCCCTCTCTAAACGACGGGGGATGAGGGGGAGAAAAGCAATAAACTTTAGGTTTACCATTGCCGATCTCTGGGAAGATTGGATATTTATAATATCTGTTGTATTTAGTGAGATGAAGAAAATTTTAACATAAATGTATATAGCTTTAACCCCCCCCCCCTCCCACACACACACACCAAGGAAAAAAAACCCCACTGTTCCAGTAAATTAGGTAAAAGTTGTGTTGGTGAATGAGACATTTTTCGATGGAAATACATCACAGATTACCTTCTAGTACATATTAGGGGCATGAGGTAAGGTGGAAAGATCCTTTCTTTCAATAACAATGTTTAGTTTAAGGCCTCTAGAAGACGTATGATGCAAAACCCATTAGGAATTTGCGCTATTTCTAAGTTTAAGGAGTATCTTGGCGAGAAAGAATGAGCATTGCAACCCTATGTAATACGATGCAAGTGAAGATTAGCCGGGTACGCTATTAAGAACTGGTCATAGAGACGAAAGAGGTCACTTGAACTAAAGGCAGCGAACGATCAGGTAAACCTTCCCTTTATTCAGTTCTTCCTTTTTGCTTTTTCAATTATTAGCTACTCTAAACGGAACGCTCACTCTCGTCTTTTCTCCGGGAGTATAAAGAAATAGAGGCAGTTAAAGAGCACCTTACGCACATAGTCTAAGTTCGAGCAGATATATCTCAAAAGGTATTCTGATGAATATTATTAATAAAAGTGCATAGATCTATTGCTTTTTAAAACAAAATTGATTTCCTAATAAAATAAACACATTTTATGTTATTTTTTTATAAAACTGTAACATAAGGCTTTGGGCGGTTTACTTAAAAAATATTTTAAGGGCAGTACAAATATTCGATAAAATGAATTAAAATTTAAGAAAAAAAATCAGTATGTCATAGGAAAAGAAAAAATGAAGTTAGAAAAATTATGTCTGGGGCGTTCTCTTGGATCGTTAAAATATCACTCATTTGAAAGAATCAACATCATAAATACACGTACATAAGCAGAAAATAAAAGGTCGCTGAACTTTGTAGGAGAGGGAAAAAAAACATTAATCTTAAATTAACGCGGGACACTATTTTAATATATGTTTTCAATGCTCCATTCAAGATGTAGATGCCCTGTATCGTTCATTTATTTATTTATGTACGTGTTATGAGATCGTCATTTTGAAAAAGATCGTTGTATCATTTTCATACGGACTTTCGTACTTACGTATGGCTTTAGTATTTATGTGTTTACCTATAATAGGCGTATCTCCCTCCAAGCTTTCTTATAGATACACCAAGAAAAGAATGTTTGCGGAAAGTATGAAGTAAAATGATCTGTCTATAAAATTAGGTATTCTTTTTCATGAGAGTAATATTTAAGATATTATAATGTTCTTCTTGTCCCACAATAAGCCTTGTATGTATGTATATATATACATTTAACTATTTTTACGACTCTTATTTTAAATGTTTTATTTTTTATGTGTGAATATGTGAAACTTTTTATCTTTCGTACGATTTAAAACATATAAAATGAACAATTTTTTTTAATTAAAACTATTAATTCATTCTTCACCTAGATAAAATTTGGTAGTGAACAGTTCAATAAATTCTTAAAAATCAGCTCATGAATCGTTACGTAGAAGAGAAATTCATATTGCTTTGGTTTTCCCCATACTTTTCTATTGAATGAATGCAATTCAGAAATAGATTCCAAAAATTGAATGTTATCTAAACTCACACATATCCTTAGTTTAAATATTTTGAAATAATCTGAATACTATAGTCGGTGTGTCAAATGCTCAATGCAGTATGAAGCACAGATACATCGATATTTTAAACGCACACGCACACACACAGTGTTTCAAAATAGGGACCCTCGTTTTTATTCCTTAAATTTTGATAGTATATAGTAAGTTACAAAGTTAGGAAAAAGTGTGGAATTTTATGAAATCGATTAAAATTTCCAGGGTATTACATTTGAGTCAATATAAAATTGAAATTTTTGTACAGCCCCCGCACAAAAAAATCCCACTTAGTAAAATGTGCCTGACACATTCATTCGATGATTTACAAAATTTCAGCCTTTTATCCTAAAAGTCTCAGAAATGTCGTTCAACAAAGCTGGTGAAAGGGCTCAAAAATGGACGAATTTAAATGGAAACGTGTGTAACCAAAGTGCAAATAATGATTTCATTTCGTAATTTGTGCACGAATCCTGAAACGTAATCATTGGACGTCATTTCCCCCTATTTGAGCCACCGAAAAGTGGCTTAAGTCAATCTATATTGAGTTACCTCACTAGTGTATAGAGCACAGTTTACTAATTTTTTTTGTACAAGTAGTGTATAAAAGTTATGCCAATGAATGCTAATGGTAAATTTTCTTAATTGGAAAGGATTTGTGTACTGTTTTGAACGTAACTTTGTATATGCACATGATCAGTGTTTTTGGGTACTCTGTATACAAGAAGGCGGTTTCATGCTTTATCTATTAGAGATAAGTGGACCGTGCAAACTGAAAAACTATTCAAAAGAAGGTATACACAAAAAAATTGCCTCATTTTTGGCACTTTTTTCATCTCTATACGACCCCTTCAAAATATTCCCACTTAGTAAAATGCTACTAGTCAAGTTATGTACAAAATTTCAGCCTTACATTATAAAACGTCTCACAGATATTATCAATCAAACATGATCGGGGGTATTCGTGAATTTGAGAGTGAACGTTTAGGGCTACAATAGAAACTTTTTCTTTTGTAATTTCTGTACGACCTCTGAAATGCGATCATCGGACGTGATTTTCGAGAGCGATTGAAAAAAAGATATATTTATCTTCATTCTCTTTCCTATTTTTTAGGATTCTCAAATTTTGTAAATCACCTCATTAGTGTATGGAACACACTTATTCATTAGGAATTTATTTGTTACGGGGTCTGTATGCGAATGTAAAATGTGTAACCTTTTGAAAATGAACGAGAGGAATTTTTTCTTAAAGTAGCCTTTTTTCCTACCTTGTTTGAACATTTTTCAATTTACTTTGCCCTCTTTTCTTTCGCTAATAGAGGATGTTGCTAACTTTTCGAGACACCCTGCATAGTTAAAGCGAACAAGTTCGAAATTGAACGGACTATGCTCATCAGAAAGTTAAGCTATATGACTAATGGATACTATAAAAACAACCGTAGCAAATTTTCAGTATAAAGACAGTTTTCAACCTCCTCATTCCCTGTTGCGTATCTCATGAATGCAAAGTATTTTGCTGGAGAAAGAACAAGATAAAGTTGGCCACGAGTGAAAACTGTCCTATATCGTATAGCTTCCTGGAGAATTAGGAATATATAGGGTCAACTGGGCTAATTATGACCCTTGGAAATTAAAAAAAACTCTTTACAGTCGAATCTGCTTAATGGAATAGAAAATTTGCCACGAAAATTTATTCTAATAAGCGGGGCATTCTATTATTTGTGACCACATTGACTAATTATAACGGTTTGGTATTGGGAATTTGTTTTGTACTCCTCATAATTGAAAATTTACTACAAGAGAGATATTCCTTTAACCGACAATACAGTAAGCGGGTTCTACTGCACATGATAATCTTTCAAAAAATTTGGAATAAAGCTTTTAATGTATTTTTAATGTAGTATTTATAGGTATCTTTCATCATTAATATTAAGTATCTTTAATGTAGTAACAATTGAAAAACAGACGCACCATTCCAAAAACAGATTTGGCGGTTCGGAGTTTAAAGTTATCTGGTGCGAAAGGAAAAATTTTCGGGCAAGCTAATTCGTATTAAAATGTATATTGGTATGTATTTAAAAGCTCCGCCATGTTTTTTTTTAAAAAACATAGGTTAATATTTTTAAATCCATGGTCGTAATTATCCCTCCTAAAAAAAGTGGGGTAATTACGACCATGTATAAAAATGTAGAATAAAAAGTTATTGTGACCTGCAAAAGCATATCTATGTCTTATATAACTTTAAAAACACCAAGGAAAAAATAATTTAAAATATTTTATTTATTTGTTTTATTTAACTTAAATTACAAAATGGAAATTTCTCTATTGATTTTTAAAATTTTTTTCAAGTGATTAAAACTTACTGTCATAGCCTGTAAACAGAGCCAGAAGTGCTTTCCAAGACACTAAAAATAACCAAATAAGATTATAAGAAAAATAAAGGGGACACATAAATACAAAAATTCATTTAGACCACGGACATTTCTTTAAAACAAATAAGTAACTTTTTCATAATCAGATAATTATAAAAACAGACAACCTACCAAGGACAGAAGTACCCCACCATGGCCGAGTGGCTAAGACACTCAAAATGGTAGACGACTGAAGTGGGAAGGACCCGGGTTGCGGCCCCACCGCGCGGCTGTTGATCTAACTGTTTTGAGTTCTGGTCGGTTCTCTCCATATGACACGTGGATACACGTTCGAATCCCTTAGAATGTCCACCGACCCAGGCAGATAGCCCATGCGTAGCATTGCCATAAAAATACTAAAAATACAAACAAACAAGAACAGAAACATTTATTCTGACTTCACCTTTATTTTTTTATTTTTATTTTATTTCCCTCTTAAAGGGTCAAGAAAACATTACTTGATACAATTTTTTTAACTGTTTCAACAATCCTTACAGTCATTATTTTTCCTTTTACAAGAAGATAAGACTTTCAACACATCTTGGAGCAAAATTCCATTTTGATTCAAGAATGAGTAGAAATTATAATCTTATTACTGGATTTGTATAAATTATTTCCACACCAAAGTTTAATAACCGCCAGAGAGGAACAGTAGTTTCAGTTACTCCAACAAAGGTTGTAAGTGGAAATAAAGCAGTCGAAATTAACCTAAATTGTTCCAATTATGTGATTTTGTTTGAGTAATTACGACCACCACCTTAAATTATATGTGTATGTATATATATATATATATATATATATATTATATATAACATTACAAATCAAAAGCCCGCTGAGATCCCACATTTCTAGAACTACGCAGTTTTAGTTCAGTTGGAACAAAGGAATCTGCTTTCAAAAACTGCAATTACTACACGGTCCCTTGCAATTCCCTTGTAATTTTGTAGACAGTCCCCGCGTTCAGTCACTTTGGCGTTTTAAAAGCCATAACAAACCTTGAAAAACCGCTTCCCAGATTCTAGGATCGGCCAATAATTGCAATGTGCATGGATCATGTGACACGACTTCAAAAGTTAATAAAAGGGGCTGATGCAGCCCAGCAGCGACTTTTCCGCGCGACCGCAACTGGCATTTAAAGATGTATCGAATCACCCAATAAAATAATGTAATCGCAGTTCGCCTCATTTCTTCCATCGACGGCCGCTAATGCCCAAGGATTTTCACTGCTCGCTTCAGCGTTTGCCGGCCAGCGAAGACCGGCCAGGAGGCCTCAACAGCCTTGCCTCCCCCGGACTACGACTACAGCCTTCCCATAGCCGCTTAATGCTACACATACACATATATATATGTGTGTGTGTGTGTGTGTAAGCAATTAATTCTACGGAAACAAAATTTATACCAGGAGTTCTTAAAACGTCAAAATTTCCCCCTAATTAATGAAAACAATATTTTCCCTATAATTAAATAATTAAAAATTCACAAAGTTGAAACTTTCAAATGGTGGTCGTAATTACCCCACATGATGATATATATTTAAATGCAAATATATAAATCAAATAGAAAAATGAAGAATTGTTTTACTCCACGAATGAACATCTCTCTATAAGCAGTAAATATGTAGACTGATCAATGAAATCAATACCCACTTGAAATTAAAATTACAAAATTGTGGATAATGGATCGCGAACAATAAGTACACGTAAGAATAAAAAATTCAAACATGTGCAAGAATTGACACAATATTCAAAATTACAATAAAAAGATGTTCATTTATATAATTCGCCGATGGGGAGGCTTACAGCTATAGATGAAATAAACAAACAAACAAAATAAATAAATAAATAAAAGCACAAGTACAGATAGATATTTTGTTGTTTCAGCAGAAAGAGACGGTTAGGAATTTTAAGCGCATTATGCAACTTGTTTTTAATTTCGACCGAGTATGTACACTTTTTTGGTACAATTTCTATTATACTTAAACTGTTTTTGATAATTTTTAGGTTCCCAGACATGAATGAATACGGAAAATTTCTTGCAAAAATTTTGCTAGTCCTGTATTATTGGCTGGAGAGCATTATTTTACATTTTATCCCAAGACGATTCAAAGTGAAGGATATTAGAGGCGAAATAGTATTGATTACAGGAGCCGGTAGCGGGATTGGTCGACTTATGTCTTTAAAGTTTGCAGATCAAGGTGGTATATTAGTACTTTGGGATATGAACACGGAAGCAAACGAAGAAACAGCTAGGATGATTCGAGCCAAAGGTGGACGAGCTTCTGCTTACACTGTGGATGTTACCGACAGAGATACCGTTTACAAAGTTGCCGCTAAAGTGAAAGAAGAAGTTGGAGATGTAACTGTCCTTGTCAACAACGCTGGAATTGTCGCAGGCAAACCATTTCTGGATTTAAATGATAAAATGGTGGAAAAAGTATTTTGCGTTAATGCCTTATCTCATTTTTGGGTAAGTCTGTTTTTACTTCATTATTTTTAACCCTTTTTACATGGAACGACGTTAGGAGTCAGGTGATTAACTAAACTTGCACGTAACTCGAGTTGTGAGACTAATTTGACGTAAAGTTCATTATGCTACTTTGTAGATGCTAGCTCTCATCGAACTGTAAAAGAGTCATGGAAATCTTTCAAAAGTATTAAAGTCTAAAAAAATTTGAATTTCTAAAACAAACCCTATGCAAGTGAATCTCAAAAGCGCATGTTGGCAAAGCGTTTCATCCTATCTGTTTAATTTTTAACAGTATTGTCTAATGCTCCATAACTTGAGCAGAAGCTATGTTTAATGCAGGTATGGGAATTAAAACACAAGGTTGAAAATATCTTTTATAACCCTTCATTAGAGAATACATAGTTTATGTTCTTGCGAGAATGACTTTTTATTATGCTCTCCTAAATGGCAAGGCCATGTAGGGGAAGGGGAGCAAGACGGGGTCCTTAATGTTTGGAGCTTAATAAAATCCACATCTTTAAGTATTTTGAATATTTATTTATTTATAATTACTCTTACACAAACAATCTTTGGAAATAGGGAACTTAAGAAATTTTCCACTGATAGAAAATGAAAAAAATGACCAATTTTGTCAAAAATGCCCAACGTCCCATCTTGCCCCCTACGTAGGGTAAGACGGGGTACCCTACTGGGCAAGGTGGGGTATGGGAGACATTCTATTTTGGGTTGCAAAAAATGCAAAAAAAAAAATACTGCATCATCGTCCTCATCATTTATCCCAGCACAGCTACAGCGTGCCCAATATACTATTTTCTTATTCTTTTTCCCACAGAGAGAACATGCGACCCATTCTTCACTAGAATCCAAGTATTTTCCATGGCAGTAAAAGCAAGGCATATTATCTTCTTCGTTGTCACATTCTGGCGAGGAATTAGGATTATTGTTGGTTTTATTCTTATTCTTTTTCTTAGCCAATTCGATTTTTTTGTTCTTTTACCTCTCTTTTTCTCTTTTTGTTAACTTCTGCCAGTTTCTTTATTTCATTGTTTCTTCTAACTCGTTTTTATACGGAGAAGAAGTTATGATAGGAATTTTTCCTCGTTTCCTTGTCACACGTGAAATTTTGCGAGCTGCAGGATAAGGCATCCCTTACTGAGGACTAACTACAGAAAATACTGATGGGGGAGTAGTTGGCCTTTGATCTATTTCGATATTGGACATCCAAGTGGAGAATCCTGGCTCAGGCTCTGCTTCAATCTCAGATGGTGTCAACAGGAATGTGGCATATCAGCGATTCGTCAATTGTTATTTTGTCAGAATCTTCAACTGTGGAAACTGAAGTTATCTTTGCAGGTATTGTCTCAGCCGTTATCGTCTCAGGGTCAACTGAAACTTCAGCGAAATGGCGAAATGGTCATGCGAATGGTCTATTTGAAGTTGTTGCTCCGTTGTCTGAGGTAGTGGTTTGTGGCAATGCTTCAGTGATGGATAATCTCTCTGTTTGTGGAATATTTGTCGTCAATGAGGAGCAAAATCAATATCGGAAAAAACTGTTGGATCGTAGAGCCAAATCCCACATTTTTTGAAGCCATTTACAACCGTATCGACAATTCTGGATGCCTGCTTAAAAATAGCTGAACCCAAGCTTTACAAGCTTGTTTTTTTTTTTTTTTTTTTTTTTTTTTTCACAAAGAGATGTTACTTCCCATTTTTTACTGCAAGAGTGTATGCCAAAGCTTTTAAATATTTTGTTGTAAGTCCACAAAGACGACCCTCCTTATCCATTATGTAATTGCAAAGTTCCTTCTCTTCGTCATCAGAAAATGTTCGCTTTTTTGGGCCTAAAGGAACTTTCACCAAAGTTGTAGGAGCAGCAGGATCTTCTAGGGCTGCACGAGCTTCTTTAACTTTTCTTTCAAGGGTCGTTTGTGGCACAGAATATGTTTTCGAAGCTAATTTATACGCCATTCTTCCTTTAATTACAATCTACCGCATTTTTCATACTCTTTTCACGGCAATTCCCCCTCTCTGTCTTTCTTTTATAATTTATCACCATCCTAAAACAACTCAATTAAATTAAGAAAACTCATAAAGTGTTAAACTCAAAAAGTTTAAAAGATCATAAAGTGTCTTATAGAAACCACAATTTCCTTCGAGGGGCAAGATGGGGTACCCCATACCCCATTTTGCTCTCCCACACTTATTTCAATAAAATAACTTACCTTAAAAAACTAAATCGAAATATGGAAACAAACATGCTTTTTCCTGCTGGTGTAATCATTGATAAACAAGAATAACTTTCAGTCAGTGCTAGAAAACTAATATTGAGGTACAGAACACATGCGATAGGTAACACGAAAATCACAACGACCTTGACAAAAAGCGAGTTTTTGGCGGTTGGGCAAAAAAGCATGGACTCACAAGCCGGTCACAACGCTGACTGATAAACAATACAATGGCTCGTCATTACGAGCCAGGGCGGCTGTGATAGGTCGTTCGTAGCACCGACGAGACCCGGTACCCCGTCTTGCCCGCTTCCCCATCTTGCCCCCCCCCCCTTCCCCTACTTGCGCTCTTTATTCTTCATCCTTCATTGTAATGCTCCCAACTTTCTTAAATTTATTAAAAATATAAACATTTGCTAATTTTTAAATCTTTCTAATTCATTAGTTTTGCGCAAAACTAAACTTTTCATAAAATTCCTGACGTCGAAGTTTAATTTGAAGTATAAAATTTTTGACTACGTTCTTAAAGACACCAGTATTGAATATTTGAAAAATGTTAAAATTTGGTCTTTAAAGAATTATTATTTCACGTTTACATCTACTTCTCAATAATCAAAAAGAAAAAGTGAAATCGTAATAAATCGAAATTATTTTAGTTATCGAATTATTTTTCTTTGGAATCATTTGTGTTTTTCCAAATTTTCACTTTTTACTTTTCGACGAAGTAACCTTTTACTTATTACTGTTTTGCACTAGGAAAAAAATGTTATGTATGGAGAACTTAGAAAACTTTTTAAAAAGACTTATTACAGTTAAAGGTAAAAATCTTGTTTCTTTTATTTTCTGTATGTTAAAAAGTTTAGTTTTAGAGTTAAAGGCTAGTCAGAATTAAGCGTACAATAGCTGAAAAAATGCTTGATATCTTTTAAAAACTTTAATTGTTGTTTTTGCTTCAAGTTCCCTCTGGCTAACCGCTTAGGGGTGCCAGATACTCTATATAGGACGACAGTGGGCAAAATTGGTCGGCTTTTATTTTATCGAGTTCCAGTGGAACACCGACTTAGCTTGGGTCTCTTAATTTTGAACCAATTATAGATGAGAGACCAGTATCTGGATTGGTACGCGAGGGCAAGCTTTCCGATACTCTCTTCGAAACATGTTGCCTTGAGGGATACCCGATACCCAAAACCGGGACCTTTTCACTTAGAAATTTGGCGGCCCTAGGCAAAGTCAAAGTAGGCGGCCCTGGTCAAAATCAAGATAGGCGGCCCTGTACACATTTTCAAACATTAATGCCTCCATACACACATATGTACATATACAGAAATGCATTGATACATGTATAGGTTCACTCATTGTGAAAAAATATTCACACACAGTTTGGAAACCTCTGATTTATACAATAATTTCTCTTTTTTTTTTGCTTATTTGTTTAATTTATCTTGGTTAGGACCAATATAAAATACGATTGTTAAGCTATAGTTTAATAAACCAGTTCTTGATTCCTTTAGTACACATTAAAATAATGAAAACAAAACATAATTTAAAAAATATGAATAGAAATTATTAAATTTTAATAGTAAAAAAGAAGTATACATTTCTAAAAATAGCTAATTTACAGTTGATCGTGAATTGGCAAAAAAAGATTATTTGCTAGTTTGTTTTTAGGGTTTATATCAGTCAATCGTGTTAGTGTAATGGATTAGTGTAATATCAGTCAATGGAAGAATCTTCTGCTGGTTGGTGAAGACTCATTCCCAGAAATAATTTGAACTATTGGCTTTTATATTTACTCAGCTGAAGAATCAAAAACCAAGTAATCCATTAAATCTTCTTCAGAAGATTGTTTAGTGGCATATTTTATAACGGGATTTTTCGGGCCTTTTTATTTGCAAATTCATCAATTAACTCCGTGTAATTGAGTGAACGCGCAATGTCATTTTCAATTGATATTAGAGACAATCCAACTAACCTTTCTTGAGACATAGTTGATCTTAAGTAAGTTTTAATGAGCTTTAGTTTTGAAAAGCTGCGTTCAGCAGATGCAACAGTCATAGGCATTGTTAATAAAATTCTCAGTATGATGCATAAATTCGGTAAAACTTCATCCAATCCTGTTTCAAGTAAATATTTTTAAGTACTTGCAGGAGACATATTATCTGCTGCGATGTTTCTAAAAGTACTGAGCTCCGTAAAAAAGTTCATTCCATCAATATCTTTTTCTGTGTTTTTATTTGTAAGCAGTCTTTCTGCATTCATACATTTGTCTTTCAAGTGCTGATCACTATTATTTGTTAAATCTTCTGCATCAAAAACCGACAAAAGAAACCCCGATTAGAAAAATTGTGAAGGATGCAAATTATTTCGAGATCGTTAATGAAGTTTCTTTCAAGAATCAGTCATTAGCGCCCCTAGGCAAAAACTGGGAACGGTAAAAAAAAAAAAACGAAAAAAACATGCATTTATATTTTTATTGAAAATTATTTGATCGGCGGCCCCCTTTAATGGGCGGCCCTAGGCGGTCGCCTAGGTTCGCCTAATGGTAAAGCCGGCCCTGTACATTTCAGTGGCCGTCTACTATTTTCAGTGACATAACATAACCACTGTGCCATGGTGACGCGTCTCCCAGTTGAAAGCGTAAAAAAATGTGTTCTTGTTGTTGTTGTTGTTGTTGCTAATGTCTTCTAACAACCGCGGAGTGGTATCAGATGCCCCATATAAGAAAGCGATGGGCGCAACGGACGGCTTCCATTTCAATGTGCAAGGTTTTAAAGCACATAGATTTATTTTATTATGGGAAATTCAGAATGTATGAAGAATATCGGGATAAATGCTCTTTTCTCAGATGTAAAAAATAAAGTAGAGAGAGAAATACTCTCGGAGAAAGAAAAAAGAATGAAATAATCCGATTTTTCTAAATAATTATTAAAACTTAAGGGCGAGATTCAAGTGAAACACAATTCGAAAGTTTTCCGCGTCGAACAGGGGAAACTTCGAAATATATCAATGTTTCTTATTCAAATGAAACAAAACAATCGTGTTTTGATCACGTGACAGCGCGATGGGTTTGTTCATTGGAAGCATTCTGGGGACTGAAAAACGTTCGATTCGAACTCGATCGCGCGCGTTTCACTTGAATCTCGCTCTTAATTTTAGAACTGTTTGTATAATTATTTATGTATTAGTATACAATTTCATAAATAAGAAAACAAACAATATATTTTTAGTACTTTTTCTTTCTTGGCTATCAAATGTTTATATTTCTTTCAGCGACCACCTCTCTTAACGATCGATTTTTTTATGGAACGGAGGGTGGTCGCTCCCGAGAAGTTTCAGTGTATATAAAACACGAATGGCGAAATTTTTGTTACTTGAAACGTAATACAGTTTTTTTAATCACTATTTTATGAGTGTTTTATTTCAAGTTTTGAAACTTACTTAAACATAAGGGCTGTCTTTTTATCTTGTTCACTTGCATTAGTATCATCCAGATACATACTCAAGAAAGTAAAAGGGGAGAAATATTTGAAAAATCCTATCATAATAAGATATGTGGTTTATATATATATGATCCATTTGATAAGGTAATATATTGTGAAGAAGTGGTTGGGCATAAAATATTGAGCATGTTAGTAATTTCATTCATTTATTGAATAAATTCAACGGTTGTATGCATATTAAAGCATGGCAGACAGATATGTAGTGAATATTGTTTACTTTCTTAATTTTACAGTAAAGTCCTTATTACTGTAGGTTGTATGGCACAGTTACCTAGTTAGGAACAATTTATTTTGCGTACTTTCATTTAGACTGTTAACTTTCGTTAAGTTTAAAATGTCATGCAGTCAAATATATGAAATGTCAAAGCGAATTTTAAGATTCAACGTATTCTTTTTAAGAAAATGTTCAGAAATAGGATAATGTTTAAACGTTCTTCCAGATTTGATTTAAATAAGTTTTGCGTACTTATAACACTCATGAAATGAGAGAATTTATTAGTACACAAATAAACTCTTGTTGGCGGGATCGCTAACTAAAGAAAGTAATGGATAAGATGATTTCGTTCTGCAGGAGGTGTAGAGATGTGTTCCAGTACCGAAAATGTAAATTAATCTTTGCCATCTTAATCAAATAAAAAGAGAATTTAATTAAATATTTTTTAAGAAACTACCAAATAACTTATTAGCTTTCTAAATTTTCGGTTGAGTTTGTATTTTTGTTTTTAAATTTGTTTTGCTATTTTCTGCTAAATTGTTTTATTTTCATTAATTTACTACTGAATTTTTTAAGTATTTAATTTGCTAGTTGAAATCTTCCTTAATTTAAATATTAAATTAGAAATTAAGGTATGACTTTTGCTATGTTATCAAATGTTCAATTAATTTGCACCAATCAAATTATTTTTTAGATATTTCGATGGGAACGAAAGGAAGGGGGAGTTGAAGGCATTTCTAAAAATGTTTCCGAGATCATCTAATACTTTTGACAAATATCAATGGGTCAAAATGGCTTCAAATCATATTGCTTTAAAAGTCTAACGAAAAATCGTTCACGACAACAAAAGATAGACATCACTGGTTTTAAAACTCCCGAAATACTTTAACGTAATTAATTTTAATATTCTACGGCACAAAAAGAAATTATTATTGACTTAGCAATTTTTCATGATTTACTAACTTTGTCTTATTTTTGATAAGAAATACCCGTAGACAACTAGAACATTAGAAAAAATAAAATAATGATGTGGTAATCTTAATAAAATAAATTTCACGACATTTACACAGCAGAAATCCAAAACTCCTGTTTTCAGTTAAAACACAAACAAAAAGTTTTTGGGGTTGTATATCGTCTCGCTGTGTAGGTAGGTAGTTGTGAGAAAATTGCGCATCTGGGGATCAGTTCTCCTCGAAATGTAAGCCGGCAGTCTTTTGTAAGGTTACTATTTTTCTTGCTATTAGTTATCGACTGCCCTAGCGTCTTTTTAAACGGGTTTCGTTTATACAATCACAAGAAACCCGTAACGTTCCACTTCAAGACAGAGCAGAGTTAACGAATTAGATTTCCACCGTCATTTTGGGGAGAACTGGACTCTGAAACGGCCCCTTTCCGCTGACAAGGTCTTCCCTATAGGGTACGTAGCCAGGGACTTATTTCCGGGAGGGCATTCGGGGCAAGCGCCCGGGCCCCCAACAAAAAGGGCCCCCCAAATTGTTCTTTAAGTTTAAAAACCTGTAAATTTTGGAAAAGTTTCCAAAAGAAGGTGCCCCCAATGAAGTTTTTACCCAGGGCCTCCAACTCGACAAATCAGCTCCTGTACTTAGCAATAAACCCTGAGTGGTGAGATTCTCTTCTCTGAGTAACAACAAAAACTAGCCACTTAAGAGAACCACCACTAAAAGAAAACCTTTTCTTCTGTGTTCATTGCTTGCATTTATGGCTACAAATGCATAAGTTACGGCTAGGTACTATACCATGTACTCTATAAAATATTTATCTATCATGAGTAATTTGTTTATAGGGGCATACAGAAGAACCTCAATGCATTGTGGTCTGCTAATAGTCATGGCTTAGTTGGCATTTTAACCTCTTCATGCCTGAAGTTATAACAACAACTTAAGTACACTTTACTGGTTTCTACATACCAATAACATCATAGATCACAGAAAAAAAATCCTTAAGTTGAAGTGTTAGGGAGCTAGTAATGTCAGGTTCACGTGTGTGGACCTCAGGTCTCAATGAACCCTGTGGTCCGTTGAGACCGGAAAAAGACATTGGAAAACTTCCATATGATTCAGACAGTGAAAATTGATTAAAAATGACTTGAATCGTGCAAATTAACATGTCATACGAAATGATAATCATTTGAATAATTATTAATACAATTTATTAAAGAAATATAAAATTTAAAAATGCACTTTCCCTCTATTTTTTGGAAAAATGATACTTTTCGAAGCAATTATTCCTGATTACACACAAAAATACAACGCAAACATCAATGAAGTTAGTTCACATAAGAAATATTTTTAAGTGCCGAAAGTGTAAAACTCAAAGAAGCGTATATGGAAAATATTCATTTTATTAGCATTTAATATACTCAAGAAATCTCGAAAACGTTCCATTTTTGGTCATGTTTTCTAAAAGGTGCCAATGTTTATCTCGGCAAGAGAGGACTATGATAATCATGTTGGAACAAAATTGGAGTCAATAAAACAGTAAAAACCTTGCTATATATCTATATATATATTTTTTTTTTGCCTAATTAGGTTTTTTTAAATCTCCCTAGAAAATGGATTACATACAAAGAGCATTGTAAGATACGAATAGTACTAAGTATGAGCTACCCTTCCTATAAATTTGAAACTTAAAAAAAAACCATATGATCTTTTGGTTAAATTTTCTATGTGTATGAGGGTCACTCTGAAGTTTTTGAGATACGGCTAAATTTTACAAGTCAAACTTGCAAAATTTTAAGAGTGTTCAAAGTAAACTCTTCCAACATCAATGCACTTTTGCAGGAGAATTTTCAAAAGTTTCAAAGCCTCAAGCCATCCATTTCTTGCAGCCTCATGAAATTCATCTTAAGAGTGAAAACAGCGACCAAGTAAATTTTTCTTTAGATTAAAAAATAGCCGATGGTCACAGACAGCAAGATCAGAGGAATAAGGTGGATGTTCTATCACTTTGATGTGTTTTTGTTCAAGAAATTCCACTGTCAATCTTGCCTAAGGTGACCATATTTTTGAACGTAAAATTGAGGACTTGTCCCCAAATTTGAAACAAAATTGAGAATACATTATAAATTAATGAAATAATTAACAGTAATTTAATTGAAAAACAACAACGTAATAATTAAAAATTGTCCCAATAGAGCATTTCGACATGACGTCAAGGTAACTTTTTGTGGGACAACTCGGATATTTAGAGGTAGAAAGACGAGTATTCCGCCAAACACCGACCTCACACGAACGTTAATGTGTCCTACAGAAAGTGTTGCCGGAGTGGTTACTATGATGTGACATAATGCAATGACGTAGGTCGAAAAGCTCTATTGCTTTTTTACATTTTGGGGACAAATTGCAAAAAATCACAGAAATTGGGGACTGTCCCCGAAAATTGGGGGCGTATGGTCACCTTAATCTTACCGTATGAGAAGATGCACTGTCACGATGAAGAGCCCGGACTGGGCTCTTTTGAGGGCCCTCGGCTAGAGATTGGAAAACGGCCCCTTAGGATATGCAATAGTTGAGAATTAGGCTTACGTACCTAAAAACTGCATTTAACTATTTTAAAGCTGTCGAGTCCTCACGTCGCGGGGTCTGTGGGGGCACTTTGCTACGCCACTGTGTAAAGTCGTAAGTAAGATTACTGCAAAATAAATAATCAAATTACTTTGATACATATTACTGTTATAATGGGTGAGCATAAAGTCTTGGCCTGATTAAAAAGATTTAATACAGAATAAACGTTTGACATAACAATGTAAATTTTTTTCCGTTACATAGGTTAGTACTACAAGTTTTATTTAAGACCACTTACGTTAGTAAACTTCAACATGTGCCCCCTTGGTAGCTCGGAGAATGTCCAAGCGCTATTCCACTTCCCGCCAGGTGTTTTGTAACATGTCTTCTGTCACAGTATCCACAGCTGCTTGTATCCTAGCCTTCAGTTCGTCGACGTCAGCAGCAGGTGTAGGGTAGACTCTCTCCTTGATATAGCTCCATAAAAAATGTCAAGTGGAGTAAAGTCTGGAGAGCGGGGTGGCCAGGCTGCTGGACCGTACCTTCCAATCCACCGATTCAGATATTTTGATCCAGGAAATCACGCACTATCAAACCCCAGTGGAGGGGGGGGATGCTCCATCTTATGTGAAACGGTTATTCTGTATTAAATCTTTCTAATCAGGGCAAGACTTTATGATCACCCTGTATATTGAATTTATTAGAGTAATTGATTACTTTATTAAAGTAGTATTCCATTATTGCGGGTATCGCTGGGGGCCTCTTTGCTTGGGGGTCCTCGTCAATTGCCGATCAGCCGACCTGGCTAGTCCGGGCCTGCGATGAAACATAAATCCCCTTTCATTAACTTCTTGAAGAATTTCTGGTAGACTTTTAGTGTGTACCAGTTAGCTGTAACTGTCTTCTATCCTTCCAGCTTGATGGCTTTGACCAATGCTGTACTTCTGAAGAAAACGGCATACATTACTTTTGTCTTGCTCGCTTTCTTTTCACCATTGTTGGTTTGTTGTCTTCTTCAAAGACCCATCCGTTACTTTTTTGAAGTGTTGGAACGTCAAAAAACGGTATTTACATTTCATCACCAGTTACGATTTTATAAATAAGGCGGCATCGTTAAATAGTTATCGGGTTTCTTTGCAGATTCTGACACGATCCGTTTTTTTTTTTTTTTTTTTTTTTTTTTTTGGGGGGTGTTCTGTTACATTATGGGGAACCCAACGACAAACTAATTTTATCATAAGGAGTTGTTATTCATGAATAACCTTATATACAGCTGCGGATGCAGTGTTAAGTTTTTCCGGTATGATTTGGTAAGTGCAGCGATTATCATCGATTAAAAGTTTTCGTATGGTCGACACATTTTCTGGGACTACAGCCTACAAGATTCTTCCTGTGCTTTCTCCATCCAGAAGAGAACTTCGACCTCTACGAAATTCTGTAAACCATCTGACTACAGTAATGGAGCTTCGTTTCCAAATGCTAATTGTAGACTTTGAAACTATTCTTGTTGATTTAATCCCACTTTAAAATCATAGAAAATCATAGCGCAATAATTTTCTCGCCTGAATTCCATTTTCTTTTCTTTCAAAATTTATTCTAGGACAGATGAATTGAAATCGTTGCCACAAATTATCGTCTGCGACCATAAAAGAGTTCAGATTTATATTTTTAACATTTTTTTTTTCTTACGCATATCGTCTGCCATTGTTCCAAAATTTCAGAGTAACCGTCGTACTTTCAAATGACGGGCACTCGCTCATCAAGCATTCGCCACTACTACGTCCCGAATTACTGGCCATTTATGTTATGAAAGCACCCACTGTGCGGCTAGCGTTACTCCCTATAAAGGGACGGACAAGATAAGCCTAAACCCAAGCCGGGAATCAAACCTGGACCCAAGGTGTGATAGAATGGTCTTTAGCCACTACACCACTTGGGCGGCTGAATGAATAATAAAATTGATTTAACTGTTAAAAGTAGTGATTTAACTGAAGTGTTGTTCTCGTAAGAACACGGAAAGTGAAGCAGCATCCGGCTTGGCCTGTGCTTGGGAAAAGGGTGAACTCCTCTCTCAGCTGGACTGCTGTGGGGCCGTGTACGGTAATGGGAATTGGTGCACGTAAAATCCGTCGTGGCTCTAATGTCCTCCATGTTCAAACAATCCCTATGGGGGTGCTGATTTCGGTCCCTCATCTGGAATTGGTTCAAAATTAGCGACCAACAGACAGCAGTCCAACCCCCTCGGGAACCATGGCACCTGTTTCCATGGATAGAACAATCGTCTATGCATGAACCCGTGAACAACAACAACAACAACAGCAACAACTGAAACGCCATAGTTTTCATATACATGGTGCTTCAGCACTAGGGTTACAAACTTTTAACCACGGCTTCGAACCGGAACTGAACCGAAAACCGGAAAAACCGTTATTTTGGTCCGAACGAAAGCCAGAACTGAACCGAAAAAAAATCGGTTTATTTCGGTTGGATATATCTTCACTCATTTTGTTACTGTAACCAACTTATCAATATTTTCTAATTTAACTGTACATGTAATGATGATAATTATATATATATAATTATCATCATTACATGTACAGTCTGTTTTCGTTTCTCAGAGCCTCCCATTTTTCGTCTCCCATTTACGCATGCGTCAGGTCCGATTCGATTTCGCCAAAATAGGGGCCAGCGAAAGTTTAGCTTTTTAAAATTCTTTTATCTTTAAAACTCGGTTTATACTTGAACTAGCAATAAGTAGGATAGTTTCTGAAATTCCGAATCGAATTAAAACAAAATGGAAAACGTAATGAAAGGGTGCTTTCAGGTTTGAAATTTATTCTCCGGGACAAAAGAAGTAATCTCAGTGAAACCACTTTAGAAGATATCTTATTACTTAGAGGCAACTTTCAAATGTTAAATAAATAAATAAGCATATTTGTTGCGTAATTATTGCAAGGCCAACAGTGGCGGCTCGTGGGATACCATAAAAGATGGGATACCATACAGCAAGTACAGCCGGGCTGCACTTGAAATTATCAGCACATACTTTAAAATAATTTATTCTACTAATTTTCCTAAATTCAGATTAGAATTGTGGAATTCCTACGGTAAATAAAAAAAATCTCCGAAAAAACCCAAACAAAAAAAAAAACGTATTGTGGCCGGATCGCTCATTCAGAAAAAAAGCACTTTAATCTTCCCGCAAGTCAATTGGGAAAATCTTTGGTTCAGCCCAGAGCGCTGAAAAGAAAATTGGCAGCACCGTTGCCATGACAACGACTACGTAAGCAGCCTCTCCGGCATAGGGAGTATGCAGCTGATACAGCCGATGAAAGATTTTTTAACGGCGGCAGAACTTGAGAACTCGACTAACTGATTGGCTCGGACTCGGACGAGAAGTGAGGGAGGGGGTAAGGAGAATATATGTTTGGAAAACTCTCGACTTTATATCGCTGAATTTATCAAGAAGGTAAGCCTGAATGGGCGCTTATGAATGGACAATTACCCATCAAAGCAGTATTGCTTTTAAGTAAGCAAGAACTGGCATTTAGAGGACATAGCGAGCGAGAAAATTCTTTAAACATGGGAAATTTTAAAGAGCATTTAAAATTATTGATATCTGAATTAAAACAACGCCTTTTTATGGGGACATCACTGACCGATTCGCATGTTTAAAAGAAAGGAGGATTGATTTGACTTATAAAAAAATAAGTAAGTTTTCTTTTTTTTTTTCTTTTCTTCTCAAGTTATCGTTACAAAAGAAAATTCTAAGGAAACTTCGAATCAGACACGGATTAATGCAATTTTGAGGATGAGAGCGGCTGGCTGAAATTTATGTCCATTTTACGGAAGTAAAATAGGATCTCTTACATTTTTTATGTAATTTCTTTTTTTTTTCTTTCCTCGGTGAGGGCTTAATCCGCCAGCTTTCGAATTCAGTAACTAAGATTTTCCAATCCTGTCTGGAGGAAAGGGGGGGGGGGCTCATATGCTTCCGGCTGCACTAACAGTTTTGACCACGGGCCGCAACTGAAGGCCAAGTGCGCGATGTGAGCGGCAAGCAACAAGGGTGCACCTAATCATCATAATCATGAACCTAGTTATGAAATGCGATTTTGATAATGGATAACAATGCCAATCTCTTGCCGTTCTCTGCTCACCTCTCCTATCGTACATTTGCTGGTTAATTGTATCAATTCACATAGTGTACCAATTAAAAAAAAAAAAATCTTCTAATTTTGATGGAATGACATTTTCTATGATATAATTATATTTTTAGCCCAAATAAGAATATACATAAAATAAAATTATTCATTCGGAGCTGAACCGAAAACCAAAATTTTTGGCTGAACGAAAACCGCAACTGAACAGAAATAAATTTTTTTAGTTTAACCGGAACGATAAAAAATTACGTTTCGAAGCCCTGCTTCTAACAGAGGTAGGATCATGTACTTATGACACTGGAATATATGATACGATCTCAAACGTCATCTCCATGCATCTGTGAATAATTATTTTAAAAGAAGTGATGATAGTTAACTGTGTTTCGTAAACGGTGGGCTTATACTCCTATTATTCCATCATTTAAATAAAAAAAGAAATTTCTAAACTGTAAATTTTAGAAGAAGTATTTTTGTAAAACAGTTTGTCTTTTCCAAACTATAGCTGTAATGCTGACTAGCAGAGGCGTAGCCACGGGGGGGGGTTAGGGGGGTCATAACCCCCCCCCCCCATGAGGAATTTTTTGCCATACAAAATGTATATTCTTCACTCCCTTATCACACACATGTATGCATATATGTGAGTTGCAGTAGTCGTAACCCCCCCCCATGAAAAATTTCTGGCTACGCCCCTGCGACTAGTAATAGAAACCATTTTTCACAGTAATTATTAAAGGTACGGAATTTCCGTTTTTACGAAATAGATACGAATTTATGCGATTTTTTTTTTTTTTACAATTGCAAATAGATGAGAAATATAAGCAATTTGTGAATGGACGAGAATTTATGCGAAAATTTCTTATTTTTGTTAATAGGTGCAAAACATAGCTTTTTTTCCCCCAAGAAAAACAATAGACGTTTAAAAATATTTCAAACCTAAACTCAAGATTCAAATAAGCTTCATATCTAATTTGTGCCCGAAATCAGTGAAATGAATTCACGAATTAGAAGATTCAAGTTACACATTTGCTCACTATTGTCGGAAAAATTTAGAAGGATTGAAAGAAACCCTTGAATGACAAAATCAAGGAATTTGGATCTAAACATAATGCTAAAACCACATCTGAAAAAATTCGAAATGAAATTTCTTTGCACATGAAATTAAATACAAAAATGAAGCCTACATTCAAATTAGTCAACTGTTTTACCCGTCTACTGCTGCAAGTGTGATTACTTTAAATCAAACTAGCGGACTGCCCGTTCTCCGCACGGTAGAAAACGAAAATGTTTCTTACGTGACACAAAAAAAGTACTTCAGTGTCGTAAAAGAAAAGAAAAGAAAAGAAAAAAGACGGTTTACAGCGAAAACTCAGTTTAAAAATATCTTATTTCTACATCATACTGTTTTTAGGTTTAAGTTATAGCATTAATTCATTAGACACGACATGATGGGGAAAACCGTTTTACTTTATTGTTATTTTGCTCATTTTACTCTCACTTGTAGCAGAACATATTAAAGCTAATTTGAGATGTTGGTGTTATTTCTAGCTAATCGGTATTTCAAACATTTTTCAAAGCTATTTTGCTGATGAATGTAAATTTTGTGCAAAGGCTTGTTAAGTTGCTAGAATTAAGCCAAAAACAAAGCTATATCTAATGCCTATAAATCGCCTAAAGTCATCAAAACTTGGCGATATTTCCCGCGATTTTTGGGAATACATACGACAACCGTAGACAAACTGATAACGAATATTATGTATTATGTTAATTAGAATTTTCCACCTTGTGGCGACTTTTGAATTTCCGTCGATTTTAAAAAATGCGTTTCCTTTCGTTATTATGGTTGCCTGAAAAATCATAGTGCTCAAAAATCGCCAAGAGTAGCTCGCGCAATAAACAAAATGCTTTGAGTTTAGTATATTTTTACGCCAAAGCCTTTTAATCTAATTAGATTTCTAACTCATTTTTAAACTCATGACGTCAAAATCGCGTCATTCTCAGTTTCAGTATCTAACATGAATTAGTGAAAGAAGGGAAAAAACTCAATTATTTTACTTTTCCTCAGCATCTGACAATGTGGAAGTTTATTATTTCGTTTGTGGTGTTATTGTTTGTCAAAGCTTGTTAACGTAATTAGGATTTCTAATACATTTTTAAACTTGTGACATCAAAATGACGTTAATTAGATCGCCATTAGATCGCCAGCATATAGATGGTATATTATATGATCACCATTTTACACACTCGGAAATCGAAAAAGGTTTTTTTAGGTGAAAATTATTGAAAAATTGAAAAAGATCGTGGAACAATTGGATTTTCAGAATTTTAAAGTTGATTACGGACTATTCTATGTCGTTTTACCTATCTGTACAAAATTTAAAGCCGATCAGTCGCGGTCGAACGGCGAGGAAGGAGTTTCCGGACAAACAAACAAAACTTTCACATTTATATAATAGATGTTAATTAGTATTTTCTAGGGATCGACCGATACCACATTTTCGCCGATGACCGATACCGATACTTACCTATAAATTCATTTTCAGAAATAGCCGATACCGATACTTTAAAGTTATGGTATCGGCCGATACCGATACTTTACATAATTTAATGTCATTTAAACCTACATCTGTATTCTGGATAGTTTTTGTAACGAGAGTATAGTTCGCGTTAAAATGAATAACAGCATGATGAAATTTGAGCCCAGTAGAAAGCATTAAAAAGAAAAAGCACTGGATACATTGAAGTGTGAATTTACAGTAGTTCTAGTCTTTCTTTTCTGTTCAATCATGCCGACGAATGGCCGAATTTATAAAAAGCTGAGCACTGGGAAGCGTGCGGGTTCGGAATTCTTTCTCCTCGCGTGGCTGTCGATCTAATGGTCTAGGGTTTTGGGCAATTTTCTCCAGATGTTATGTGAATATGCGTTAGACTCCCTTAAAAAGTCCTCTGCCCAAGCCGCCCCTATAGGTAGATGCCCCTCATTTAGGCTTGACAGAACAGAAACACGGGGGAGGGGGAGTTAAAGGGATATATTAATAAGAGAATCCATTTCCGGTGCCGACTGGTGCAAATATGTAAATCAATTTTTCTAAACCTCTATTTTGTCGCCTGTTTGTTGCTATGAGCCAGATAAAAGGATTTCATATTAGACCCAAAACAGCTTCCTGTTTGCTCTTACTATATGTGTCTTTGTTATTGGTTCATGCCTCGATTTTGTGCTTACAAAAGTAAACACATGAAATTTATTCAACTTCAAAGCTTGCAAGTTTTATTTACATTTTCTTTAATTATAATTCTTTCACATATGAAAATATTTTTTTTATTACTTAAACTGCATTAAATTGTGATAATGTATAAACTGTCTGTATAGTACTATGTAAGTACATATGTATTTACATATTGTTCATTAAATACGTATGTAAATTCTTCCCTTAAAATGCATAATAAGTTCATATTAATTAATGTTTTATTTATCTGCTCCAATTATTTAACCACTAAGTGAATTATTAAATGTTTTAGCAAGATTTCTTTTTAATATGAACTCATATGATCATTTTTAAGTTCTTTTTGAAAATTCGTATATTTTGATTCTCCGAACAGGGTTAAGTCACAAATAATCCGGATGATCCATGAATTTGATCTTTTCCGTAGGAAGAACAGGTACACGCCGATTATTCCTGTGTTTTCCTTATATTAAAAACTATTCACAAGAAATATGTTTTTTACCCCAAAATTTGAAATAAACTAAATAATAAGTATTACTAATTATACTAATACAGCTTCAACTTTTTTAATTAACAATATAAATAACTATTAGATATAGATAATTATTACATTTCTCAAAACAGAATGATACACAAATACTAAGTTCTCTCATTAATCTGATAGATAATAAAATCATTAAATGTTTGATAATTCGTACTTTTGATAGTGTTTAATTATGACCAACAGGGGCATCGGACATTGATAGATTTGGGGGCCCCAAAATCTATGAAATTTGTTATATTTTTCATAAAATTTTGATATAAAAAATATTTCAGAAAAAACATTTAAAATTGGGGGCCCTTTCAAGTCGGAGGCCCTAGGCAAAGTTCCGATTTGCCCATATAATAATAAGGCCCTGCGCTTCACGACCAAAACCACATCATACTTTAAAACTTCAACCTTTCAAAACCATCAAAAAGAGGTTTCCAAATGGAAGAAAATGTGCCTCACTATTTTCAGCAGACTTTTAAAATGTGAATATTATTATCAAAATTTAAAATCACAGAATGCAAAACAATGTAAAATAACGGAATTTTGAAGTGCATTTACATATTTTATTCTCTAAATTCGTGGATTGTCTTTACTTTTGAAAATTTCATTTATACAATGAAATGTAAGGAATAGTAAGTTTAACAAATTTATAATGAATACCAATTTATTTTTAATTGAAAGTCATAATTTAATACTTTTAAACATCGAATTAAGTAAAAAGTTTGTAATATTTTCTGAAATAACTGCAAAAATCTCTTATCTTTGTACAACGAAATTTTCTCTATAGCGAATTTTTTAACTGGAACCGAGAGAGTTCGTTACAGGGAGATTCAATTGTGTGTGCACATATATATATATATATATATATATATATATATATATATATATATATATATATATATATATATATATATATATATATATATATATATATATATATATATATATGAATGAACTCTTTTTCGAGTCCACGCAGTGAGAAAATAAACGCTTATAAAACTGAAGTAAAATTCTAGCCTACCTCTCGAAATTTGTTTTTTGTAATCCTTGTAGATAGCGTATTTAGTGTTGGGCACCAATTAACAATAATTTAGAAGAATGGATTATTATCCTGTTAAACTGTCATCTAACGATAACGATTCTTTGTCCATAATTTCGACCACACTTGGTGATACGACATCCATAGCGATGGTTAGAAAAAAAAAAAAAAAAAAAAAAAAAAGAAAACAGTTCGAAAACACTCGCGCAAACAAATGTGCCAATGAAACGACGCCTCTTATCTCATTACCAAAATAAAGATTCCAGAATGGTTGCGCCTGCGTACTTTTCTTCTGAAAAGCGAAGTATCGGTTGGAAAGTATCGGTGAAAATGGATGAAAGCAACAGAAACCGATACTTTCCCGATACTTTTAGAATCGGAAGAACCGATACCGATACCTAAAAAAATAGGAGGTATCGGCGCCGATACTATCGGTCGATCCCTAGTATTTTCCACCTCTTGACGACTTTGGAATTTCCGACGATTTTAAAAAATGCGTTTCCTTTCCTTATTGGTTGCTTCAAAAATCATACTGCTCTAAAATCTCCAAGGTTAGCTCGCGCGATCAACGAAATTCTTTGCATTTAGTACATTTTTACGTCAAAGCCTTTTAACCTAATTAGATTTCTAACTCATTTTTAAACTCATGACGTCAAAATCACGTCAATCTCAGTTGCAATATCTAACAGGAATTACTGAAAGAAAAAGAAAAAAACACACGTTATTTTACTTTCTACAGCACTTTCTACTATTTATTGTTTACGCTCGTGCTGTAATTTTTTGTAAAAGCTTGTTAAGGATTTCTAATGCATTTTTACACACGTGAGATCAAAATGACGTCAATATCACTTGAATTATTGAAGATAATAAATAAATAAATATAACTTTGTCAACTATACTCACTAATGTGCTCAAATCGGACATTTGAGTAGCTCTCTTACCCTGAAAATTGCGAAAAATCGTAAAAAATTGGGAAACAGGTGGATTTACAGAATTTTAAAGCAGCCTACGACCTGTTCTATACCGTTCTACATGTCTGTGCAAAATTTCAAGCCGATTGGTCAAACGGTGTGGGAGGAGTTTCCGGACAAACAAACAAACTTTCACATTTATATAATAGATTATTGTTTGTTTGGGATTTTTTTTTCGGGGGGTTGCCAATGAATGTAGTTTTAATAATTAAGTGTCTTCAAATTCTTTAACTGGTGCATTTATCACAATTTGTTCCCTTTCATTTTCATCTAGTTCTTTTGGGAACTTTGAAACTTGCGCATAATTCCTCAAACCCATGACTGTAAAACTTGCCAAAGTGCGGCGATATTTTTGGGTTGGAGAAAGTGGGGGCGAAAGTGATTGGTGATTGTGCTCAATTAATTCAACATCCGATATCATCAAATTGATGCTTTCAGAAGAAAACTGCCAAATGAATACAGCTAATTATATCATTTTCTAAAAAACGCATCACCTGAAATCTTAAACTCCCGTTATCCACGCGATCGTAATAGCAATTTTAAATTTTATGAACATTAAGAAATACATTTCGACTTAATTCTTTTTCATGCTTTTTAATTTGACGTGAAAATGACATAATAACTTATGAAATGCCGTACTTATATGTGGAAACAGGCTTTTATTCTGGTTACTGATTGGTCGAGGAGAGTATTATGGTCACAGCACATGGTCAAACTGTATCAAAAACGACTTAAAGAATCTGTCGTTAGCTGCCTTAGCATTTTAATATTATATATAGATTATATTGCTCAAAAGCTTTTCGAGAATTCCTTTCTTCAGAGAATTTTCTCAAAATGAGCTCATTGATTGTAGCAGTAGGCGATGAAAGTAGTCGTACCAACAGGACCCCCGGGCATTGATGAATTTAAGGGGACTCATCTATGAAATTTGTTTTACTTTTCATAAAATTTTGATATAAAAAGGATTATTTCAGAGCAACATTTAAAATTGGGGCGCTTTTGAACCGCCGCCCCAATTTTAATGCTGACTAACCTTGTATACATATGTCTGTTTTTTTTTTTAATAAGAATACATTATTTGCAACTTATACACATACTTTAGAGTCTTGCCAACTTGCTGTAGACAGCTTGCTGTTTGCACAAGATTTTCAATACGATACATTTAAAAAAATTTTTAATCCAAGGGTGGTCACTTGCTCATTAAACATTCACCACTTCTAAGGCCTGAAGTATTGGTCATGTTATTATGGGGGCACCCAGCGTTACTCCCTATGAAGGGACTGCCAACTTAATACCCAAGCCCAGGTCGAGAATCGACCCCGGACCCAAGGTGTGATAGAAAGGTTCTTCAGCCATTACACCCTCTGGGCGCTTATTTGAAGAATCTTAAAAGGTTTAAATTCTTGTGATATTCCAGAAATTCATAACATATCCTTTCTAAAAGTGCTGCTGAAATTCCATTTCGACCGCCCGTTGGTCAATATTACATTAAGTTTTAAACAAACTAAAAAAAGTTTTTTAATGATGATTGAAAAACTATTAAACTTATATATCAAAAATTGTAATAAATAAGCATCTTCGTTTGTTTCAATGCAGAGGTGGCCAAATCGTAGCGTATGCGCCAAAATTGGCGCATTTCATCCTTGTGCCTACTTATTGTGTTGAGATTGAAGACTCTTTGAAAAAGTTTGAAATATTTTATTTCTTACAATTTATAATCCTACGTCAAAAAGGAAGCATTTTTAGTCTCTGAAATGCATTATTATAAAAAAAATAGAACCATTGCTGATCCCCTATCAAATATTCGAAAAAATTCTAGAATCCTCTTTCTCAGAAGGACAATATCAATCTCATGTTCCTACGTTATTTCTTTTCCTCCCCAAAAAACAAAAGCCGAACCGTATTCATATTTTCTAACTCTATAACCGTGAGCATAAGAGGTGAAAAAGATGCTTGAGTTGCATGGCGCATCTGACTGAAGTCGTCTGCGAAAGAAATTGTCACATGATATTAAAAGGGTTTTCTGATCTAATGGATAAACAAAAATCTTACTATTATATAAAACTTTTACATCTAGTCAAAGAAATTATGAAACTGAAATGCATCATTCCTATTTAGAATGCTTCTATCTGAACACACTGGAACTTTAAACGAATCTTTGAGTTACATTTTTTAAAAGTTAGTTCAGAAAAAATGGGATTATAACATAAGTTATAATTCATGGAAAAGTGATTTATGCTTTCCCGAAAAAACGTCTGTTATCCATGTAAAAGTTCAATTCTAGTTAAATATTATTTTAGGTTTAATTGGTTTTATTTGTAATTTTGATCTTCATTTTACCAATAATATTTTCATTTTAAAACATTCTAACAGTTTCCTTTCCTCACTTACGAATTCAAGTCTGTATAAACTACAACGAAGCAGATCCCTACCAGAAGTATTTTATTTATTTATTTATTGTGCCATTCCTCGCTGATGAATTTTGTTCCATAATTCTAGTTTTTTTTTATTAATTTACTATTGTTTAGTTGCATTTTGTATAAACAAAGACAAGAGTTGCTTTTTAATTGCGTAATATGCTTTTGTGTGTTTGTCTTCGTGTATCAAATAATGCAATCATAAAGCTGATTTGATAAACAAGAAACCCAGCTTAAGAGTCGATTTTAAGTTAATGAAGCACGTTCGTTCCTTTTGTAAAGAGTAGAGCGTTTATAGGGACTATAATCATTTCGAAAAGTCATAGAGAATGTGTCACTTTCGATTGTTCGAGTAAGTAAATGTAATGGTGTTGTCCTAAATTTAGAGGAAAGCGATATGTTGGTCAGAGGATATCTCCAGGCTCTCCATCATTTGACAACTACTATCCGAGAGAAAAAAAATGCCCTCTACTTCCGTATTTGTCTCCTGTTTTCGTAATGAATCTCGTTTCAAACTCATTTCCCCCAAGCTTAATGGTTGAACGCTGCTTTCATTGAACATTTTTAAGGTTAATTGCGAAACAGCGTTTTTCTCTCCCTGAAGTTAATTTGTACTACCATTATTAATTAACTTTCGATAAAGAGTTTTGAATCTGAAAGTGCTAATTTATCAGTGAAAGGAGTATTTACAATGATGAATTAACTACATAGATTAGTAGTAAATTAAAAAAAAAGTTTTTTTAGTTAATTAATTATGAATGAAATAGATTTATAAGACATAACAATAAAAAGAAAATGCGGACGTTTTGTAAATTTTGTACTAGGACCTTAACGCTTTCATAATGTACTACATTTATATCTAGGAAAATTTCGGATTTATGCTTGGTATTGCAAACCATATTATGGAGTAAATCAAGAGACTTCTGTAAAGTTTTCCAGTAGAAACTGAGTTGAAAAACTCAATAAAAATAACTATTAGTTTTAAATCTTCCGAAATAGATAGTTAGTTCTGGGACAACTCGCTAAAATCTTTTCGCGGTCCATACTGATCGGCCGAGTTCATATATTGTTATCTCTGCTTAACAAAAGAGTTTGATAGCCTTACCATCAAAGATTTTAAAAGGTATGAGAACGACTGCAAGCGAAGTAATAAAAATTGATATTTCAGCAAAAAAAGTTAAACACACTGATAAAAAGAAACGAATATCTTACAAGACCCCTTACTACTTTTATTAATACTATTTACAGTCCATCTATGATTTGCCTTGGGTAATTCATCTTCCGAGTGTCGTTCCCAGAGGGGGTGCAAAGGGACATATACACCCCCAAAATTTATTCCCAAATTGAAATATTTCAAGGTTAAAAAAAATCCTTTCCAGGATTAAATTTTTTTTCGTCATGAAAGGAAAACATGATTTCAGCTAAACGAATTCTTGAAAAAAGAATAAAAAGTCTTTAATGACTCTAAAAATGAGCCTATGTGTTAATGGAGCCAGTGGTCAGTGTTGTGTTTAGAGACGGGAGAGAGAGAAGGGGGAAAGGCATACCTATAGAATACCTCTGGAATATTTATATTATCTCTACAGAAGATGTCCCTCCTCTCCAAATAGAAGCGATACTCACCGATTTCGTGACAGCAGTCAGGAAATCCCGGTTAATTTATTTTCTTTTGCTCGAATTTCTAAGTTCATAATTTTTTTAATTTAAATTTGCTTCAAACTTTTTAATTTTTTGTACAGAGAATGAGTAAAAGGAAGCAGTATTCGCTTTTAACTTCTTTTGTGAAAATTCCAAACGTTAATTTGAAGCAGAAGAAAGTATACATTAAGTAACAGTTTCAAGTAACAGTAATGGATTTTTGAATGGTGGTAAAGAAAAATTCAGAAAAGAACAGAAATTTTGAGATAATTAAATATTTTATTTACACTGTAAATGAGATGATATCTACAGATGAAAATAAAATAGAAACTCTGAGAACGCTGATAGTTACAGAATATCAGCCGGACTAGATTGACTGCTACAGAAGCTTTACAAGTACACAAATTTGATGTTTTTCCGAATATCCAAACTTTTAAAATCTTTAGTCCACTTGCCTGTGACAACATGTAGAGGAGAGGAGGTGATTATGGAATACCATTTACATTTCTAACTGTAACTTCATAGATTTTTAAATAAAATCCCCCAAAACAGCATGAGTACATGCTATAATTAATCGTAATGAAATGTCAATTGCAAAGAAATACACAATTTATTTTGTTGTTATAGAAAAAAATATTTTAAAAAAAGTTACGAATGGAGTATAATATGGAATAGTCGGGTAATATGGAATAGATGGTTTAAACCGATGAAAAGCAATTTATATTGCTTCATATATAGTTATTTGTTACTATAAAACAAATTTTTATGTTTTGTAGTTTAAATCATTATACTGGAGTCATTTCTGCTTCTAGTCGATTTAGAAAAGTTGTAGATATAATTTTCTTTCTTTGCTCCGATACAGTCACGGTGAGCCCACAGAGAACAGCTGGATCTTTGAATCCAAACTTATCGTCGTTGATCATTAGAGAATTTGTCCTGACAAAAGATGCATTCCGCGTCTTTGTTTTCCGGGTCTTTAGTGGATGACATGAAACCCATTACAATATTACCCAGTATTCCATGATACCCGACACGCCATCTCGGAAAACGAACCTTTAAAACTAATTGGCAAAACACTGTCATCGAAAAAATAACCACAGTTCAGCAAACTACCATTCTCTTAGAGTACATTATGCGTAACATCAATGTTCATGTCACGTGTTTACTAGTAAGTTAAAATGTTTGAAAACTTATCTACAAAAACTCTTGAAAATCATAAAACATACTTTGTTCTGTAGCGAGTGGTACGGCAACAGAGAGCGGTCAACTCTTACTGCATTGTAAGAAGGGAATCTTTCTTGAGTTGTTCATGGTATTCCCTTGTGGCAATAGCAACTAACAGAGCCAAAAACTCGGTATTCCAAATTTCCCGACTATTCCATAATCACCTCCTCTCCTCTACTGCTGAAGGATCGTTTTCAACTACGAAATGTAATTAAAAAAAAAAAAAATACTTAAGAAACAGTACATTCGAAATGCGTTTAAGTGGTCTTTGTTATACATGTATAAAAATATATCTGTAAGTGTAGAAATCTTAAGTATTTTTCAAAAACAAACAGGGATAATAAATAACCTTGTAAAAAATAATATGTATAAAATTTTTCATTTTACTATAATCGCTCCTTTTAAACCATTTTTTAAATTGTGTCTATTTTTGTCAATCATTAAATGACTTTTATTAAATTTTCAACAAAGTTGGATTCCATCGATTCTAGTAAGTAGCGATTTCTGTTGTCCTGGTATCGTTACTATTTTTACCATGATCTTCATCTCTATAACCTCTTGGAACTTTTTTTTTTTCAAATGGCGGGCCCTAAGAATACCTTGGAGGCATTGGCCACCGCTAAGGCCGGAGTTGTAGTAGGTGGACCAACATTGCCCCCAATGAAGGGACGGAAACAATGACATCCAAGCCCAGTCAGGGATCGAACCTCGACCGCCGGAAGTTGAACCCAAAGCCGTACTACGGTGCTTTACCCATCATACAAGCAGATCGGCACCTCTTAGAACTGGATAAATATTATATTAATTCTTGAACAACTTTAGAGAAACAAGAATCATACATGGGCGGCCATTTGGGCCGTCCTTGTATTTTGGGGGCTCATCTTGAGTTTTCAAACACTTCAAAACTATAAATTTGAAAGATTTCAGTATGCTATAAAAGTGTTCACTATACAATGTCTGCGATGGGAAGGGGGAACTCGAATTCTCACCTACCCCTATACGGGAGTGCATAATACACTCGTGTCCATAAATTAAGGATAATGAAGTTCAGGCAAAGAAAGAGAAAGAAGCAAAACAAATTTGACTTATTTGTAAAGTCTATTTATTAAACAAAAAGTAAAGAGCAAAAAAGATGCTATATGTTTGACATAATTAATAAAAATTGCAAGTTTTACTCCCTTGACCAAATTTCAAAAAAGAACCTATTTACAAAAAACAGTATAACATGGTTAGTAGGATGGTTAATACGGAGTATGTCTCCCGGACGATGCAATACAGGCCTGACAACGCCTAGGCATGCTGACTATCAAATGATCAATCTGATCTTGGGGAATATTACACCACTCATCAAGCAATGCACTCCGAAGTTCCGGTAGACAGGTGGGAGGGGGTTGACGGGCTGCAATTCGTCGGCTAAGCACATCCCACACATGCTCTATTGGATTCAAGTCCGGTGAGTATGCTGGCCAATGCATACGGGTGATATCCTCCGATTGAAGGCATTCGTCTACAATGTTTGCACGGTGAGGACGGGCGTTGTCATTCATAAACACAAATTCAGCACCCATGGCGCCCCGAAACAAACGTACATGCTGTTCCAGAATGACATCCCGATAGATGTGGCCTGTCATCGTTACACTCTGAACATGCAGGTCAGTTCTGGAACCAAGAATAATTCCTCCCCAAACGAGCCATCCTGCACCACCGTAACGGTGTCTTTCAATGGTGTTCTCTTGGTGGTAACGGGTACCTGGCGCTCTCCAGATGAATGTCCGGCGAGAATCAGACTCCAAACTAAACCTGGACTCGTCGGAAAACATCACACAAGACCACTATTGCGGTGTCCACAATGCAAGCTCTCTACACCAGGTTAATCGCAGGCGACAGTGAGTTGCGGTAAGTGGAACACATCTGACAGGCCTACGAGCATATAGACCAATGTGCCCTAAGCGTCTGTACACGGTCTGCCTTGAAACTGTCGTACCGGTAGCTGAAGAGAGCTGACGAGACAGGTCTGATGCTGTACTCCGTCTGTTTCTTTTGGCAGTAACTGCCAAATAGCGGTCCTCATTCGGCGTTGTAACTCGGGGGCGACCTGTGCTGTAACGTGTACTCACATTACCATCATCTTGGAATCGTTGCCAAAGCCTGGAGATGACACTCTGGGCGATTCCAAGTTCCTCGGATACTTCCAGCTGGGCACGTCCACATTCCAGTCGTCCGATAATTCTGCCACGTAACTATGCGGACATAACTATGCGGTTTTTGCACTGAAAGGCTTTCACAGCGCTTGTGAACAATTTTACTTCTTTGCCACCATTCCTTATATACCCCTCTCTTACACTCTCGTCATTGTGACGTACCATCCACGCCATCTGGTGGTTTCCTGTAATTTGCATATTCTTCTTCAAGATGTGTGTGATCATTCCACAGGTGAAATTTTTATTTTAGAGATCAATTTCTGTGTGATTCTGAATTATCCTTAATTTATGGACATGAGTGTAGCTTATTCTTTAGTTTTTGCCTAGAGGTACATGTCTTCTTTCATGGTAATGACGATATGCACCCCCTAAAATGAATTTCTGGGTCCGCCACTGCATTTTCCGATCTTAACATGTCGTCCGAACTATACTTTTTCATTTTTTTAAAAACTCTGCTTAAGAAGGGGGAGGGTAAAGATATAGCCACCCGCCTTACTTGGATTCGCGCCAGGTTTATGATAACCAATAAATTAAGCAACTGAAATATTAATTATTTCATATAATTATGTTAAACTTTTATGTTGAACTGAATGTAACTTTGCTTTTTTTTTAAAAAAAGATTATCAAGCCTTTTCTTCCAAGTATGATGGAAAACAACCACGGACATCTTGTAACTATTGCAAGCCTAGCTGGACTGGGCGGCATGCCTAATTTGACTGATTATTGTGCTTCGAAGTTCGCTGCCGTCGGTTTAATGGAGTCCCTTTATATTGAATTAAATTCTGCCGGATATAACAAAATCCACACAACAACCGTATGCCCATACTTCATCAATACAGGCATGTTTGATGGCGCTGGATCAAAGTAAGTAAAGTCTAAAAATTTTTTTAAAGATGGCATATGCATGAAAACTAACTCTGCTATTATAAGATATTTTGGTAAACTTTTGTGCAGTAGCGCAAAAACATATAGCATTGCATAAATAATAAATCTTAAAATGCAGATAGTTGTTTTGAATTTAGCAAGGAGTCCCAGTATTTTCTTTGTAAATATGTCTGGACTACAGTTAGAGATTGCAATCCGGCACCAATCTCAATCCGGTCGGATCGGCCACATCCAAACAATTTTTCTTTCGTTCCAAAACTAGCTGTATAAAAGATGTTTAAGTGAGTGTATCATACAGGAAATTTTCAGGAAATCAACTCATTATATTTAGGGAATGCAATCCCGCACTGTTTTTCGTCCTGCGGGATTTCGGGATTGAGATTCATTGATCCCGCGGGATCCCGCAATCCCGCGGGATTGACATTTCATTTAGCTAGGACTTCATTTCAACAGAGAAAAGTAGAAAAAAAGTAAGATTTTAAGCACTATGAAGTTTAAATTTAATAATAACAATTAATCTTATGACATAATTAATACAGTAACTTACAGAAATATGAAAATATAACCATAATTTTCAGTATAATATAATAAGTTATGTCTTATGTTAGTTGCTAAAAATGAGGAATTTAAAGAAATATACAATTTATAGATATGTTCACATATTTACGTTATTTTCTTAGTTGATTAAAAAAGAATGGACAAAATCGAACAAATCCAATGAATCATTTCCTAGTCTTGATTTAATTTTAGTAAAATAATTAAAAGTGTGGATTATATAAAATTTTAAAAAAATTAAAAAGTAAAATGAAAACTTTTTATAATTAATTCGTGACTTTTCGCTAAGAGATAAAATAGTATGAAACATTTCAGTTCATTTGGAGAATGGGAATTTGCGAAAAATTTAGATTACAATGCTTAGATTTAGATGTTCGATCCAGACTCCCATTAGAAGATAATTTTAAAAAATCTGGAGTGACTCCACTCGACTTTCCGAACACTTACGATTAAGATCATTACCAACCATTTAAATAAATTTTAATCGATGAATAATTCAAACATATATACCAAATTGAAGCTCAATCGAATGTGGCGTTTAAACGCTAGCGCACTTTCAAGAATTTCCCCCCATAGTCCATAATGTAAAAGAAATCTTTGCCGTAGCCCTGTAGAAGAACTATTAGTCCTATACACATAAAAATCAATACCGGTCTTACGATTGTGGTTTATAACATATATACTCAATATGAGCTCAATCGAATGTACCGTTTAAACGCTAGCGCACTTTCAAGAATTTCCCACACGCACACACACACACACACACACACACATACATACATACATCTCGTAAAAATAGCATAAATGAATTCAGAAGACTTCAAAACGTGTCAATACACCAAAATCTCGAAGTCAACTATTTCATGATTACAGAAAGGGCTTTCTTAAGATTGTAATGTTTGGAAGTGTTCTACTTTCAATCAGGATAAGAAATGAGGAAATTATTTAATCCTGGCGATCCTGATCAGGATAATCTTATAAGATTATTGTATTGTCACCGGTTCTTGATAAATGTACAAAGTTTGAATTAAATCTGTCCGTTTAAAGTGGGTCAAAATCGAGTCTAAAGGAGTCGGTTACAAACATACAAGCATACAAACATAGAAACATACATACAGGTGAAGCTAATAAAAGCGTGTTAAAAATAAGATGGTTAAATGATAAAAACCTGCAAAAAGGAACAAATTATTTTCGTCTTATATTAATTCTGAAGAGCTTCTGGATTTATTGGCCTTTATCAAAAAAGGAAAGGAAAAAAACTAAGAAAATCTGAAACATTTTCAGATTTTAAATACGCACTAAAACGCTATGTATTAAAAGCGTATTATAATCCATGGGTCTTTCCTATTTTCTTTCCTTATTCCATTAAGTTGGAAAGTATATCATTATTCATGAGTGTGATTAAACACAACTAAAATTGATATTTCTATCCCTTTTCTTGATGTAATACATTAGAAATAGATGGGAAAAGCTGTGCAGAAAAATGCACAATTCGAACTGAAATAAAGTTTAAAAACTCATTCAGGTGTATTCATAATTCAAGTAGCAGAAGCAGACGATAAATAGCGCTTGGCGCTAGAATCACATCTCCTCAAAATCGTATATCAACCATTTTATTTGTTATCAAATTAAAAAGTTGCACGTTTTAGTCTCGGAAAATTTCCAAATCATATTTTCTTTTAAGTATAAAATTTTATTCCTGCTCTGATTTCACATGCACACGATGTTTAATTAAAAACTAACCTTACAAATAATGTTAAAAAAAATCGATAGTCTCTCATTTTTACTTAAAGAGTCTGAATAATTTAATAAACTCTCCAAACATGGCAACCTAGATAGCTAAACTCTCCCGCTTTCCACTGTAGGGTTGCAATTGCGAAATGGCGAGAACAAAAATTATCATTTTGCGACACGTTTTTTATCGATATCTCCTAAAATAATTTGAACTTAAAAAAAATCGCTTCGAGGTGTGTGGAAACCAGTCTTGGAGAATTTCCGTACAAAATTTGGTAGGTCTAAGTTATCACAGATCTGTTTAATGAATGGCACAATTATCACAATATCAAGTACTTTTCAATTAACTTTCTTTAAATAATAATTTTGGGTATATCGATTTTAAAAAATCAAGTTCGGTGTTTAAAAATAGATCGTAGGAAACAAATAGTGTTAATCGTGTTAGCTGTCAATCGACTTTTCAGAGAATCTATATAAATAAAACAGAGTGTAAACTGTCCGTTTGTCTGTCTGTCTGTCTGTCTGTGTCTCGCGTAGCTCCGAAACGGGTGATCGTAGACCTACCAAATTTTGTACGGAAATTCTCCAAGACGGGTCTCGACACACCTCGAAGCGATTTTTTCGAAATTCGAATTAGAAAATGTTTTATTTTATGTTTTGTCCGATTTTTAGCGATTTTTCTTGCGTAATACATAATAACGCCGGTAATTGAGCTCGCAAGAAAACGATATTTACATCATCGTATAGAGGAGAAAATTTTCTTTTAAAAACTATTTGTTCGGACTGTGTAACATAATTTTCAGATTTTTGGGAATTTTTCAAATAAAATTAAATTTGACGCTGACTTTCGTAAAATATTTTTAAAACTGCTGCATCTTGAATTCTATCTGTCGTAACTTTTTTATATTTGGGCAAAAGACGGAGCACACAAATCGCCCACTTTTAAAAGAAGAACGGAGGAAAAATATAAATTAGGAGAATTTTTACGAATTTTTAAGTAAAGAAGGATTTTCATTTCAATCGCAGCTGCTTAAATGCTTAAGAATTTCGGTATATCTTTCTTGCGGTTTGGTTGTCTTGGAAACAGTAACAATGATTAAAATTGCCAGCTGAAAAAAAAAAAAATTACTTTAAAATAACAGAGTTTTCACATGTGAAATGACGTCACGTGTTTAAAACCCCTTTCGAAACTCAATCAGAATAACGGACTCACAAGCAAAACATACACCACGCATGAAATAATTCCATATTTTATTTTACGTTGCCAGAAAAAGAATTGAATGCTGTTTTTTCACCAGTGAATTATCCAGCATTATTTTCAATTGAGATTTTAAACGGGACACGTTTTCGAATCGCAAGAAATATTTTGCGGTGCTAAACAGGGCCTGATTATGGCAAACAGGGACCCCAGGCATTGATGAATTTTGGGGTCTCCATCTATGAAATTTGTTTTATTTTTCATAAAATATGCTTATAAAAAAGAATATTTCAGAACAACATTTGAAATTGGGGGCCATTTCGAGCCGGAGGCACTGGGCAAAGTCCCGATTTGCCAGTGAGATAATAGGGCCCTGGTGCTAAATAGGCCAATCTGACAATAATTAAGCATACAAATGTATGGAGAGCTGTTTTAGTGGCAACCATAAAGTGAAATGATTATCGTTTATACTAATGCGTAAATTGCAAAAGTCACCAAAGAATAAAAGACTACATTCGTGGCATATATCTAAGCCGTTTCTTTAAATTAAGTATTAACGACTGGAAAACGAAAATATATTGTATTGGTATCAATAAAAGATAGTATAAGTAATAGTTAGTAGATATGCTTGGGCAATATTGATCAAAGCACAATATACCGCATTAATAAATATTTCGTGAAACTAAGTGTTCTATTCCTTTTACAACAACCATCTTACATCACAGCTAACTAAGCATTAAGTAATTCTACGTCACGTTAATATATCCCGCGGTAGTTTCAACAGAAAAGACTGTAACTGAACTTTTTTTTCTTGGAGATTCTGTTTTGTCACAAGTAGTCATGATCACATTTTGGGAAAATGTTCTCTTCTTGCCTTGCGAAGAGCGGGTACACAACTATTTAACTATAAAATAAAACGGTTCGCCACATCATGTAGTGTCTAAGGTGGTATAACTTAAATCTAAAAAAGAGTATGATGTAGAAATGAGACATTTTGAAAGTTAGGAATTTTCGCTGCAAACCGTCACGCTTTTCTTTTTCTGATCGGCAATGACACCGACATAGTTTTTGTCATAATATTAACAATGGTCTCAGGTCAGTACTTATACTAACTTTACGAATAACGAATGAGAAACTTTACGCCAAGAGTCAAATCATTTTGCTTATTTTGAGATTCCAAATCACTGGAATCAATTCAAATTATATATGTAAGAAAAAGTTTCGTTCCCTACCGGGTTAGAACGGGTACGCAGCTAGTTACAAATAAAACCGGCGGCTGTTAAGACCCACCCTTTCAGCTTCCACACACATCGGTTTTATTGTCAACAAATAGTCATAAGACAAGTATTGCCCCTTGAACTTCTTCATTTTTATATGTAGTCTTCTCCTTTTTTAGTACTTTACGGATCTGGTAAACGGTTCGAAATGATGCCGGATCCGCCGGATTGCAATCTCTAACTACAGTAGACACATCGAAATTTCAATGTTTCCTGAGCATTTGTTTTATTCAAAACTAAACTTAACTTGATGATAAGGATTGTCCTCCATAGGTGCTTTTAAACACTTTATATGTGATCACTCCTATGGAATTAACCCATAAAAAATTTTGATGAATGCTTCTAAATAATTCGAAATGAAAATTTCATTTGTGTAATTCTAAGTGTTGTTTCAAATATCGAATAAAAACTGAGATATTCTATCAGTGCTGGTAAGTGCGTATTTCAAACCAAACTTTAATTATTTGAAGAAATTCAAATAAACATAAATAATAGAAAATGGACAGTAATTGATAGTTCCATCTGCCTAGAAATGTATGCAGCCATAGAACCAAAAACTCTTCATAACCTGTTACAATCAGGAGGTGTTCTGGAGTTGTAAGTTATTAGTATCCCAGGTGCTTTCTCTGAAGAAAAGATTTGTCAGCTGATGCCAGTCACTGATGCACTGATCTGTTTTGTTTTATAAATACACGTATTTTTAATATCTATGCGCACTAGGGTGACGCAAAAAAACCGACTATTTTTTTTTTTTTAGTCTCGTGTGAAAAAATTTTAGTTTTTGATGTTTTAAGAGCCCCCTCCAAAGGACAGCTCAAAAAAAAAAAATAAAAATAAAAATAAGAGGTCGCTCCAAATTTTTTTAAAGTTTCAAAAATCGTCAAAAATCGAATTTTTTTCTTTTGAATTTTTTTCTCGTTACGGTATAATTTTATAGACAGAAAAAAATAAGTTTCTGAAAGTTTCAGTTTAAAATTTAAATTTTGAAAGGTTGCTCACAATTTTTTAAAAATTTATTAGTGCATTACTTTAGATTTTTTCGAGCGACCTTTTAATATTCAAATTAAAATTCCATACATTTTTTTCTTTTATTTAGTACAATAATCGATAAAAATACACCACGAGATGAACTAAAAATCAAGCACAATATAGAAAACATAATTTATTTTTAATTTAATAATTTTATTCAATCAACTACAACATTTTAACAATATTTCAAAAGCTTTGTTATTAATTCTGAAACCAAATTTTAAATTTTAACAGGTTTTATTGATTTTTAGTTCATCTCGTCAAGCTATCTTCATTCCATATTTTACCCAAATCTCTCCGGTCATTTCAGTATGAAAGAACAACAAACTTTCCCATTTATAATATCAGCACCACAAGTCTTTTGAATTTACCATCTTTGAATCTTTCAATCAAAAACTTAGCCAAGATCCCGGCTTCAAAATTATGAATTCCTTGAACAAAATTATGAAATAAATTGTCTCTCTAAAAATTTTTGCTTATCTAGTCTTTTGATACAAAACTTGAAAACTGTTCTTGCTTTCAACATACGAAAATACTACACTCATGTCCATAAATTAAGGATAATGAAGTTCAGGCAAAGAAAGAGAAAGAAGGAAAACAAATTTGACTTATTTGTAAAGTCTATTTATTAAACAAAAAGTAAAGAGCAAAAAAGATGCTATATGTTTGACATAATTAATAAAAATTGCAAGTTTTACTCCCTTGACCAAATTTAAAAAAAGAACCTATTTACAAAAAAACAGTATAACATGGTTAGTAGGATGGTTAATACGGAGTATGTCTCCCGGACGATGCAATACAGGCCTGACAACGCCTAGGCATGCTGAGTATCAAATGATCAATCTGATCTTGGGGAATATTACACCACTCATCAAGCAATGCACTCCGAAGTTCCGGTAGACAGGTGGGAGGGGGTTGACGGGCTGCAATTCGTCGGCCAAGCATATCCCACACATGCTCTATTGGATTCAAGTCCGGTGAGTATGCTGGCCAATGCATACGGGTGATATCCTCCGATTAAAGGCATTCGTCTACAATGTTTGCACGGTGAGGACGGGCGTTGTCATCCATAAACAGAAATTTAGCACCCATGGCGCCCCGAAACAAACGTACATGTTGTTCCAGAATGACATCCCGATAGATGTGGCCTGTCATCTTTACACTCTGAACATGCAGGTCAGTTCTGGAACCAAGAATAATTCCTCCCCAAACGAGCCATCCTGCATCACCGTAACGGTGTCTTTCAATGGTGTTCTCTTGGTGGTAACGGGTACCTGGCGCTCTCCAGATGAATGTCCGGCGAGAATCAGACTCCAAACTAAACCTGGACTCGTCGGAAAACATCACACAAGACCACTGTTGCGGTGTCCACAATGCATGCTCTCTACTCCAGGTTAATCGCAGGCGACAGTGAGTTGCGCTAAGAGGAACACATCTGACAGGCCTACGAGCATATAGACCAATGTGCCCTAAGCGTCTGTACACGGTCTGCCTTGAAACTGTCGGACCGGTAGCTGAAGAGAGCTGACGAGACAGGTCTGATGCTGTACTCCGTCTGTTTCTTTTGGCAGTAACTGCCAAATAGCGGTCCTCATTCGGCGTTGTAACTCGGGGGCGACCTGTGCTGTAACGTCTATTCACATTACCATCATCTTGGAATCGTTGCCAAAGCCTGGAGATGACACTCTGGGCGATTCCAAGTTCCTCGGATACTTCCAGCTGGGTACGTCCACATTCCAGTCGTCCGATAATTCTGCCACGTAAAACATCATCCAAATGCCTCCTTTGTGCCATAACTATGCGGTTTTGGCACTGAAAGGCTTTCACAGCGCTTGTGAACAATTTTACTTCTTTGCCACCATTCCTTATATACCCCTCTCTTACACTCTCGTCATTGTGACGTACCATCCACGCCATCTGGTGGTTTCCTGTAATTTGCATATTCTTCTTCAAGATGTGTGTGATCATTCCACAGGTGAAATTTTTATTTTAGAGATCAATTTCTGTGTGATTCTGAATTATCCTTAATTTATGGACATGAGTGTATATCCAATGAAGCTTTCTCCAACAGGAATGCACTTTTGTATAGTTCAGTATTTCCTCTCAAAGCACACATTATCAGGACAAATAGCAATAATCTAAAGGAAATTTATGGAAATTAAACACTGTGCCAATGATAGACTCGATTTTAAGTTTCAAAAATCTAATTTAAATTCTGATTCATACACTTCATACGGGGCTCATTCTAGAAATAAATTCCCTTTTATCTGAAATATAGATGAAAGCTTTCTGTGTCTAGTTAAGTGCATTTTATGCTATTTTTTAATAATAATCACTAATTACAGTAGTGGCAAAAGGCCTGAACACATTCATTTACACTGCTGGCCATCGTAAATGCAACACCCTGAAGGAAGCATGCAAATAATATGAAATTTACAACATGCATTAGCTGAGGTGAGATATGCAAATGATTAGAATTTCAGCGCAGACGCACATCAAGCGCGCCTGTGGCGCCACCTCAAAGCGCTATTTAAGGCTTGGAGATTTCGACGGTTTCAAGTACAGCAATTGTGTTTTTCTTGCTTTTTTTTCAAAAAAACGATAAATTATGCCTCGTAGGAAACAACGATCATCTTTTGATCAAGTATCCGAGTTTGACAGAGGAAGGATAGTGGCATACCGAGATTGTGGGTTATCTTTCAGGGAAATCGGTCGTCGTATTGGACGAAACCAAACAACTGTGATGCGGATATGTGATCGTTGGGTGCAGGAGGGTACGACGGACAGACGTGATCGACCGCATCGACCTCAGTGCACCACGTCACGTGATGACAGGCAGATTGTACGCATGGCAGTGACGGACCGCTCAGTCACATCACGAACCATATCACAGCAGATTCAGTCTGTAACGCATCATACAGTGTCTGCGCGTACCATTCGACGTCGTTTACAGCAGAATGGTCTGTCCGCAAGACGTCCGTTGCTTTGTCTACCTCTGACGCGGAACCACAGACGTCTCCGCCGCCAATGGTGCGATGAAAGAAGGATGTGGACGACAGAATGGAATGAAATTCTCTTTACTGACGAGTCACGCTTCTGTATGCAACACCACGACGGTCGGATTCGAGTCTGGAGACACCGTGGAGAGAGGATGCTGAACAGCTGCATTATGCACCGTCACACTGGTCCTGCACCGGGTATTATGGTATGGGGCGGTATCGGATATCTCTCTCGCACTCCTCTAGTACGCATTGCCGGTACTTTAACCAGCCAGCGCTACATCTCCGAGGTGTTGGAGCCAGTTGTCCTTTCTTACCTTCAGGGCTTGCCAACAGCCATATTTCAGCAGGATAATGCACGGCCACACGTGGCACGCATTGTCCAAGGGTTCTTCGTCAATCACCAGATTGAATTGCTTCCCTGGCCGGCGCGCTCTCCGGATCTTTCGCCGATAGAAAACATGTGGTCCATGGTTGCTCAACGACTGACCCAGAGTTCATCCCCAGCTGTCACACCAGATCAACTTTGGCAACGTGTGGAAGCTGCTTGGTCTGCTGTACCCCAAGAACACATTCAAAGTCTCTTTGAATCAATGCCGAGGCGTGTGGCAGCTGTGATCTCCAACAACGGCGGCTACTCTGGGTACTGATTTTGGCAGGAACCACGCTTCATAGAATGCTGTAAATTTAATCATTTGTTACTTGGTCAACATGTTATCTACACAATAAATTTTGTTGTGATATCTCTTGTTTTTCTTGGTGTTGCAATTTGGGTGGCCAGCAGTGTATTTGCCATGTTTTTGAAATTGATTTAATTTTCCATTATGAAATTATCATGCTGTCTTAACTATTGTCAATAACAATATGAGTTAATCAAAGCTCAACTATTTTTCTTCAATCATGTTATCGCAAAAAATAATTCTTGCACAATTGGTATGTTCCATGAAAAGAAAAAGTGGAGCCATGATTAGAGCAATAAGCTGGCCCACAAAATATTAATGTTCAAATTTGTAACAACCATGTAAATTTCAAATGCATATTAAATAATTGTAATTTTTGTATTATTCTACTATGCATATTTCTACATTATTCTACAGTATTATTTTATATTGTATTATTCTGTACCTACTAGACTAGTCTTATGCTCAGAGCTGTACTACAAAAAAAAAAAAAAAAAAAAAAAAAAAACTTGTGGCATTAAAAACCTAGTAACGGATTTTAAATACATTATAATCTCTAACAGAACAAAGACTCAATAATAATGATGATAATTACATAACGAAAAATTAAGCCGACCACAAAAATCAGGGAAAACAATGAGTGCGTTCAAGATTTTTTGCCACCGCTGTGTCTTGAAGGTTATTCTTCAGTATGCATTAATGCATCTGTAACTATATTTATATTGATTTTACTACAAGGGCTGTTTAAATGAAAAGGTACGAAACGTCGTAACAACTTAACCACTAACATATTTGCCTATGCTGCTATGGGAGAACGTTGCGAGACATCTAGGGATGCGATTAGAGTTTTTGGCATGGATCGGAGCATGCGGGGGCCCACAGGCGAGAGCAGAAGCTCTTATAAAATGCATTTTCCTACATCCAATTGATGCGGCAGTGCGTATCAGGACAGGATGGCATCAGGGGCAGATTTACCGAGTTGGGGTAGTAAAGATTGGATAAGTTTATAAGCGTACCAGCTTTAACAATGTTTTAATAGATGAGCAAGCTGTTGAAAGAACATGTGCAGGAATAAACAGAAGAGTTATATCCAGGGCCGGTTTTAGGCATTTTTTTTGGCGTAGGCGAGATCTAATTTTACGCCCCTTCGTATGAAAAGCTGATTTTACGCCCCCCCCTCTCATTTGCATGGGCGCCCATAAGGAGGACAAAGTAAAGCACTTGTTCCCCCTATTACACATGAATCATTCAGCATGAGATTTAGCATATTGTGTTATGGTGTAAACAAAAGGACATCACAAGCAAAATCGGTATTCCAATTGTTACAAGTGTGAAATTTGACACCCTCTAGAAAAAATACTGATATGATTCTTTAAATTGCTACATGTTCCTGATAAATTAGTATTATCTAATGTGCATACATGGGAAAGTTTGTCTATCTGCCTTGTGTACGAATACAAATCCACACCGTCTGATCGATCAGCTTGCAATTTTGCACAGATTTGTAAAACGACATGGAGAAGCTCATAGATGACTTCATAATTTCGGATATCTACCAGTTCTCGGCTGACTTCTGTTATGGCAAGCCTACACGAAAGGCATTTGCCTGAGGGGAAGTGCCTTGGCTGAAAAACTTTTTTAAAGGGTTCTAACGCATATTCTCGGTACATCTGGAGGAAACCGACCGAAACACTTCAACCGTCTACCCTGTTCAGTGGCTTATCCACTCAGAGACATACCAGTTTACGGAATTTTAATGAATTTTTCCAAGTATCACCTTTAAAAAGCACCTTCGACTATACCCTATCAAGTAAAAACTGACCAATATGAGATTTTTTCCATGTAAAGATAATAATAAAAAGCGAGATTGGCATCATTTTGATGTCATGAGTCATCTAAAAGTTCCATAAAAGCAAATGAAAGTTTACATGTGCTTAATTTAAAAATAAATAAATAAATAAATAAAATAAAGAAAGCGATTTTGCGAAGAACGGGCCATTTGCTAGTTCCTGATAAAAGTGTGCCCAGCGATTAATAAGACACTTCATTTGTATATAAAAAAGTCTTTCTGATATTTGTATATTTAAATAATCGGTGTATTTAAATAAATTTATACTAATAAATCTGACATTTATTTCAATTTTTAGTTTTGAATCTTTATAATTATAAATATTCAATAGTTTTGAATCATAAATGTGCAAGGGATGGTATAAAAGATTGGTAATTACATTACTAATTTAAAGGGGGCTCCAGAGTAGTGTTTGCGGCGGGACCTCCGACTTTTGCGATAAGTGCTTTAGTTTAGAAAAAATCGTATAATTTTGACACTTAAACTATAGGTATGTCCGGGCAGAGACTTCTTTAGCATGTCCTTTTAAAAACTGTTCTATATACTTAGAAATAAACGATAAACCTGTATCAGTATGGAACTTTCAGGAAAAGCTCTTAAATTTAAAAGTTTGTGAAAAGTGACACTCTTCTAAAATCTTTGCTTGAAAAAAAAGAGTTTGTTACGTATGATTCATTATAATTTATTACTGTTTATAAAAATGTGTAGAAGTACTATATGTTCTTATACAGAATAAACCTTCTGGAGCTATGAACAAACAGAAAAATTCTTAAACAGACAAAATAAAAAGGACTCCTTTTTTAAAGGCGTTTTTTTAATTAATCCTTTTTAATTTAAAGGAGTTCTTTTTAATTAATCCTTTTTAATTTAAAGGACTATTCTTGATAAAGGAGTCGTACTTCAGAGAAATTTTCCCATACGCTTTTGCGAATAAGAGTTTTTTCTGAGTCCGAAAGTTTCACAATCACAACTTGCATAGTTTATCAAAAAAATTAGCTTTTGGTTTTTGATAATTTCCAAAGGCAGACTTGTACCACTTATGAGTTTAACCGGCTGTTTCAAATTATTTTATCAGCACAGCCCTTTTTAAATTAATTACTTCAGCAAGAGCACTTCCAACACGACATGCAGTTACTTTTTATGCCATAAATTTCATAAGAAATAGTAAATTTAAGAAAACAGCAAAAATAACTTTTTAAAGTAAACCTGCATATAAAAAGTCCAGTGAGAAAAACGAAGTCGGATCTTTGAAAATCCATTTCCTTGAAAAAAGAAATCCTTTTATTAGAAGTATTTTTAATAAGATATTAAAGTTTCAAAAATGACACTTTTTTTAGGAAATCATTTCAATTTTTGCCCTTATCCTTAAAATATCAATTTAAAGTCTCTAATTCAGAGGATGTGCACAAATTGAAATAATCTTTTTCTTCTTTCTGTTTGATTTTTTTTTTCTCATCGCTCAGGCTCGTTTTATGAATATATTTACTTATTTTAATATTGATGATAATTGCTGAGAGGAATCATGGAGTGGAATCTTCCTGTGTAACTTTTAGCATAATCTTTCGGAGTTTCATACCGTGAAGGAATTTGGTTTATTTGTGATCTGAAAAAATAATGTCTCTCATATCTCCGAGTTAAAATCTACCTACACCCCTGAGCTTAGTTCCCAGTAAACCAATTCTTGCTAGTCTATAAACATATTTATGTTTTGTCCTCTAACAAATTAGAAAAAACTCTATTTAAACATCCTGTAATCCGGCTGATTTTACACCCCCTCTTCTGTTTGCGCCCCTGGCAAGGGCTATCCCCACCTCATCCTCGCTACGACGCTGTTTAAAAAAACGATTCCACGAGCTGCGCTCAGGAAATTGAAGCATTCCCCAGGTTTACTTCACAAGGGCACAAAAAAGGCTAAATACAATTTTTTTTTAAAGCAGAGGCGTCAAAATCAGGGACATTTCCCTTTTGCCAACGCGATATAAAAAACTTAAGGCTGAAGCATTCCACAGCTGTAATTCACAGGGGCGCAGAAAAGGCTAAATTAAAAATTTTTGTTAAAGCAGAGCGTCAAAATTAGACACATTTCCCTTTTGCCAACGCGATGAAAAACTGAAAAAATTTACTTTTTAATTTAATTTTCTGTTCCTGTCAAATGACATAGACGATTTCTTTCTCGTCCTCGCTCTAGAATTTATTATGATTTATCAGGGCGTACTAAGGGAGTGAAATCCGATATATGCCGTGATTACTCCCGTAATAGTGGCACTTATTTTGCCAATTTTTCATAGTGAAAGTGTAGGTGCGACTATTATGAGTGAAATTTTCTGCATCAGAATATTATAATTTTAAAGCAATTTTTTTCTGCTTCAAAACGGGGTGCGACTATCATAAGAGGGTGACTATTACGCGAGTAAACACGGTATCTTCCTTTGAAACTTTTTTTTAGCGTGGTCTTTTGAAATTTTATGCTGTATAGAAATTTCGTTTATTTACGTTCTAAAAAATCTCTGTCTCCTGTCGTGATATATATCTGTTTCGTTTGGAAACAGCAGTGTAGCCCGGTGTAACCTAGCAGAACCGTCCAAATTATGCTCCCCCACCACTTTCTGCAGCTTCAACGACAGCTTAATAATTCTTTAATTCCCGGAATCAGGAGCGGGAAGCGGTACTTCCGTTTTTCATTTGGGGGTGCGAGATTTGATGTACTAAAATCTAGAATGTGAAATAAATAAAATGTTTCTTAAATTTGGAGTGCGACTGCTACCCCTATTTGCTGCCCTTGTCCGGAATCATTATACTAATAAAATCCTATCCTTTCCTCCACCCTACAGATGTACTATTTGGAAAAAAAGGAAGGAAAGAAACACTAATTAGAAAAATTATTTAAACCTCTTGTGATTCTTTTGATTTTGCGCCCCCTCTTCTGTTTGTGCTCAGGCGAAGGCTGTTCCCGCGGTAACCTCGCCCTGATTAAAAAACGATTCTGGATGTTGAGGAAAAATTAGGAAACTGAAATGTCCCAGAACTTTAATTCACCGGGGCGCAGAATTGTCTAAAATTAATATTTTTGTTAAAGCAGGGGCGCCAAAATCATCTGCATTTCTCCTTCCCGCTAACTTGATTAAAAAAACACTCGATTTTGTGTAGCTTTGTTCAAAATTAATTATAGCTTGTCCTTCTTGACATACATTTTTTGCGGCTTTTCTTTTGAAGTATATCAGAAAGGAAGGTAATTTGAAACCATTTCTTTAAATATCCGGATAAGACCTGCAGTAAGGTGGCAGTGACAGCTCAAAATAATTAACGGAGGTAATGAATCAACAGATCCAAAGACCACCCCTTTCGACCATTCTGACGATGTACGGAAGATGGTAATTTAGCAAGCATAGCCTGGAGGTGGAGGCCTGGACACTCAGTGGACATCTGAACGTTTCCCATGGATAAAAAACGAAGCAATGAAAGAACGCTTTCCGACAATACACACCGGAAAGTTTAGAAGTGTCTAAAAGTATTTGTGATAATAATACTGTTTAAAAGCTTGATGAGATCAGTCAGTACGCCCATCTGAATTTTTAAAAAAGGAAAATGTTGGGAAATACGAAAAAAAGTGAAGTTTGGCGCCCCTCGATAAAAACTCAAGCGTAGGCCGCCGCCTACGTCGCCTACGCCTCAAACCGACCCTGGTTATATCTGTTACATGAAAAAAATTGAAATAAGGTCGTGCGGGTGTTCTAAAGATTTATATAAAAGGACTTGACTGGTGTTGGCCACCTTGTAAGTGGCTGGCGTCTAAATCTATATGCGTGTTGTGTAAATTCAATCTTATGTTGTCATCTTCAAGATATTTATATGATGTTCGATGTTCTAATAAAAGTTGAAGATTAGCAAGAAACTTAGCATGGAAAAACATTATTGGCGTAGTCGTCAGGATTGGATTGGATACTACAGAATACTCAGGTGAGAGCTGTTGTCTCACTTCATTAATTTCATGGAACTGTATTTGTGCGTAGCTGTAGCAATTGATTTGCATTATTTTAAAGTTTAGTAGGCCAGTTTGGAAGGTTTTGAAGGTTCTTAAGTTTTCCAGTTGGTGTTAATGTATATTTGGCATATTTACTTTGAGAATCGTCCTGATTCGTATATAAACATATATTTTTAAATGTAGCTGAAAACTAGCATTTGGAAATAGAAATGGCGTTTCTTGGTAAGGGAAAGAAACAAGATTTAATAGTTCTTGCTAAAGAACTGGGTCTAACGGTTGATACGACTTTTACAATGGGAAATTTACGTGATCTGATTACGAACGATAAAAACTATGATAAAGAATTTTGAAAAGAAATATTGGCTAGAATTATTGCGAATAGAAATGAAGAAAAAGAAAGAGAAAGACAGGATCAGAAATAGAGAGAGATAAGAGAAAGACACGCTCAGAATGAGAGAGAAGAAAAAGAAAAAGTTTTTGAATTAGAAAAATTGAAAATTGAAAAAATGACAGAAAATGCGATGTTGGGAAGCCAAGTACGGGAAGGAAGTGGCGTTAAAACAAATTTACAAAAATTATTGCCCAGGTTTGATCCGATGGAAAGCGATATCTGTTTATTTCTTGCGTTGTTTGAGAGACAATTAAAGATGGTTGGCGTCGAGAAAGAAAATTGGGTTGCTCATGTAATTGAGGTGTGGCGAACTCCAGTTTCTAGTTTGATTGCTAGGGAAACAGATGAAGTAACGTAAAATACGATGAAATTAAGAAGAGGCTGTTAAAAAGATTTAAATTAAGCGCAGAGAACTTCAGATAGTTATTGATGAAAATCAAAATTCTCCAGAAGAAACATGGATGCAATTTTATTTTTAAATGAAATTCTATTTTGATGGGTGGATTGACGGATTAGAAATTAAATCACTGATGATCACTGATCAGATTAAAAGAAAGATACCATCTGAAGTGAAAGAAGATTTCATGGATGAGTGAACGGAGATTGTATCTCCAATAACGTTGGCCGAAAAACTAGATGAATATGAAGATGTAAGAAGAGTAATGAAGTCAAAATTCGCCAAGGAACGTCCCCCTGCGAAACCAGAAAACGATAAATGGGTAACTAACAATTACCATTCAAAATATGGGAATTTTGAAAATCGCCGAAATACAACGACTCGAAAGGATAATAATTTTCAATATAGAAGAAAAGAAAATTTTCACGAACAAAGGAAATGGAATCATGGGCGTAACTTGGGCTTCGAAACTGGGGGGGCAAAAGTCATTTTAAATGAAAGTCCATGTATGCGTGCCCGTATACATGTATAACATGTATAACATGCATATATATATATATATATATATATATATATATAGTGAATACATGTATACATGTATAACACGTATAACATGCATATATATATATATATATATATATATATATAGTGAAACCTCTCCAAGCGGTCACCCCTCTAAACGGCCAATTTTTCATGGCACGGATTTTTTGACTCATAGACTTAATGTTAAAATAACCTCTATCAGCGGCCACCCGACCCCCTTAAACGGCCACCTCATGGCCCATCTCATTTTTCAGGAAATTTTACTCACTCCATGCTGTAATTTTGAGCGGAAAAACTCAAGGTCAGGTTTATGTCGAATATAAGTCCCAGGAATACATGGAATTGAATCTGTTATATCTCTTTTGTATTCTCCCCACACTCTTAAGATGGGTAATCACTTGGACAATCAGGTATTGAAATTGTCCTACAAATGAATTTTTGTCCCCCTTTCAGGGGCTAATTCCGTGTCTGACGAGGAATTTCTCGATGTTTGTAATGGCGAGCAAGCTAAACTTTCAACAAAAGCGACTTTAGGGAAAATCGATGAAATTATCGAAAATTCCGAAGCGGTTACAAACTAACCAGTTAGAGATCCGATTTTTAAAGTAAAAAACAAACTAGAAAAAATGGTTGTTTCAAAGAAAAGTAAAAACTTAAAACGGACACAAATTGTATCATTTTTTCAAAAAAATGTAAGAAAGCATTAAATAAAGTACTATTTTCTCCTTAGATAAGTTTTATATTTCATTTTAAATAAGGAATATGTGCCAGACTTGTTTATATTACGCATTATAGCAATTATCTTATAATAGTAAATAAAACTCTTGAGAGCGGCCACCCCCTCCGAGCGGCCAAATATTCTCGGTACGGTGGGTGGCCGCTCAGAGAGGTTTCACTTATATATATATATATATAAACTATAAATTCGGTCTTTGAGCTTCGTCAAGGGAGACCCCCCTGAACCCCCCTAATTTTTTAGTTTCATTATTGCCATATTAAAACGATATTAATGGACTATGTCATTTTATCTCTCACCCCTTTTTCTTTTTCTTATATTCTTCCTTTACATTTATTTCATTGACTGGAAGTAGGAGGGTTTCCTGGTCTTTCCTTGCAAATGCAAAAGTGGGTCGATGATAACTGAAGTAACTTATATAATTTTTAGTATCTATCTTAACACACCAAAAATTTTGCTTTTCGTTATTGGATATTGTTGAGAGAGCTTTAGGCGCGTAGGGTTGCTGTATTTCGCATGGTAACTCTATTGGCGAGTCATCCGAGTGGATAAGAATCCGTGCTGTTAGGCTTATGTTTAAAATTATTCTTTTTCCCACTTTCACATTCGGTAGCCCAGTGCTCGATGCGTTTATACCTTTTACAAGTTATTCTTGATGTATCCTTAATTTTATGAGTCGGCTGGCCCTAGTATTTTCCATAATTTTTATTTTTAGACGCATGTTTTCTAGGAGCAGCCACGAAAGCACCTGAGTCTTCTGCTTGTCTGTCATCATCGTTACGCCTGGCATTTGATTCTGAGTATTTCTGGCTTCGGAAGCTCATCTCTTGATTCCATAGCACATCGGAAATTGTCGAAAGTAGAAGGGAGGCTATATAACAGCATTACAGTCAGCAAGTCGTCGTCTATTTAGATATCCATTTCTGAAAGTCTGTCCCCTATGTCGAAGAATTTTCTCAAATGGTCGAGAATTCCATTAGATGAGTCGGGTATTTTATATTGAATTAAAGATTTCATCACGCAGCTTTACGAGCAGGTCCTTTAGACTGATAGATTTCTCCCAGTTTTTTCAACACATCTGATGAAGTGTCACAATTTTTTATTTGTTCGAGTTCAGATGGCGATTTACATAGAATTATATCTGCTTTTGCTTTTTCGTCCATTTGGAGACCCACGTATCGAACTCTTCTTGCGATTTTTTGTCATTTTCCAAAACTCAGGCTTTGAACCTGATGCATAAATCCAGGCATCATTCTTTATTAAAAGCGCTTTCATTTGCATTTTCCATGTTTCTTAATTATCTTTATTCAGCGTTTCAATTCGCCAAGTTCCAGTCGCCATTTTGAGGATGAATGATGCAGCCTTGAAACGAACGTTAAAAATCAGCAGATAAATAAATTAATCCATCTGGTGTCCATAACCTTTTAGAAATGTTAGCAGAGTTATGGCACAAACATAGTAAACGTGGGATTTTAACATAACATATTATTAGAACGGAAGAAACAGGCACATCACCTAACAAGGTAACATCAAGAAGGGAAAAAGTATATTTGTTTGTGTTTGTGGGATTACGGCAGATTAGCTACGCGTGGGCTCTAGGCCTATGGGTGGGGTGCCCTCCGTGGAGGTCTTTCTAAGGGGTCTTAACCCGTATTTACGCTAAGTGAAAAAGGTATAGAAGAAGTAAAAAGAATGCGTGCGCAAGCACAGTTACAGTTAAATAGATAGGTGTTTATTGAGGGATACAGAATTCAGGAGGATAAGACATAAAAAAAAAAAAAAACAATTCATTACTCAACAATTTATTCTTACTTTTATGTCGCATTTTTGGGACAATTTTCAATAAAGGGGGCGAGAGATAAAATGACATAGTCATTAATAAATCATAAAATATTTCTTCTATAACAATGGAAAAAATACTGTACTTAAACCGATGAAATTTGAGATCAGTTATTTTTAACTCTTGAAAACAAAAAGTAAATAGTGCAAAAATATAATTAATAAAATAGATAAAAGGGATTACTTTTTTCCCATTTTATAAAACCAACTCCACAGCCACTGGTACCACTGGGGACCGAATCAGCTTTTAGCGGTAGAGTCTGTGTGTACGTCCAAAACAAAGTTCATTGGAAGGATTGGAAATTGCAAATCTATGTGTTCACTAAAAAAAAAAACTCCACAGCCACTGGACATTAGCAGGACTTGACTGTCAAGAAACATTTGACGGTCAAAAACTGAAGCGGACGACTTTGATTTTCAAAGGGTTTTTCCAATATGTAAGAAGAGGCATCATTTTTAATTTAAACAAAACTACATTTTCCCCCTCAAAACGCAACTATAATGGATGTCTTCTCCTTAACGAATTCCTGACAAAAAAACCAAATGATCAGTACATTGTAGTATTTTCTCCAGACTAATACTCAATCTTTATTTAAAATTTACCGATTTGACACAAAAATTACGAAAACTACTTACCTGTACTCATACACAAAACAAGTTAATATTTCACTGCAAGATACAGATATTCGGCTGGTAAAATTCATTTAACTTAACCAAACTTGACACACAGACATCATTTACCTATTTAGCTTAGCTCTTTGTAATCCATTCTTTGCAGCTCATTCAATAATCCCTCCAACCCTCTTGGACATCTCCCGAGTTCTTTGTCGGTATTTTCCCCCCAACCAGGTAGCGAAAGATTAACAACAGACTTGAAATATAAAACATCATGTTACATACAAAAATTTTTAAAGCTCCCTTCTCTCACAAAGTCGATATGCTTGCGGGAAAAACTGGTCCTAGTCTATTTAAGTGAACACAGATGTGGCTGATTTTTGAGTTAACGGGAGATAAAAGGGCCGCGTTCGGCATTTAAATCACTCCAAATTTTCACAGAATCTTAATGGTCATTTAGTGATGACATGTTCTTAAGTTTAGTTTGTAGGTAAAAAAAAAAAAACCGATTATTTTATGCCTTTTTAAAAAGCCTCCTCTTGCGAGGTTTGAAATACATTACAATGAAACTGATTGCACTGCACATTTTCTATTTTCTGTAACCTCTCTTCCCGTGGCACTTTATTTAATGTTAGCAACCTGTTAAATTTACAGCATTCTGAGCTCAATGTTCGTGTTTTTCCTCGACTCGGACAGAAAATTTTAAATTTTTAAGAGTCCAGTACGTTATTTTTATTTATTTATTTTTTATTTTATTTTATCTTTTATTTTTATTTATTTATTTATTTGGGGGGGGTTGTAAATATGCTTAGAGAAGTAATGTGGAAAAATATATTTAATAATTGAGGAGCTGGAACGACTTTTAGCGTGATTTCATTAACCAAAAGCTCGGCATATGCGGGAGACAGGGATCGATACAAACAAAAATTGGGTCCGTTTTGTGGCTCTTTCACAAAATTACAATCGATTTAAATGGAATCCCGTCACAAAAATACAGTCATTAAAAATGTCCTTCATTGGCATTTTACCCTACATTTTAATGTGTTTCATCAATTAACAAAAAGAAAAAGTGACTTTTATTAAAATTTGGTTTGAAAATTCACAAAAATAAGTGCTGAAATTCACAAAATTAAGCATTGAAATTCACAAAAATATGCAGTTTTTACAAAAATTGGACCCTCGAAAATATTCCTGGACCGACCCCTGATAAATTATGAAGGTTTTGAGTTGAAGACGTTTTCACGAAAAAAAAAAAAGGGAGGGGGTATATAAATTAGGTGAATGCACATATACTATGTACTAAAGAAACTAATATTCTGAGATATTATCTTAGCTAGACTTTTTTGAAATGCTAGAAAATAGAATTATATGCACACATGGGCGCCCATAAGGGGGGCAAGGTAGGGAACTTGCCCCCTAAAGTTCTAGGTTAATATCTCATGATGTTAACAATGGCAAAAACAGAACTAAAAAAGTTTGAAATTTGCCCCCCCCCTCTAGAAAATTTTTTTGAAGTTCCCCCCCCCCCTTTAGGAAAATTACTATGGGTGCCCATGTACGCACATCAGCAGATCGTTATAAACAATAGCTGTGAAGGTTCCCCTTCTGTGTCGAACATTGCTTCTCAGTATTGCTGGGAGCAACGCTGTTAGCAGGAAGTAATGAGGTGATTTGTTGCTATATTTTTCTAATGCATGAAAATCTAAAAGGGTTAAAGGTATCGAAATACTGACTTAGATAGTACTGCAACTAGAGTTTATCTCTCACGACGAACCAAATAGAACGGCCTCCTCCCATGGAACCGTATAACTTATTTTGGAGCCCTCTACCAAGTCTGGGGCACGTGCCCCTAGTTTCCCTTGGCAGCAGATATAAATAATAAAATGGCAGACCGTTTCTTGTTCTCTTAAACTGCGTCGCATTTGAATACGCAATTAGTCGTCCGTCAAGTAAGTTGTGCACGATCACACGATAACGTTGTTGTCTCTCTGCTACTGACCTTCAAACACCAAAATTAGGTTCACTAAAATATAAATGAGAAACTGGCCCCAATCTGTGACAGGGCGGCAACTAAAGGGGGGATAAGCGGAGACAAGCACCGGGAGACATTCTAAAAGGAATGCCAAAATCAGTTATAGTTTCTTGGGATGGGGCGCGGCTCCATGCGAGGGGGCACACGACCATGGACGCCCATAAGGGGGGGGCAAGGTAGGGAACTTGCCCCCCCTAAAGTTCTAGGTTAATGTCACATAATGTTAACAAATGGCAAAAACAGAACTAAATTTGTTAAAAGTTTAAAATTTGCCCCCCTCTAGAAAAAATTTTTGAAGTTTGCCCCCTTGGAAAATACTATGGGCGCCCATGCACACGACACTAATTATGGTTTGCCCCGGATGACATAAACTCTAATTGCGTCATCGCCTGTGAAAATGACCTCTTTTTGCTCACTTTTTACAGCAACAGGTCTTTTTTTCTAACGCTGAACAATTGATTTCAGACAAGTTTAAAATCGCTGCCCCTTGATTTTTGCTTTCCTGAGAAATTATCTAGCTTGGTCATTTGGTAGAATCTGCCATCGTTCCTGTTGAGTTGAAAAGCTTCTGTGACTCTATTCTTTTGTTGATTTTGCAGGGGATTTTTTTTTTCTTTTTTTTTTTAGAATCTGATAGTATATATGGGTTCTAAATGCATGATTTGTGTTCAAAATCATAACTTTGCCCCCTGACTTTTTAGACTAGGGGGGCAACTTTTACAACTACAGGGGCAATTGCCCCCCCTTGCCCCCCCCAGATTACGCCTATGAATGGAATCGATGTTTCGAATGCGGATCGTTTGAACATTTGCGATCGCGATGTAGGAGATTTAAAAATAAAAGCGATTCACTTAATTTCCATAACAGAAGATCAAAATGTGCACAGAGCAATCTAGTTCAAATACAGAGTAGTAATGATAGTAAAGAAGATAACACTGAAGAAAAATCGAGCACGTTCACCGCACGGGTTGATTTGAGAACATCCGATAAATTTAAACTCAAAAGTAATTGCGATGATCTTATGATTTTGGAAGTTTAATGTGAAGGGAAAACGTTTAATGGTATCATAGATACTGGGGCACAAATATCAGTCATACAGAATGATTTAATACAAAAACACGAAGAAGAGAGTGAAGTTAGTACTGTAAAGCTTTACTCAGCGTTTGTAGAAGAAACAGTTCCGTTAAGAATAGTGGATGTAAAAGTAAATGATGGATTACATGGAAGAGTTCCGTTTATATGTGGCATATCTAGGAAACTAAAATGCGATACGTTAATTTGTAATACGGTATTTAAATTAATGAAGGAAAACATACAGTTGTTTAATGGTACGGAATTAAAATCTAAGGTGTGCAGTATTTTAGTTGAAGACGAAGACATAAGGTCTATAAATCAAATGGTATCGGAAAATGTACAAAAAGGACTGAAAACACTAAAACAGACGAAAACGCGAAAGCTCCTGAGACTGTAGCATTGTTCCAGAAGCTCCAAAGGGAAGACAGAGAATTAAAACCATATTAGAAACATGCAAAAAATCATCGAAATTCATATGAAGTTTTAGATGGTATTTTTGTACATGCCGAAAGAATATGTGGGTAAAATGTGAAGTAAGTAGTTTTACCCCAATGTAAGAGATTAGATGTGCTTAAAATGGCCCATGAGATTTCATTAGCCGGACACTTAGGAGAACGGAAAACTAAACAATTAATTAAATATAAATTTTTTTAGCCATCAATTAAACAAGACGTTAAAAAATTTTCTGAGAGTTGCAAGGAATGTCAATTAAGAAGAGTTGAGACATACCGAGATAGGATTCTTATACAACCTATTGTCATACCTGCTATACCATTCAAAGTATGGAGTTTAGATTGTATTACCCCCTAGAACCACCATCGGGAAGAAAACATCAGTTTATAATATGTGCAGCAGATTTATGCACGCGATGGACTGAAGCCATTCCTGTAAGAGAAACCAGTGCTAAAACCACGTGTGATGTATTAATGAAGATTTTTACCAAAACGGGATTTCTTAAAATGATCTGTACAGATCAAGGTACACATTTTACTTCCCAGTTAACTCAAGCATTTGAGAACTTGTTAGACTTTTCACCATGTTTTTCCATTTCTGGACATCCTCAGAGTATGGAGCTGCCGATCGTTGGAACCGAATTATGAAGGATATGTTAAATAAAATTGTACAAGAATATGGTAAAGATTGGGATATCCACCTCCCATATTTTATGTTTGAGTATAGAGAAGTGCCTCATAGCACTACCGGATTGTTCCCATACCAGTTGATATACGGAAGATAACATCTGGTACTTTTAGCTTTGTTACAAGATATTTGGACAGGTGAACGACAGATTCCAACGACCGCCTCATAGCCAATCACTGAATATTTGCAAAACTTGGGGGAAAGTTTGAAAAAAGGCTCACGAATTCGCTTGTGAGATTAGTAAGAAGTCTCAGGAAGAGTATGTCTCCCAATATAATCTCCGGTCAAAAGAAAAATCGTTTGTAGTGGGCGATAAAGTTTTAGTATTAAGGCCGTCGTCCTCGCATAAGCTTTTAAATACCTCGATCGGTCCCGGAACAGTTTCGCAGATTACCAGACCACATTGTAAAGGTTGAAGAGAACTTCATGCGAACAAAGTGCGGTCGTATCTTCAAAGAATAAATTACGTTGGTAGGATTTTTAAGTTAGACGAAGATTTCGGGACTATTCATTATGCACCTACTGATGCACAAAGTAAAAGCATAGAAGATATTAGAATACACCTTAGGAATGCCCAGTTAACGAATAAGCAAATACAGGAACTATTTCATGTACTTCAAAAATATGCTGGTGTGTTTTGTCCTAAACCTGGTCGCGCCAGGGTAGAAGGTCACTCTGTTAGGGTTACTAAAGACTGTGCACCAAACAAACTTAAACCATACCGAATACATATTAGTTTGCAAAAGAAGTGGATCAACAGATTCAAGAATTGTTAGACATGGGTCTAATCGAACACAGTGATAGCGAACGGGCTCATCCTCTGGTTTGCGTTGCCAAGAAAGACGGAAGTGTCAGATTACATGTCGACTTCAGATTATTAAATACTTTTACTATACCGGACGTGTACCCCATGAAAATAGCCAATGATTTATTATATGAGGTAGGAAAGGTATCATTTATTACTATCATAGACCTCACCAAAGGATACTGGCAAATTCGTATGAAGGAAGACTCAAAGCATTATACCACATATGTAACCCATTCGGGTCATTACCACTGGAATGTCATGCCCTTTGGAATGAAAAATGCTGGAGGAGCGTTCAAAAATCAATGGATAAAGCCTTGATCACGCATAGAGAACACTGCCGTTCATAATCAATGATGTGGCTACATTTTCTAGCACATGGAATGAACATTTGGTTCATATAGACAATGCTTTTAAAACCTTGAAGGAAGCAGTTCTGACAGTAAATTTGGGAAAGTGCGAATTTGGAAAACCCCATGTTAAATTTTTAGGTCATGTAGTTGGATCCTCTGACATATTTAACGAAGAGTGCTAAGCTATATCGGTGGGCTTCAGCCTTTTAACGTTATAACATGACGATTACATATCGGAAAGGCAGTCAGCGTAGTCATGCCTATGTATTATCTAGACTGAAATTTGACGACACTCAAGAATTTAAGTTATAGATGTATATTAGGTTCTAACGAAAGTTTCCCGCCACCACAAATATCGCCTGCAAACAGTTCACGTTGGTGTGTTTGCTCATATTTTGTTAAACGATATTTGTCATTTGAAAGAAAGATACTTACTTTAGAAGACAGTGTTGTTAAAAAATATCGTTATCATTAAGTACAAGGTGTCTAAAATGGAACTATCACGTTACTGGATTAGAACCATCATTTACTCCCAGTTCTGTTGATAAAAGGGCTACATAATGTCAAAGAATTATGTGTGTAATTTAGATTCTAATGTTGTATCATACTGCACTGTGAAGGTTTGGTACTGAAAGTTAAAAAACAGGGTCTAAGACATTCAAGGAGCAGAGCTATCTGGCCGGCCTACTGATGTTGATGAGGGCCACCTGCGAGAACTTGTGGAAGAAGATCAGTATTTAACCACTTGAGAGTTAGCTAAAGAGTTAGACATTAATGCCATGCCCATTAGCCATGCTATGCATCACATATACTTCATGTACAATTTCAATCGGTGGGTGCTGCATGAGCTGACTCAAGCAGATTTGGCGGAGAACTTTCGTTACAACCTGATATATTTAAAAAAATACACCCTCCAAAAAAGTATTCGAGTAAGAGATAAATTTCCTACGTTGGTTTCATATATTAAAAATTATTTATCATAGAATATGAATTAGGCTATGTATATATATGACTTTCCATATTTCCATCAAGTTGTCAAGATAAAATATGAAATTTATTCTTACTCGAATACTTTTTTTGGAGGGTGTACTTGCACAAGTTTATTTATTTCCAGCAACATCTCCACTGATGTGACGGATGTACTTTCCCCCCATGGTATTAGTAAAGATTGAATAAGTTTATAAACGCACCAGCTTTAACAATGTCTTAATAGATGAGCGAGCTATTGAAAGAATATGTACTGGTATAAATAGAAGAGTGATATCTTTTACATGAAAAAAAAATTGAAATAAGGTCGTGTGGGTATTCCAAAGATTATTATATAAAAGGACCTGACTGGTGTTGGCCGCCTTGTAAAAGGCTGGCTTCTAAATCTATATGTGTGTCATGTAAATTCAATCTTATTTTGTCATTTTCAAGGTATTTATATTTTGTATGATGTTCTAATAAAAGTTGAAGTTTATCAAGAAACTTAGCATGAGAAAATTTTACTGGAGCCCTGGGTAAAAGCTTCATTGGGAGATCCCCTCTTTCGAAACTTTTTTCAAAATTTCAAAATTTTTAAACTTAAAAAACAAGTTGGGGCCCCGTTCTTGTTGAGGGGCCCGGATGCCTGCCCCGAATGCCCTCCCAGAAATCATTCCCTGGATGGCATTCACATTGCAAAATTCGATGATTTAGGAGCAGCGAGGTGTTATCCGATTTCTGACAGCGGAAGGTGTTAAACCGGCATTTGTTCATCGCCAGATGATGACCGTACACAGGGAAGACTGTATGTCCCACAAGCCAGTTAGAAAATGGAGTATCCGTTTTCGTCAAGGAACAGGCCAAGTTCAATTGGAAACCGCTTGATCATACGCCCTACAGTCCGTACATGTCGCCCTGCGATTTCCATCTGTTTGGTCCCATAAAAAAAAAAAAAAACATCTGAAAGGGAAGTTCTTCAACTCGGACGACGAACTCAATGACGCTGTGAAGAACTGGGTCTCATCACGGCCACAAGAATTTTGGGAACAGGGAATACTTCTGCTCGTTCATCAACGGAATCGTTTTGCTCTGGCCTATGGTGCATACTTTTAATAAATTTTCTTAATTTATACCCACATTGTCGTTTTGTAACTTTTCATTTGACCACCCCTTCTATTTCACTAATATCACATCTTTGGAAATGTTAATCGAGCTTGCTTCAGACCGACGTTAGACTTTCTCTGTTGACTGTGTATTCCTTATCCCTTTAAGCCCTGACCTACACAATTCTGCAAGTGATCTACATCACCTCGAAAAGAACTCGAGTGTAAGTCGTTTTTCCCAAGTCGATAATACTATCCTTCATAAGAAATGAATCATATATAAAATAATAATTTTATTTCTTTTGATTAGTGCGTTAGTCGAAGAAAATTTATTAGTTATTCACAAAACTATAATAGGAAAGCGAGTGTAGCAAAAAAGTCCAGGTCTTAAAGGGTTATTAGATTTTTGGCTAGTTGTCCTATCGAACTCCTTTTTCCCCTATAATCATCAAAGACAAAAAGTTACTTTCACCATTCCCTGTCTGATGATAGCAAGTGAAAGGATTAAATATTTCATCGCTGTTTTGATATTAATGTGTTCAGATTTTTATTTTACTTACAGAAATCATTTTAAGTATATTTCAAGAAACGTAATTTAAAGATTTTCGCATTTTTTCTTTCCAATGCCCGGGTCAGCTGCCGACTATAGGCTTCACTGCGACGAGATCTTGAGATGTTGGTCATTTCATTATGAGACCGCCTAGTAGGCAGCGAACGTTGCCTCCCATGAGTGGTCTCTAATTTTGAACCATTTCCAAATCAGAGACTTAGCACCTGGACTGGCATCCCCAGAGGTACCATTTGAACATTTAAGACAGCGGAGCCACGAGAGATTTTACTTGCACCAACTCTTTTTTTACTGTACACGGTCCCACAAAACTCCAGTCGTGAGGTAGTATCCGGATAAATTTACCCTCCAAGTGACTGGTCTAAGCCGGTGCTCCTTCACTTTCGGTGCTCTGATGAGAAAAGATTTTAACCGACTAGGTCATTGTCGGACATTCCCATCAAAATAAATACTTCTTAAATGTAATATCTTAATTTGTAATACGAAAATGCAGCTTCTGTTTTAATTTTATTCATTTATTGTAAATTTTTCGTAAGCATTTTATACCCTTATCTTTTTATTACTATTACTATTATTATTATTGTTATTATTATTATAGGGTCTTTAGCACATTAGAAGCCGAATATGTTGCAGATGAAGTTGTAGCAGGAGTTTTGACAAACAAAGAACTGATTTTAATGCCAAAAGTGTTTTATTCCCTGAACATATTAAAGTCGTAAGTATCTAGAGATTAGTGGTTCAGTTTTCACAAAGAGTTAATTAAGGAAAGAAAAATGCACATTCATTATACTTTTTCCTGATAGGAATGCATTTTTATGTACTTTGGGTTAATTTTCTTACTGAGGAAATGTTGTAATCGTTTGAGTCAGTATGATCAGAGACTGTGTAAGTGGTTTTAAGTAGTATCTGGATAAGTAAAAAGTTACAATGTCAAAAACAGTGTTTAAGAATTTGTTTTGGTTGAAGTTAGCAATTCAGAACTGTTATCGTCTAACCTTAGAACGGTTATTAAAATAGAAGTTACTACCCGAGTGCCCATATTTTGCACAAAGGAACAGAGCAGCTCTTTTTTTAACATATAAAAAAGTATAAAAATTTTCAAGAGGCATGAGACATTTAAACGAAATAAGAGTTTTCTAAATCACTAAAAATCTGAAGAATGGTAATGTTTGTAAGTTAAAACTTGCGGGATCTACAGTGACGGGAAAAAAGCTTACTTTTGATTTGGCAATAAAAATCTTGATAGCTAAATTGCCAGAAGCATATCACACGTTTTCATGAAAATGTGGATATGGATATGATCATGAGATTAGTTCGAGATGTTGGGTAGTTTTAGGGCATATACAGGGTTGCAATTGCTCAAAAAAACCCTTAAAAACCTGGAATACTCAGAAATTTTTATTTTAACAGAAAAAGTCTGAGAAAATTGAAAATTTTTACTAAAGCCTAGGAAATTCATGAAATGTGGCCTGGAAAATTATTTAAAGTCTGCATTTATTAATATTTTTTCATTTGCCATGCAACTGGAATGATCTAAAAATGACTTGATATAAGTGCTCAAGGGTGGCGGGTGCAGAATTTTTTTGGGGGGAATGCCTACTTAAAAAAAGAAAAATAAATTACTGCTTTAGGGTAACATTTTACTTTATTGTACATTTTGTTTAAACAAACCCTTTTTGAAATATTTTTTTCTAAAACAAGTCCCTTCCCACAAAAATGACCCAATCCGCCACTGCTGCTCACATATGTCAAGACATTTTATTTATTTTTTTTCCACACATAAGGCAAATGTAAAGTTATTTTATAAATGCAGACATCAGATAATTTCCAGATGCAAAATGTCTGAATGAATGACAGCCAGCATTATTACAGCCAAATAACAAAATGTTATTTTTTAAAACCAGCACTAAAGTAGAGAAAGAAATAAGTGTTAAGAGAACTCGCTTAAAATAAAATAAAATAAAATAAAATAAAATAAAATAAATAAATAAATAAAATAAAGAAGCATTGGCGGATATTTTCTTCGGCAGTAAAAAGGTCATTTAAAAAATGACTTTTTTTAACTGTTCGATCTAAAGTAAATGGTTTTATCTGCTGGAAAATTGATTATCATGGAAAATTACACACCGCTGTTGTCTACACTTCAGACCTTTATAAACTGCTCTACTATCCTCTCTTGGGAAAAAGGAGCAACTGGAACCCTAGAGCAAATAAAATATAAGAAATAAAAAGCGCTTTGGCAACCCAAACTTGAAGCACTTGTTCCATCAACTGACTTGTGGCAAGATCTCCCTCGCATAATTCTTGCGCATCCAACTCACCTTAGTTTTCTATGGAGCATTTGTGGCCGGAGCGCTAATTTCTGTTTTCACCGTTATAGTTTTAATGAAAAATGGTATATAGGTGCATATAGATGCAGTTTATAATTTGTGAAAGATTTTGGAATGACATTTCACAGAAGAGTGTTTTTTTTTCCAAATTAAAGAAAAAAACATACTTCTTTTACAAATGTATTTTAAGAATATTTCAACGCATCCACATCCACTAAGGCTTGGCGATATTTTTTTCCCAAGAATGTTTGTAAAACGTATATTGACAGTAAATTTCGCTTGTAGTTCCCACTTACCACTCGCCAAATATAGTGATATAGCACAAGTCTAGCCTCTCTTTTCATTTCCGTGCCACAAGCCACATGGTTCATTCTTTCCTCAATTCTCCAACGGGTTTTGAATGGCGATGTGCTCTCCCTATTTCTGCACTCTCCTGGAACCTAGCGTACTATTTCAGGTTCTGATTGGTGTTTCATGTCACTTTTGGAATTTCTAGAGCTCTGATTGGTGCTGTTCGTTGCGTGACTTTCCCGAGCCTTATCTGAAAGATTTGGGGTGGAATGCAATATTGGTGCCCATGGCAAATGAGGGCAATAACGCATCATTTCTTGCAACCCTTATAGTTTAGATCTAAATTGGAGAGAAACGTCAGAGCCGTTGAAGGATGCGATTTGCGAACACAGTTGTAGCGTGGGTTGTTGTTGTTGTTATTGTGAAGACATATATCGGATTTGTGTGCTTGGCTCGAACCCGCTTATAAATCCTCGTCAGTAGGACAACACAAGGCGGATACCCTCCGTGGGGGTCTTTCTAAGGGGTTCTAACCCGTATTTACGCTAAGTTTCGGAGAAAACCACGGAAAACTCCGAACTGTTAGGTCGACGGACGCGCGATGGGACCCGAACCCGGGACCTTCACACTTCGTCCGTCTACCATTTCCAGTGACATAAACACCGTGCCATGGTGAGGCTGTGTGGTGGGTAGTTCTCTAGTAGTTGACCACGATTTCACGTTGCGGATGATGCTGAATTGCAATATTTGACGCGTTTGAAGTTATAGAATTTGCTGCTGTTTAATTAGATGTGTAGAGAAAGACTAGAATCTGACTTCATACAACTATTATTTCATCAGTTGGCTCTTCGTAGAAATAGGAATACAATTTATAAGTGTTATTAAAAAAATGAAATACGTAAAAATGGAGTATTTTTTAGAAAGAGGAAACAGGAATGAAGTACAATTAACGATAACACTCGGAACTACATATTGTCTGTTCAGCAACTCACGTGATTACCCACTCAAAATAGTATTCCATTGTAGGCCGAATTTCCTATTTAAGATTTTTGATTAATACGTAGTACTTTGACAGCAGCCACCTTATGATAAAAATGATAAGTTATTTTTTATATAATACATAATTCACTTTATATGAAGAACAACACTTTATACAGTGGAGCATCGTTTATACGACGTTTTAGTGGAGTCCCAACTCATTCCTATACCTATTCGCATTAATGTAAAAATATATCGTTTATACAAGACGCACAAAATAGGTTGTACGTCGGTTTTTCGATTTTGCACATGCCGTTTTTTCTTGTGTAGTTTAAGAACGGGCGGTAATTTAAGAACGGCTGTTTAAATGTAGCGCCTGATAAAATGTGGGGATTAGTCGGAAAAACCATTTTACGTGGATAGGATTACAGGGGTTCGTTCTTTTTGTGGGGTAGTCAGTTTTCCCCATAGATGGTTTTCCCTCCCTTTTTCATTGTTAGACGGTAGTAAAACCGGTAGTAGTTTGAAGATATTTTTCATTGCCCTTCAACATTGCAGCATTTTTAGGCCCAGTTTATCTAATTATTTGATGAGTGTGAAAATTATAAATATTTATAGCTTCACTAAAATATGTTTGTCAAAAGGTATTGTTAGCTTTTTCGCTTTCTGAGTAGTAATTAAAATGAAAATCTTACAACGATTAACTATACTTAATTGACGAATATTATTTAACAGCACAATAACATTTATTAACTAATCTAACATTATTCCACAGTTACATTCTTCTACATTACTACGCAGCAAGCTACACTGTTTTTCACCGATGCACAGTCAATCGCCCGTCTGTCCGCTATTTTTCCCCCTTGATTGCTTCTTTTTTTTATTTATTCACGAATCATATTCTTCTGTATGGTGACGCCCTCTTTCTTAACGTGTTTGATGAAAAATGATAACATTCGGGCATCCTGACTGCCCAATTGTCCTCAATTGGTTTTGATTTCGACGTTTTTAAAACGTGGACTTCTTGGTTTTTCACATGCGCTCTCATGATCAACAGTCTCTTCATCATTTTCGGTTTCTTCATCAGTCTCTGCTTCACAATTCCAAGCTTTCAGTTGGCTTACATGGGCAGTGGATGAATACCATCGACCTCCTTCGCCTTCACCTAGTTGTGAGATTTCGTATACATCGTTGGGTAATGCACTTGTGACTACAAATGGTCCTCGATACTTGACTTGGGTCTTTGTGGGTTGTCCAGTAGCTTTTGGTCCACATCTAGCAACAACTATTTCCCCTGGTTCGTAGATTACTGTTCGACACTTCTTTTTGCCATAGGTTTTCTTCATTTTCTCTTGTTTAGCTTCTATTTATTCTCTTGCAAGTTCTTGAAACTTACTCGGTTCAGTCCATGAATCTGCATCTTCATTGGTTAGTATTCTAAGTATTCCGTCGTTGAATCGAGGAAGATACCCAGACAGCACAGCAAACTTGCATCAAGCTTGATTTATCAAGTCAATAAGCTTGAATTAAGCTTGAAAATTCCAATCGTGTAAGCTTGATGCAAGCTTGAATCAAGTGTTCTAGTTTACACTTGCCCAGCTTGCATTAAGCTTGACATTTCAAGCTTGAAAAATTTTCTAAATACACGGGGCGACCGCTGGCTAACGCGCCCCACATAATTTATTTTTCCGCGCATTTTCCCCCTCTACGCTGAAATTTCAATTTAATTTAATCTGTTTCCATCGAGTGTTCGTCGCTGGGATAGAACCCGGGCCCTCTGGCTTCGCAGTCGAGCACGCTATCCATTCCGCCACCGTAGCCTTGTGCAACTATGACTAAAGTTTGAAGTGACTTACTACGCTGTTTTCTCGCCAAATTGATAAGTGGGCGATGTGTTATTTGTTTCTTTTATTTTTCCATGGGATGCATCAAAATTAAAATAATGTTATGTGTGATTTTGAAATCAATTTCGTAGTATAATTGTATTTTATTAAATTTTTTTGAAGAATTTCCATATTTGGAAAAATAGAAGGGGTTTACTTACTTAACACAAATTTTGTGTTAAGTAATCTGAAATGAAAGAAACAGATAGTTAAACGTTACTTCGAAATGCTATATCACAGTTGCTAACATGTATGGAATACAAACACTTTAGTCATTTTTGTAAATATTTCTTAAAATAACAAATAATTGAAAAATTTTGCTATTTTTTAACGCTAAAAATTCTCTTTACAAATGTGGTTATTTTCCTACATATTGGTATGCTATGTCGATATAGAGCATTTCGAAGAATTAAAAATAAGTTTAAATTAATTTATACAAATGTAAATTTGAATTATTTTCATTGTTCATACTTTATAATTAAAAAAATTATTTAACTTGTGAATTTTTTTATCCTTTGTAATTTTATTTTAAAATTACAAAAGTGTAAGATGTAAGATTTTTGGGCCCTAAAATCTGTAGGCCCTGGGCAGTTGCCCCGTTTGCCCTGCCGGTAATATGGCACTGGTAATAAAAAACCCATCCCCGTTAAAACACATCTTTTACGAACTTTCAGCAAATTTGAGGACGCTAGACAATTAATGTCCATTCTCTTTCACAGATGGCGCCATCACCGCACTTTGTAAGTGAAAATCCAGCTTAAGCCAACCTTGCATTGCCAAGCCAAATATCAAGCTTGATTTAAGCTTATGTGCTGTCTGGGTAGCAATGTAGCATCTCAAAAGGCGTATTGTTTGTAGTTTTATTCACCATATTATTTAGATTTATTTCTGTCTCTTTTAAACTGGTATCCCAGTCTCTATGACGGTCATCTGTCATACACGTCGACACGGCAGACAAGATAGTTTTATTCACACGTTCTACCATTCCATTTTCCTGTGTATGTTTAGTGGAATTCAGTGTATGGGCGAAACCGTTTTCTTGCAAAAATCTTCGAACTGGTGTGAAGTGAAGCATGAACCTCTGTCACTGATAATTCTGTCTGGTAACACATAACTGTTCACGAATTCTTCTAACAGTTTCAAAACATGCCTGGTCGATCTATTTCTTACAGCTACAAGTTTGACAAATGTTGTGAAATTATCTATGATGACAAGTAGTTCGTGTTGCCTTTGGTGCTCTTCACAAACGGTCCCATATGGTCAGTGTGAATGATCGAAAAGGGTCTTTTCCCAGGTGTTTAATCGGATGCAATGGACCCTGTTGCTTTCCCGCTGGAATTTTATTTACTAAACATTCGAAACACATAGATATGTGTTTCTTGACATATCTCTTCATCAGAGGAAACCACTTTTAAAAATATAAATATTTATCTTTAAAAATTAGTCTTTCAATGACTTTTGATGCCTAACTTCCTTTGTTTCTGATAGCTTTCTAAAGTTACCAAGAGTTGTAAATTCATTATAGAAAAATTTACCTGAGACTTAAGAAAAAGTTCACAGTTATACGGCCTTCTTTGCTTCTTTTGTTGTCTCTTTAGACGCATCGGTATGAAACTTTTGTTGAAGGAAGTTGCTCTTTAAGCACTGATTTTTGTAGTTTACACTAACTAAAATTCGAGATATAGAGGTTTTGAAAGAAATTTTTTCGTTATAAACTTGGAAAATACATTGAATTTTGATTGTAAATGTTGTTGTTGTTGTTGTTGTTTATCCTCTTTAAAGATCTGACATAAGTCAGATCAACTCCAATAGATTGTTGACCGACAGAAAATCAATAACTAAAAGGGGAGCAGATGTTAAGTCCTACTTAGAAAGTCCGACGCAACTCAGTATGTGCTCTGGAGAGGCTGGATGATCACAGCATTTCTTGCAAGTGAGGTGGAATTTCTTGCCATGTTCATACGACAGACACTTAAGGTGGCCACTTTTAAGTCTAGCAAGGACAGTCTGGGAGCCACGATCACATTTAAATTCCAGAAGAGAGCCAGGGGATGTTCCGGTGTACCATTGGTGCGCAGGTGGAATGCGCCAAATTGAATTGAATTTAGATTTTTCATTTGAGTACAGTTCTTGGTGAGTAAGCGAAACACCAGTGGTCGTTTCGTCCTCATTGCCTTCTTTGGCTTATCTATCTGCAACCTCATTACCACTAATGTTTACATGTGATGGGATCCATTGGAGATGGATGTCGTGGTTCTGAGAAAATTTCTTTAGTTTGAGCAGGACAGATATACTGGTTTCATCGCCTGCAGAGGACCAGTCTCTAAGATGTTGAAGTGCACTGCGGCTGTCCGATAAGATCCAAAGTTCACCAAATTCATAATCAATAGTTAAGATAGCGTCAAGTCCAACATTTATTGCAATTAATTCGTTCCTGAAGACAGAACAAGTATCAGGGTTTCGTTGTTTTAATGAAGTCTCAAGATGAGGAGTTCTAATATAAATGCCGCTGCCAGTACGGTTTTCTGTACGGCTACCATCAGTATAGACCTGCACTGCATCTTTAGGAATGTGACTAATGATTTCTAGGGCCAGCTGCCGAAGACGGTCGTCAAGATGAGTTTGCTTGTTTGCAGTGGAATTCAGATCAAAGTGGAAGAAAACTTTTGGCATTCCCTCTGAGGGATCAATACAAGATCTCAAAGATTGAGGTTCAACCTCACGAGAGATCAGGTTTTGAGTTTCCACCAAACTAAAAGGGCTGAATTTCTTAAGTCTGATTATTATGCCAGGTGTGCAGATACAAGGAAGTACGATGTTGGGAGCCATAGCTGTAAATTTTATTAAAGTATTTTACCAAGTTAGCTCTTCTTCTACGATGCAGTGGTTGTAAGTTGGCTTCAAATAGGGCTATACCAGAAGGACAGCTATTTTTATGTCCGAGAATGATTCGAGCGGCACTCAGTTGTACACGTTCTAATTTCTGGAGATTGGTTTCAGACGCGCAGGAATAGATAGGGTAGCCATATTCCAGAATAGCTCTTATAAGCGAAATATATGTGGTTCTAAGAGTGATAGCATCAGCTCCCCAATCCCTGCCAGCTAGATATTTAAGAATGTTAAGGCGCTTACGAGCCTTTGAAACCAGGTGGTTAATATGCGTGTTGCTGTTGAATTCAGGATCCAGTATGAATCCTAGATACTTGGGATGTTTTTCATAGGTGAGAGGCTGGGTATCAAAATATAGCTTTGGTTTGCAGTTGTATAGATGTTTATTAGTGGTAAAAAAAGTCACAAGTGATTTAACTGGGTTGAAAGTCAATTTGTGTTCTGTTGCAAAATCAGAAAGTGCAGTCAAAGTGGAATTGAGGAGTCTTTCAATGTTAGTCACGTCAGTGCCTGAATTCCAAGTTACAATATCGTCAGCGCCTGAATTCCAAGTTACAATATCGTCAGCGAAGATAGCAATATTGACAAGTTCTGATCTCCTCCTCTCGATTCCGGCCAAGAATAGGGAGAATAAGGTAGGGCTTAAGACTGATCCTTGAGGAACGCCCTGTCCCAGTCTAAAAGGATCCGAAAAAGTCTTGTTGAATTTAACTCTTATGGATCTGTGGTGCAGAAAGTCAGCAATCCAAACTAGGGCAGAAACCCTTATATTGAAGGAATCGTGTAATTTTATGATAAGCTTGTCTTTCCACACCGTATCAAAGGCCTTAGATAAGTCTAGTAAGGCTGCCACGGTATGTCGAGTTGGTTTGAAGTTTTGGGCGTCTCTGACCTTTTGACAAAAGTACAGGACCTGATCTGTGGTACTATGCCCCTTTCTAAAACCATATTGTTCGGGTGGAATAAGATGATCGAAATCCAGAATGTAATGAAGCCTAGCAAGGAGCATTTTTTCCATTAGTTTACAAGTCATACAGGTAAGCGCAATAGGTCTATAGCTCTCGAGAGAGCTTGCTTCTTTGCCTGTTTTTCTGATGGGAATTACAGTGGCTCTTTTCCAGTCAGCTGGTAGTTGTCCACAGGACCAAGAAAGGTTGATGATATCCAAAAGTCTATTTTTTCCTATTTTTCCTATTTTTTCAAAGTCTATTTGGCCAAGGTTTTCCAACATTTGGCCGTGTATTCCATCAGGGCCAGGAGACTTGGTCAGATCTAAGAAAGCCATAGCAGAGATCAATTCTTGATAAGAGTACTTTCGTGTGAGTGTGGGGACCCCGAGATTGGTGCGACAACCATTCACAATGTTCATTGCCTTTTTCTTTATAGGCCTGTCTTCAAAGGAGAAGTTCAATCTGCTAGTTTCTTGATAAAATGAACCCAGTAAATTGGCTGTTGTTTTATCATCAGGAGAGAATTGGCCAGCAGAGTTCGTAACTGTATTGCAAGTTTCAGATTGCGGCTGTTCTCTGTTTATTCCCTTGATGATTTTCCAGAGCTTAGTGTCCGACACTCTAGCATCGAGCTTAGTGCATAACTCTCTCCATTTTGTTTGCCTTAGTTGCACGTAAGCGATCTTGATTTTAGTGTTTATTTTATTTAGCTTGGCTCTAGAACTGTTATCAACAGCATTCTCAGATTCCTGTATCAGGAGCTTTCTCTCCATTAGAAGTGGTTCCAAAAGGGGATCTTTGTGAATGAAGAATGGTACATAACGTTTAATGTTTCCCCTAGGAATATGAAGCCTGGCGCAATTGAGTAAAATTTCTTTGAATTTAAGCCAGCTTTCATTAACATCATAGGCCAAGCATTCAGTGCTGAGGCAGCTGTCGACGGATTGCTGAAAGGAGTCCCAGTCAGCCTTAGCAAAATTCCAGTATGATTCTCTGGTGATTTTAATACGCTGTTTGTTCCTGATATCTATTAAAATAGGCAGGTGGTCACTTCCGATTGTGTCCATAACCGACCATTTACATAACGGGTGAATATTTGGACTGACAAGTGAAATGTCAAGCGCCTCTGAGGTATTATAGCTATATGAAGCATGGGTAGGAGTACCGTCATTGAGTAACATAAACCCACTATCATCTATTAAGTGCAGTAATTCTTCTCCTCTGCCATTGCTTGAAGAACAACCCCAAGCGGGGTGTTTGGCATTGAGGTCCCCCAAGACTATCGTGTTGTCATTCAAAGCCAACGTGAGGCTTTCTGGGAGTCGTGATTGATTAGGAGGATGGTAAACATTATATATGTGGAATGGGTTTCCTCTCCATTCTACAACAATGCCCTGAATCTCAAGGTCAAGATCAGGGGACACAAGATCTATGCTTTTGTAGTTGATACCTCTGATCAAAAGCACCAAACCCCCTCCTCTTCCGGAGGGTCTATCAAGCCGATAAATGTCGTAACCCCTAATTTTCAAGTTGGGAGTCATTTAATTTTGTTTCTTGGATTACAATAATTTGGACATCATGGGCTTCTGCCATGTCAAGAATTTGGTCAAGTTTAACTCTGGTAGCTCTGTTAGAGAGCCCGTTTATGTTGCACTGAAGGATTTTCAGAGTTTTTAGTTTAAATGGAGACTGTAATCCACTTTTCGAACGGGGCCCTCTGCCTAAACCACGAACGCGTCCCTGATTATTCTGCGCGACGGGATTGTAAATGTAGGGAATTTTAGATATTTCGAGATGGACAGGTTTGACTGCATTGATTTTTCGCTTTATTCACTGTTTCGGCCACAGCTTATTTCAGACATGTCTCGAAAACGCAAGTCTATCTCATTAAAAGAAAAAAAATGAAATTTTGAAAGAATTCGATAAAAGTTCACCGGGAAGGTCAATAGCTGGCTTGGCTAAAATTATGGGTGCTCCAGTTTCTACCTTTAATCCTTTATAAGGCCATGGTAAAATACTTCCCACCTACGGTCTGTTGACTACTGAAATCAATTATCATAAGTGAATTTTTTGATTTTTCTTCAGTGATAATGTATGTTTTTCATTCATATAGATTCTAAATTATATTTGGCTTATAAACTTTCCTTTGATTTGTATTTTTAAAGAAAGCTCACATAATTATTTGAAAAATGAGCCCAAGAATTATCACTTTTAGCTATGTATTTTTGTGTATTATTCAGTGTACAAGCAGCTTTCTGTTAGTTTTTCGACTTAGATTTTGTGAATAATTCTTTCAAAATTTATATGTTTGTTCAATACTTGTTTCTCTAATTTTCACGTGGAATATAAAAGTTGAGGGAAAATATATGAATTAATCCTAAAAATTGAACCAGAAAATTCCAAAGTACTTCCAAATCTGCACATAAATTCGCCTTATACAAGGTTAAGACGATTATTCAGGATCTTCAAAAAATTGAGGAGCAGGCAAAAGCCTGTAGATCTCCGGTAACAAAGAAAATGCACGTGCAAGAGGATGAATTTGATTGGGAATAAAGCTTTTGCTCCAGTTTTTCAATCACTGTCGTGCATCAAGCATTTCGGTAAGTGGTCCAATGTTATAGAAAAAAGCTAAAGAAATCACAATGAAATTGAATCTGGCAGACTGTGGCTTTACAGCAGGATAGTTGCAGAAATTCCAAAGTGGAATTTCCTGCATCGTATCTTGTGTCGTCTGCCACAAATTCTTGTAGTAAACATAAATAAATACGCCGTGGAAATAAACCAATTGAGCATATCTTAAAAATCCCGTCAAATTGGGCACCTCTTCTGCATTTGAGCCACAATACAGATACAAAACATGTGTAAAACTTTGCGTAACTGGCCTGATTTTCTAAGGTGGGCTACAGCCCCCTTTATCTTCGCTTTAGTGTATTATTATTAATTATTATTAGTTTATTATACGTTTACAGTGGCAGACCCTTAGCCAAGGGGCAATTGGGGGCAGTGCCCTCCAGAAAACATTTTTGTGCCGCTACCAAAGCCCCTTTGGAACCTCCTTCTTCGTCAAAATTTCACAATTCCACCCTACTTTCAAATTTTCAAAATGGATGGAAAAGTGTTTTGAAAAAATAAAAAAGTTGAAGTTAAAATCAATTTCCAAATTTTAAACTTTTTTAAAAGTTCTTAAATCTTGCTTTACAAGCACTGAAGTATATAAGGCAGAGGTTGCATTTTCAATACTAAACCAAGTTTTAAAACCCCAATGATTATTGATGTTACATGATCGAAAAGAATATATTTTCTTATTTGCATTTACCTAAGTTATTGCTAAATATTTTGGCCTAGATGATTTTGTTGACCGGTTTGTCAACATACGCAAGCGAATGGTCTATATTGTTGCTGCAGTATATCATATTTGTGTATCTAGCGTTAATAAACATAAATTACTGTAAAGTAAGTATTGAATGTTTCATTTTCACTTGTGAAATATCAAATTTAGGTTTTAGAACAATGAGTATAAAGAAAGAAAAGAAAGAAAGAAAGAAAAAGGAAAATCACATTACCCCCCCCCCCAAAAAAAATCACATTATAGATAAATAAATAAATAAAAATAAATAAATAAAAATAAATAAAATAAATAAGATTGATGAAAAATAAGCTGCGGCATTACTTTTACCGAAGCGGTAACTAAAGCGTAGTTTTATTTTGTCTACAAACTAGATATTGAAATTCACAAAAATAAACAGTTTTTACAAAAATGGGACTTAGGAGAAAATTACTGGATCAAACCTTCTTTATGATCGATACTATTTTGAACATCAGTATATATTATAATTTAAAAATTTGAACATCAGTTATATGGCCTCGAAATCATTCTAAAAACGTGCAAACATTCTCTGTTCTTACGGCAGTTAGAGCACGAACGGACAGATAGAAAAAATCTAAATCATAAACACTTTTCAGGCTTATTGGAAAGGATTGAAAACAAGTTAGAATCACTAGAAATTATGATAATTTTATAATTTCAATGTCTATTTTTGTGAATTTTCATAACAACCTTTGTGAAAGTCACTTTTATCTTAAAATAATTTACAAAACAAATTAAAATATAATGTAAAATGCCAATGAAGAGTTGTTTTAGTCGATTGTATTTTTGTGAAGGGGCATGGAACCCCCATGATTCTGTACAGAACCCTGTAAAAACCTTTTTTTTAATGATCTGTCGGACAGCCTTTTTCTGGACAATAACTCTACATAGAGATTTTCATGATAGAAGGGCGTTTATAAAAATTATAGGGAGATTGATTTCCATTCCTCTTTCACAATTTTCCAGAGTGACTGTACATTTGGGTGCTCCAGTAAAAGAACTACGAGGCGTATTCGGAAAGTAAGTTCGATTTTGAAATAAAAATTAGTAAAAAATATTTTTTCAAGCCAATTTAATTTTATATGAAAACGCATACCTTAAACTATTTTTCTACACAGTTTCTGCCAATGTTCAAACACTTGTCGTAGTGGGTTACCTGCTTTCCCATACCTTCTTCATAAAAACTTCCCGCCAATGACGATAAACACGACTCCACATCACTTTTGACCTCATCGTCGAATCCAAAGCGTTTGCCGCCTAGCTCGTGCTTCAAGTGCAGGATTCCATGACACTGCTCGGCCCCATACTGCTGGTGACACTCAAACGATGATTCGACAGTTTCGTTGGGAGCAGTCCGATAACCCACCGCACAGCCCGGATTTGGCGCCGACTACCTCTTGTCTTCCGACTATCACTTGTTCGGTTCCTGCACATGAAGCGCGAGCTAGGCGGCAAGCGTTTTGGATCCGACGATGAGCTGAAAAATGCTGTGGTGTCGTGGTTATTGTCATTGGCGGGAAGTTTCTATGAAGGAGGTATTGAAAATAGGGATGGACGCGAGACGCGAGAATTCTCGCATTGTCTCGCGTTCACGCATTGTCTCGCGAGACGAGACAGGCATTTTTTGCGAGACGAGACGCGAGACGAGAAAGAAAATATTTTGCGGGACGAGACGCGAGACGAGACTGAGTCTTGTCTCGCGCGAGAATTCTCGCATTTTTTCCGTCTCGCATACATACGATCTGAAAAGCGACAATTTGCCTGAAGCCTCTACCGTTTAACTTGCGTCTCCTTCGTTTTCGGTCCTGGTATACTATCAGCACTCTACAATACGCACAAACACGTAACATTTAAAATTAGAACAGACGAGAGATATACAAAACACACAAAGGAGAGGATAAAGAAAGAGGCGGAAAAAAAAAGAAAACAGAGAAGAGTTGAAAGAAAAATTATAAGTAAATAGGAAAGGCGGTACGGTATGTTCAAATCTGACCACTTTTAGACGGGGCCCCGGGGCATTAAGTTTGGGGCCCCCCTTACTATCCCCTTTTTACAAATTAAGCCCCTTTACTGAGCCCCCCTTTTTTAAGCATTTTAACCCAGTTTTGACCGCTGTTGTACTCGAAAATTGCATTTCAGTTAACTTTCAGTTAACTTCAGTTAACTAGTTTTTGTACTTTAATCAAATCGTATTTATCACCCCAAAAAAATATCTCTAACTTGATCTAGTGATAGACAATTAGGTAATACCTATATTACAGAGGAAATTCAGTTTTTTCCCCCACAATTACTATTTCAGTACATATGAATTTATAATTTAGATAATCGGGATATATATGGCCCCCTTTTTCTTCAGGGGCACCGGACTACCACCCCCCTTGCCCCTGTGATAATCGGGTTTCGGGTATATCAGAGGGAGATTAGAAGTAGAGCAACTTGCATTCGCATTGATGCTTAGTCTGAGTAGGTTGAAATATGGTTGAATATCCTTGGTTGAAATATCCTTGTACCGATATTATCCTCAAACTTTCCCGCACGTTGCGGCGTGCGTAGGGGGGGGGGGGTCACCCACCCTGGTGACAACTTTCTAGGGGCGGTTAAATCCCTATCGTTGGCCTATTTTAAAGAGATTAAAATGACATTTTTTATTCTTATATATTAATATCGGACGGAAAGAAATGCAAGCAATTTTTTTAAAAACTATTTCTCTTTTCGTTTATATTATCATGTTTTCCCTTCCTTCGGCTTGCAAAACTTTTATAATTTTTTTTCCTCCCCATCATTTTATCTTGCAGTTGGGTTCCTATTCTAAAATTATCTTCGCCTGTTAGATGTCTTTTCATTTTTTTAAAAAATCCACACTGGATATATATTAGGGGGATTATGGTTTAATTTTTCTGTAAACAGGGCGACCATAACGACTGTTGTACTCTCGCTAAAAATTATTGTGGAAAAGTACAAACGGATAGTCGTCAACAAATTAACTGTTCAGTAATTTAAAATATAAACAAAAAATAAGACGTCTATTAACCAACTGAGATACTATAATGAAATCTAAAAATGCACACACGGTAATATTATTGGAAATATTAGGCAAATAATAATAATTATCGTTAATATAATCTTGTTTTCATTAATATAAAAATTACACATATTTTAGAGACTTGAAATTGACGTTAAAGTAAATAGTAGAGATTTTATAAAGACGTACTATATCCGCTTTATTCGTAATATTGCTATTAGGTGTACCGGGAAATAATATCATTTACAGTAAATTCAAACAAATAAGTTCTTAATTACCACAAAGCTCTGCCCAAACATATGATTTGTATTTTTTATATTTCAACGCAAGATACGGATATTTTTTTTTTTTTTTTTTGAGAGAGAGAGAGAGTTGTCATCGATCCTTTTTAGAGAACTAATTTCAGAATGAAAATAAATTTATTTTTAGGTATTCGCGGGGGCTGTATTTTACATCAAGAATTTTATCGATATTTATTTTTTTTAGAGAGGAGGGATGTGTGAAAAGAACGTTCTGGTTGCCTACCCCCCCCCCTCCCTCCCTTCCGTTCCACAAGTTACGAATATGGATATTATATTATATATACATATGTATAGATATGCTGGACTTCCATGTGCTTTCTATCACTCCAGATTGGTATGTCGATTTTTCAGCGCTTTTTCAATTATTTTGATATCTTATTGTTTTCCTTTTTCCCTTATTTATAGTACGATAGAGCCTAAAACGTGTGGAGTGAATATCTCTTTTGATATGCCACACAACCGAAATCCTACTATTTTGTTTGTCTTTAATTATAATCTACTGGTTATGGCTCCTGACGATGGTGCCAGTGGTTATAATTCCCGTTCCATTCTCATTTGGCTCAGCATCTATTTTTTTTTTTTTCCACTTGTGGTCTGTAATTCTTGCTTCTGCTGTTATATAGTTTTTCATGCGGGGTATGTCATATTTGCAGAATATTTTGTGTTTTACTTATTAGTTATATATATACAGGGTGATTCTCTACTAGACTGCCGAACTTGGAGGGGTGTAGGGGGTGCAGAGACGGTTCAGAATCACATAGTAATATATGGGCGGAAACGTCATCTTCATGTGCCTTTTAATAATCACTTTGGAAGAAGTGTTGAAGTGTGCGCCTCATTTCTTAAACAAGTTTCATAAACAATGGGCTTTCCTCAGACAATTTCATAGATGTAATGAAAGAAACAATCCTGAAATAACAATTTTTATCAACTGCAATCAGTGAAAGAGGGATTAGTTTTTGAAAAACCATAGACTTAACAACATTCGACGTCTTTTTACTTTAAAAACCGAATTTCAGTTTTTCATTTGTTGTCTTCGAAAATCTGTTTTCTTTTTTCTGTGTGAGTGTGGGGCCCCGACAAAGGGTGGGGGGCCCACCCGTCTGCAGGCAGTCGGACACCCTGGCCAGTCCGACCCTGGTTTTGACTCTGCGTTGCGTATGCTTGTTTAGTTAATTAGCCAGATGGCAAGAAAACGTGCTACAGGGCCGTCCACAAGGGTTGTGCTGTGGATGCAAGGCACAAGCGCCCCGGATTCATAGGGGCCCCACATCAAAATTAGCTTTATACTTCTTATCGTGTCAAAAAAATTAAGGGGGGAACTTCAAAATATTTTATAAATCATATAATTTGACAGTTAGTATTGCTATTCTGCAGCTTCAAAAACTAAAACACCATTTAAAAAGAGTAATTTACTGCTGCTTGACAGTAGAAAATTTCCATTCTGACTAACTTTCCAATGCCCATTATCTCTGTCATCTTCACTCAACCCTAGGGAGAAAAAGACTTTCAGTAAAAGAATGGATAAAGACGTTATTGCTGATTCGGTTCTGGGCAGATGTCATTATTCATTTCCTGGAAAACTCGTGTGTGTGAAAGAGTATCGGCGAAAATCTCCAGTCTTGGTATATACCTCTAAAAGCGGCATTTTACACAGAACAATATCACCACCCCTTGTGGTAAAGTTCGAAGGACTGATGGGCTTTGCAGTAACACACATGTAAAGCGATTAGTATTGTATAGTCGCTCATTTTTAAAGGATGAAACTTAATTGCTAGCACGTTTTCTCCATACATTCCAGAAAACCGTAAGTTTTCTTCACGCTTCCTTTTTACTGATTGCAGTTTTTCGCAGATGGCGGTGAGTGAGGGGATGAGGGTGGGAGCGCTCGCTAATTGCGAGGACCAACTATATATCATGTCAGATTTGAAAGGATATCGCCTAACGAGAAGTTCACGGAATACTGGACACTGAACAGTGGGCAAGTGGACACTACATTGTATTTATGGGTGCAATAAAAAAAAGACCAAAGAAAATTAATGATGTTACAAAAGCATACTACTTACAGACATGTAAAATTCCTTTTCGAAAGCAAAAAATGCTCACTTTATGCACCGAAATAGATATTTTAAAAACTCAAACCTTATATGCATTCTATAATTTTCAAAATAAGTCAATTTTTATGGTCTAAACTTGATTCATCTGGGGAGTGCACATGCCCTCTCTACATCTGCCAATGAGGCTTGCCTTAATATGAAGTTAAATGCAGCTACTTTTTCTTTTGCACTCTCATTCAGACTAGACATCAATGCAAATGCAAGTTGTTCTAATTCTGATTTCTCTCAGACATTCACATATTATCACACTACTACTACTACTACTACTACTAATAATAATAATGATGATGATGATAATGATATAATAAAAATTCCCACCTCTTTTTTACAATTAAAAGAATATATAAATTTTAAAATTGTATATATGTGTCCCTCTTTTTCAAGAAATGATTTGTAAATAAAGAGTGATAACCAATCACTTAAATAGTTTGTCGGAAAAAAAAAACAGTGATAAGGAGCACTGGCCAAGACGGGCTGCTTCGCCTTCCGTATTTTTATGGGAATGGGAACGGAGCTTTGCGACTAGGCAGGCCAATACAGAATACTATATTCTTTTAACCTTGAACTTTTTAAAATTCAATTTGATTTCAATTTAAACAACTGAAAATCAAATGTAGGATGTTTATTGAATGTATAAAATCACTAATATAGTTTAAAATGAAACAAATATTTTACCACAATATTCTGGAAAGAGATCATACTTACAAAATGCATATTTCAGCCAAATTTTTGTTGCCGTAGTGAATGTTTGGGAACGGAGGAATGTTTGGGAACGATTTTTATAAATAGGTTTTCCTTAGAATCATTCAACACGTCTTAATAAAAAAACTGCAGAAGTTCGAAGGTCTAACGATGACAATTTCTAAATTTTAGAGAAAAAATTCGTGTCTACTTTTCAAGTCAAAAACTTTTAAATATGATGTGCACTTGAACTATGTATTTCTATACAGGTTTTTATAAAAATATAAACTTGCAAAATTACTGTACAAATTGCAAGGACGTACATAACACTAGGTATTTTTTATTTAATGTTTTCAACTTTATTTATTTAATATTATTTGGAGAAGTAAACATATTGTTAATTAGGAATCGGACAAGGAGTTAGAGTAATTACGACGAACGTGCACGTTAAATCTGTGGAGCACTATATCCTTTTTCTGGGACATAATAAATTCTGGTAACTGTTCTTAAAAATGTAAACAAATGGTATTAATTTCTTAAATTTATAATTATGCAAAAAATTTCTTTATTTTATTCTTTTCAAAGAGAGTATCATACTCTTATATTACTAAACAAAAGATCATGTATTACTTGCTTAACAATTTCACACTAAACTCCATTGTATTTTGATACAAAAAAAAAAAAAAAAACGGTAACAAAAATAAAATACATATATCACGTCAGGGGTGTAGCCAGAAATTTTTCATGAGGGGGGGGGGGGACACAACTCACATATATGCATACATTTGTGTTATAAAGGAGTGAAGAATATACATTTTGTATGGACAAAATTTCTCATGGGTTATGACCCCCCTAACCCCCTTGGCTTCGCCCTTAAATCACATGTTCTTCTTCTTTTAGGGGCAAGGGAGTTATTAAGCGTTTCAAACCCTAAAATAAATCCACTCGTTCTTTACAAAGTAAAAACCGACTCCCTTCCTCCTCCTCTCCACAAAAAAGGTATGACGTCATGATTTGAAGCAAAAATATTTATTCATGAAAATTAATGCGATTTGAATACTAAATCATTTACATTACGCTTATTTAAATTATAAAATTATTTTCACAAATAAGAAATTAATCATAAGAAGGTTTATAGAGTCAATTAAATCAAATTCGTGTTTATAAATTTTAATAGCTTTTGAATATTCATTTGAACATTATAAGAATTAGAATTTTATTAGAGAATTATTTTTCATATTGTAAGATTTCTTTCTTGAATTCATATTAATTTTCTATGATTTCATATAAAGGTTCAAATAAATATTATAGTATACTTTTATTCATTCTATTTAGCCAATTTTTTTAAAAAATTTTTTTTAGTTGGCAAAGTTATTGTTGTTTTAAATAATAAGAAAAAGTAGTCCTTTATTTGATTCTTTATTAGTTAAAAGAGAGAGAGAGAGAAATTACAATATTTTTATTTTTCTTACAATGGACAGAGTGTAAATTGAAATAAACATTTCAAACTAAGAAATATTTTTTAATGCTATTTACTTAAATTAAATAATCATTATTTCTTAGCAAATAATGGAATATTAAATAAATAAGAAGCAGAAATTTACTAAAACATTTATTGAGATAACTTAATTCAAAATTAAAAAAATAAACCAATGCAATGAATTGTCAGGGTTTTCTTTTGCTTCCTCACCCCATATAAATTAAAATAAAAAACTTAACATGAATGATTGATTCTTAACTTTTCAGTAAGTAGGTTCAAATAAATACTATAGTGTACTCTAATTCGGGGCCGACCGTGGCCGAAAGCATAAGATAGTGAGTATGGTATATGAAGGTTGAGAGTTGTGGCTCACTGCCCCGCTATCTATCTAAAGGTCTAGGAGTTTAGTTGGCTTTCTCCAGATGAATACGAGTCTGCACCCTTTAAAAAGTATTCCGCTTAAGGCGCCCTCTCCTAGGCAGATACCCATCGTGTAGGTGTGTCTCAGTGGCGTAACCCTGGGGGTGGGGGTTAACAACCCCCCCTCCCATGAGGAATTTTTCACCATACAAAATGTATAATCGTCACTCCCTTATTACACACACGTATACATACATATATGTGAGTTGCAGTAGTCGTAACCCCCCGCCCACCATGAAAAATTTCTGGCTACGCCACTGCTTAAAACTCAATACTTTTAGTATTCTCTTATCATTTGAAGTTTGCAGTTGTGCAAATTTGGAAGTCTTCTCAAAAGTGGATTCTCAAAAACCACTTTGTAAAAAATGCCTTTTGTTAAAATTAAAACAAAAAACAGAAAAGAAAATACATTTTAAACCAAGTCATCCCTCTACTCCCTGTGTTGTGGTCCTTGTCTTAACAACAAACGAATTGAACACATAATAAAATGAAACGATCAATTTATTAAATTAATTGCATAAGTAATTACTAATTGTATAAGCAACTACGTCTTTATTTAATTATTTTCAATAGAAAGTGCACGTTTCATGCAGAAATAAAGACAAAATCTTTTAAGTGACATCTTTAAATTCTAGAAGACTAAGAAAACCCTATTTTTTTCTTCATTTCGACCTGAAAGTGTGTATTCGCGGACGTTTTCGTCTTTCAACAAAGATAATTCTCCCCCCCCCCCCCACTGCTACAATTCTTAGAACTCCACTCCAAGAACTTGCTGACCTTCACATAGTTAACCTATCGTTTCGAACACAAAAAGGGAATACCTATGTACTTAATGCGGTTAATTTCAGTGATTATAATAATAGATAGGAATTGTGGATTCTCAAAATATAGAAGAGTTGCTTGTATTTTATAATTATTTGAAACAATAATTCACATATGTTCAAACATCGTAATACACACACACACACATATGCATGTATGTATGTATGTGTATGTATATATTATGTACAATATTTAAATAAAAATGGAGGGGAAGGGGGGGATCTTTTTCTCCGCGTTTTTTCCTACATTCCAGAAGGAATTTCAGCTTCACTTCGCATAAGGTCGCAAAAATATAGAGAGGGCGTTCGAACTCAGCAAAGGCATTGCAGTGTCGAAAAAAGTCTCAAACCTAGAAAAAAAGATTGCTTAAAAACAGGGGGGTGGGCAAACTACCCCCCTCGGAACCCGCGGGCCCCGCGGTGGGCCCGCGGGTCGCGTGTAAACAAACACTAATGGATACAGAGCATTTGGCGCCAAGACACGCGCTGCGCTGTGGAGGGAAGGATAAACCTGTTTCTACAGGCAGCGGGGAAATTGTACACTAACCTCGTTAGACAGGGAGCCAGGAAGAAAGATGGTAGTCTTCGCCTGTATGAACAGCATAGAAGTAGAGATGGGGAAAGAATGAACACCCTGTTCTTTTGAACCTGTTCTCAAGAAAGAACGGGAACACCCTGTTCAGTGATCACGGCAAAAACATGTTCTCAGTTCATTAAGGTCCGACGCTTCAAAATTTTATGGCAGGCAAGCGTGTTGAAAAGAGAAATTTTGGAAAATGCCTTAAAGGTGAAATTTCTCATTGAAAGGCACGATTAATATTTTTTTGCTAAGAAAAGTTTAAATTCTGGGGGGGCAGACCCCCCCCCTCCTCCACATTGGCTACGTATCTGATGGTGGGGACAGAAGTTCACAATTTTAGCTTTATCAAATTCTAATTGTGGAATCTTAGTTATTTTGAGAAATAATGATAACGAAGATGATTATCTGGGGGGGGGGATAGAACTTTTAACCCAACCTACCATAATTTTAAAGAGGACCCGGGCAAAGAATAAGAAGCTTTCTTATATGTGCAATACGAAATGCACTCACAGGATTACAATTCGTCAATTTTTATTATTCCAGCCAAGCTACTCAATTTGAATCAAATTAAAAAATTTAATAATAAAGAAAATGATAGTCTGAAACACAAACAAATCGAAAAAAAAATATTTTATCAACGTCAAACAATAATATAAGCATTACACTATCTCCATATAAAACGCGCCTTCGCTTCATACGCTCTTAGCCATCTCTTATTGGCTGAAAAAGAACCTATTCCGGAGCAGCCTCTCCTATTGGCTGAAAAAGAACACGTTCTTTGATCACCACTCGAGGAGTTCTCCGAGCAGTGAGCGGGAACACCTAGTTCTTTGCACCTAGTTCAGCGTTCTTTTCCTGAGCTGGAGTTCTTTTTCGGAACGGAGAGCTAAGAGCGGGAACGGGGTAAAAGGCGTTCTTTCAGTAAATCTGTTCCCTGTTCTTTTGCTTTAATTAAGTTCTGAGCTAGGGTCAAAGTTGTAGACTTGGAGTCAGAAGCAAGGCCGTACTTAGACGGAGGGGCAAGGGCGGATTAAAAGGGGGGGGGGCGGAGGGGGCGACCGCCCCCCCCCGAGAAAAAGAAATTAATGTAAAATATCCTATTTTTTCTTCCAAAAAATGGATGTTTATGTCAATCCTCTAACTTACAGCCCCCCCCCTTTCGACAAAAATGCATTAATCCGCCACTGGGGGGTCCTATGAGTTCGGACGCCGCTCCCCCGAACTTATTACATTATATGTACATGGTGTATTTATACAGGGACGTAGCCAGTTTTCTGTGTGGGGATGGTGAAGGGCATGGGCGCCGGCAGCATAGGGCAAGGGGCGGCAATGCCCCCTCCCCCTGGATTTTTGTATGCAGTGTTATCCTTTGCTTTTTTGCTCTTTCCAACATGGTAACTATACGTTGAAGTAGTCCTTGCCCCCCCCCCCCTTGAGTAGTCTTTGCCGCCCCTGGGAAATATTCTCCCGGCTCCCATATTGAGGGGTATAAAATGGAGTGATGTATAAATGAACGAAATGTTTGTGCAGTAATAAAAAAAAATTTAATCTTGCTAAATTAGACAGAAATTGGGTGTGGGGGATATATCCGGAAAATTTTATCCCGATATACGATGCTCCCCGACTCCGAAATTATTTTCTAGGTATGGCCCTGATCGGAAGCCATGTAATTTTATATGCCAAAGTCGTATTCATTTTCTTAAATCGTAGTCGAAGCAATCGGCATATTTATACACGCGTATTATTTTTAATCTGGAGCCTGATACTTACAGCTTTTTAAACGGAGTCTAATTTTTAAGCTGGAGCATGTACTTTTTTACCCTTTAAGGCGCAAACATTTCCCAATGCTGAAAAAAGGGCGGCCGTTGCCATCGCTCGACTTAACTACTAGCAAGTGGGCGGACAATCGATACGTTCATCGCGTGCCACAGATCTAGAGACCCTTTTTTTGACGACAGTTGCCATTAAAATATTTTTACAAAAAATTACTGTTAACATACTTGATTGAAGAAAGCCAGATTGTTGGTTGCAAAGTTTTTTTTAAACTTTTTACAATTGTTGTTGTTGTTGCTAATGCCCTCTGGCAACCCGCGGGGCGGTGCCAGATCCCCCAAATAGGCAGGCGATGGGCGGAAGGGGCTGCTTCCATTTTAATGAGCCCCAGTGGGAGGAACTCCGACTTAGCTTGGGGTCCCCTAATTTTGAACCAATTCCAGAGGAGGGACCCACCCCCTGAAATCGGCACCCCCAGGGGTATCGTTTAACAATTTGGAGGACATTGAAGCCACGACGGATTTTACATGCACCAGCTCCCATTAGGGCACACGGTCCCACAGCAGTCGAGCCAAGAGGAAGTTGACCCTCCCAAGCACTGGCCAATCTGGATGCTGCTTCACTTTTCGTGTTCTTATGGCAACGGCCATAAGAACACGAAATATATAATATATAATATAAGTATATATATATATATATATAAGTATATATATATATATATATATATATACATAAGTATATATATGTATATATATATAATATACATTTCACATAATGTTATATATTATATATACGAAATATATAATATATAACATTATGTGAAATGATTATTGCTTATGCGAATGCTTAAATTGCAAAGAATCGCCATATAATAAAAAGGACCTATTTGTGCCAAATAATGTTTCTTAAAATCAAGCCTTAAAAAGGAAGAAGCGAAAATAGATAGTATTAATATGCGTAATAGGTAGTATTAGTAGATTTGTAAGGATAATATGAATAAATCACAATATACCACATTAATAAATATTTCATGAAATTAAAAGTTTTCTGTTTATCCTTTTTCAAGGGTTATCTTATCACCAACTGAACGATAAGTAATTCTAATTTGCGTTAATATATCCCGCAGTAATTTCAACAGAGGAGATTACTTAACTTAAAAAAAAAAAAATCTGTTTTGCAGATATGATTTTCGTAAAATATTCGCTTCTTCCCGTATGAAGAGCGGGTGCGCAGCTATTTTAAAACAAACGGTTGTCCATTTCATGTAGTATCTGAGGTATTTAACTTGATCTGAGGTACAATTTGAAGAGTAGGATGTAGAAATAACACATTTTGAAAGTCGGGAGTTCTCTGCAAACCGCTATGCTTTTCACTTTTCTGATCGCGAATGACACTGACGTAGTTTTTTGAGTCATTATATTGCAACGATGCCAGGTTAATACTCATGACGCAAACTTTACATCAAGAGTCAAATAATTTTGCTTTTATTTTAGATTCCACATCACTGGAATTAATTGAAATTACACATGTTAGGAAAATTTTCGTTTACTACAATGCGAAGAACGGGCACGCAGCTAATAAATAAATAAAAATAAATACTATATTTTCGGTGGGACATTATATATACGGATTAAAGCTGAATTTCTTTTACTTCAAATGCCGATATATGCTGATATAGCTATTAATATATCTACTAATGTGGCTATATGTAAGTAATTGTTATTATTAATATTACTTTTCAATAAAATCCCAATAATAAGTTAGTAAAAACGAGACAGCCCCGACGAGACAGCCCCGATTCTCGTCTCGCACGTCTCGCGTCCATCCCTAATTGAAAAGCTGGTACCCCCGCTACGACAAATGTTTGAACATTAGCGGAAATTATAGAAAAATAGTTTGAAGTATGCTCTTTCATTAAAAATAAAACTAGCTTGAAAAAAAAAAAATTATTTTACCTTTTTTTTGGGGGGGGGGGGGGAACGGAATTTACTTTCCGAATACGCCTCGTATAAATGACGGCAACACTATTTTGGATGGAGAGGCTATTTTGTAATACTTAATAGCATTACCAATTTTGTTTCTTTTGAAATAGCCGAATATCGCTAAAGCACGGTTTTAAGAATGACTACCCAAACCTAGAGATACCTAAACCCATAGAGCCTAACGTATCGAATACATTTCGCCGCTCCTGTAAAGAGCTATAAATCCGATATACTACACCATTTTCAACAGGTTGCATGGTACAGTACATAAGAATCATATTTACGGCAGTTAGAGTATGGATGACCAGACAGACTAACCAAAATCACAAACACTTTTCAGCCTTGTTTGAAAGTGTTAAAACACATCAGAATCACTAACAATAGTTAAGAAAGCCGGAAGAGAGCGGTCATGTAAATGTAGATGACGGCATCTCTTTCAATACATATCTCACCACTCTCTTCCGTCATTCCAATGAAAGTCAGTTCACTTATATTCTCTCAACTAGCCCCCGGACAGCATATGAAAAAAAAGTAATTAGATGGGAGCGAGAAAGAATTTTTGTAGGCCTTTGGCCCTCAGTCTCAGTATGGGGAGGCTCACACTAATTTGCTTCCCCGAAAAAATCGCCATTCCCATCAAGTTACTCAAGTTACTCAAGCAGTAAAACAATTAATTAGAACTTTACAATATAATCTTTTGCATTTTTTAAAAACCTTTCACATCAATGAATTTTTTTTATGTGACTGGTTAATTCTTGCCACTTATCGGAAAAATGTTAAAATTTTTCTAGGGTGGGCTTAGCTCACCTTAGCCCCCCCCCCCCCTCTCTGTTACGCTACGCGAATGGTAAAGCATTATGTAAACACAAATGTGAACTCTCACCAAACTAAACTTCAATGCAAAAAGCATACCCATGCACAGGAAAGTCACGCAATGAAGAAGACCCATCATAGCTCTAGAAAAAGGGAATAACATGAAAGGTGAATGAGAGCTCGAAGTGGCACGCTAAGTTTCAGGTGCTTGAGGAACTCTCAAGAATGACATAGCGTTTCTCGGCTAATTGTCACGTTATCTTGCCTAGAGCGAGACAGGTTATTTGGAGTGACACCGAAAGAAAGATTTTAGCAAAATATATTGAGTCAATTTTTAAAATATATGTATTTAAATTATATGTTATATACAAATGGATTCTGTTCTGTACTCAGATCTCAAAAAGAACTGAGTGAAAACCGAACACATATATTGTATTCTGAGAAAATAATTATATTGACTTCATTATTCAGTGAAAATTAATGGATTTGGTAACGGTACATTAAAGTGCAGCAGCACAACTTTTTTAAAGTATAAATTAAAGAAAAATTATTAAAATTTACTAATGAAAAAGGAAACGAAAAGTAGAAATGCAGGTTATTCGGATATTGTTTTTGAAAACAAAATTAGTGCATGCAACATTGTATACAGAACGAAATATTGAGTGTGTGTGTGTGTGTTAAGGCAAGGTTCATTCGAGGTGAATTCGCCTACTGGAAGTGCCTTGGACGGAGGATTTTTTTTAGATGTTCTAACGATTATTCACGAGAAAACCGCCCAAAACGCCGCATCGTTAGATCGGCAGCCGCCCAGTAGGTCAAAACCTTGAACTTTCACTCTTGGGCTGTTCTTCATTAAAGGGAAAAATTACTAGTTCTGGGTTGTTTACAACACTTGCATTCACAATATTTTATCAAATTAATTTTTCTTGTGTTATCTGCCTTTGTTTGATTATTAGCAATGTAATTATCAGTTGTAATTTTGTTTTATAATATTTAAAAAAATTGTAACTGTATCATCATGTATGTAAGTGATCATCATTCCCCTGGTTGTCCCTAGAGCAAACTTGATTATGAAATGCGCTTCTTAAAGCATCATGAAGGAACATGTTAAATAAAATATTTTTCTACCATTATTCAGAGAAAATATCATTATTTAAAATATTATATGAAATTAAATAAATAAAACTTTAATTTTTTGTCCTGTTGTCAATTAAATGGCTGCCCCTGGATGTTCCCATCATTCACATGGCTACATGTGATGTTCATCTGCATGGCTACATGTGTGTTCATCTGCATGGCTACATGTGTGTTCATCTGCATGACAGCCACCAGGTGGTAGCCAACTAATACTGATTTTTTATATGAGAACATGTACATTTAAGTTTCCTCAATGCAAGAATTATTGTCAACTGCAACTTTTTTTCATCATTAACAAAGATTCTATATATCAGGTAGGTGTCTTTATTCAACATCATTCCGCTGGACTTTAATTAAAACTTATTTATTTATAATTTTAATAAAATGATAAAAGACTCTTATACATTAGTAGTTTAAATAACTTGCATAAAATTCTAGGCTTAAACAATGCAGTCACTATTAGAAAAAAATACATTAATATACACAATTCATCATTCCTCTTGCAGAACTGAAGCCAGGGAAATGATATTTCTTAATTAATAATCTGTAATTCATTAATTAATCCTTACTAAATTTTTGAGAACAAAAGTTCTGTAAATATGTATTAAGAATGTTCTTTAACAATAAACTAATTGAAATATTTTCATTATTTTTTCAAATGTTTAAATAGTTTTGGGAAGCTTAAAAGCATACTAAAAAACTAAAATATTTATTTCAAAAAAGCATTCTTTTTTTTCTGTTTAGTATGCAAAATTTCTCCAAATTTTAAATAAAATATTCATGATGTGTTCTGTAAATATAACAGTAGAATATAATGGGTTATTAGAAATATATTTATTGATATTGTGGTAGAATTACTTTTAAAATGTTTACTGTAGCGCGAACTTTAACTATTAGTACTTATTTTATTTCAAGGCAAATGCAGTTGAGAAAAAATCTTTAAAAGGAAGTCAGAAAACATGTGCAGTAAATATTTATAAAACTAAAGAATATTTCAAGTAGATTTTATTTAATAATCATTTTTAAATATAGGACATTTATAATTTTACTTCCTTTTGTAGAGTTTGTTCAAGTTATGGGAAAACCAAAAATGTATCGAGAAGATAAATTATGACTGAAGAGAGAAATGTTGTTCAAACATAAATTTAGTAATTATTCCCGAAGAAAATATTGCAAAATAACAAAGTAGACTTTGTAAGAAAAATTTGAAGCTATTCCAGGATCTTTAAAAGTGCACCAAGTATGCCGGTCAAATGATAATCCAGTGGAGTTAATTTTACAGAAACTAAGTTGTTTTGAATGTAATCTCAATGAAAAGTCATGCAATTATGCAATTGGTGAACTTCAGTATGATCATACATTGCACATACATACAAAAAACTTGGATGATGAATCTTCTCTCATGAATAAAAAAGTGCAGAATAATAAACAACTGAATACTGTTGACGGCGTTGTTGTGAAGTATGACAACACATCATACACTGGTGAAAGAATTGAAATTGTTTCTGCCACAGAAATAAAAGTTAGCTCTATGGATTTAGCTGGAATTAGCTTCAGGAACAATAATATGTAGAAGTAGAACAACTTTCCGTTTTGATAATTTAAATTTTTGCAGCCATTTGTTAATTTCGTACTTTTAAATATACTTAATTTGCATTAAAAAACTAATAGTTTCTTAATTTTATTTTAAATAAAATGTTTTATAATAACTTTTTTCAATAAATGGTGTAAGTTTTATGCATTAAGAAAGGCTTCATAAATCTCAATAGAATTTATAGATTAAAAAAAAATTTCATGCTAAGCACATTATAATACAATTTTCTTATTATTATGACAAATTGTTATAAATAAATGATGCTTTATGTTTTAATATTTGTGCAATGTGTTGAATTGAAAGCAAACTGTTAATTTCACCATTTCTCTGGCACAAGCATTATTCCCCTGTGAAGCTTGATTTTTAAAAATATTTTATAAATTGCTAAGTTTAGAATTTTATTTTATGCCTGTATTTTCTTTTAATTTGCATCATGTAGAAGATACTATACTAAAATTTTGAAGCATTTCTACAAGGTTTTGATTTTTGAAATTTTCACATGCTAATTTGTCCCTTTATTGGAAAACTACCCTCTTCAGCCATCCACCACATTCAGTGTCTTATCCAAAATTCTGCCATGTTGGGGACTACGAAATATTGAGACAGATTATAAACGGCTCGTAGTTAAATAACAGCTGTTGGCCTGTTTTGTAGCATAATAAAGATTATTTAGGCTCATTTTAAGAAATTATATGTCTACAAATTCCCATAGACATCAAATGAAGGTGTAGGGGAAATTTTGTAGTCTGCTGCTGTTTATTATGCAAAATCTGATTGAACGAAATTTTGAATTAAAACTTTGACTGAACGATCTACATTCAAACAGGATTGAGCAGAGATGAAAAATTTCTGCGCATCGAGCTCGACGTCCCGTAGAAGTTGGTTTAATCTAATTTGTCACAAGCGCAACTCTGGGCCACGGCGAGAACTGCAAACACCCATGCCCGAAAACAACGAAGAGAAGGGACATATTAATTATTTACACGTTAAATATGTACCCTTATAAGATTGTGCTGTAAAGTGTTTCATAATAGAAGCGTTCTGGCTGATTTATTCTTGTTTCTTGTACTCTTCAAACAAATAGAGTTCGTTTGAAAAATGTGGACATTGTTATATAATAGGGAGACCAGAAAGTACTGTAGTGCTTGCGTATGTCAATATTTCGCCTAGCCAAAGCTACTGAGGCTAATAATACGAAATTCGGCATGTCTGTGAGATTTTTAGCATAGATGCTCTATATAAAAGAGGATTCACTAAAATTAGTTATCTGAGGGGGGGGGGGGAGGCTAGGGAGCTAAAACCCACTTTTCACTTATCATTCACTATCTGTAAGAATGAAAAAGGAGAGATGTAAAATTCTAGCTGTAAATTGTGACACACACGAATATCTAACAAGTAATTAAAAAAAAAATTAAGTGAATTGATACTTAGGTCAACAAAGAAAAATTTTATTTTAGCTACTTTTTATTAAATTAATTAATTAAATTTAATTAAAGAATTAATATTTGAAAAACTGTATTAACATCAAGTGTCATTCACTACAAGTTTAAAAAATGTATTTGAACTTGAGTGTATGAATAAAAAGTATTTAATTAACGATTGATAATTTGAACAAGATATATAAATATATATATATAGGGAGAGTGTGAACTAATAGTAGGAATTGAAAAATCAATTTATGGACATTTGGAATTTCGCCAGCATTCAAGGAATGCTACTCCCCTTCTTTCACATACCTTTCATGTAAGAAAACAGTTGTTTTTGAAATCTTTGCTTTAAAATGTAAGAAACATGAATCCATTGTTGATTTTAACTAAAATTTTTTTTTAAAAAATCATTTGTTCTTTAAAAAAAAGAATATTATTCCTAGTATTTCATAGTCAACACAACTAATGGAACACAATGCTTCGTTTGATTTTACAATTTGCTTGCGTTCTATTTTTTTCTTTCATATTATATAAGAGCTAGAACTTTAATTGTATTATCCATACTAATTCGTAATTCACATTATTATTATTATTATTATTTTGTATTTTAAGGTTTTGATCACTCTGCCTGTGTAAAATGAATGCCCTCACTCATTGTGTGCTTTTTCTCTCCTAGAATGATTCCAGTTCGATCTCTCCTAGCTTTGCATGATGCTTGCGGTGGATTTGAATCTATGAAAACATTCACAGGAAGAAATATGAAAAAACTGCAGTAAATTCAAACCATCTGGAATACTAGGCTGTATAAGAAAAACTATCTGGAATTCCCTGGCAATTTTCCTTGACAGGACGAATTTTATGTTTCTCATAAATCGTACTATTGGATGTACTTTTCAATCGTATTCAGCATGTAAACCATTTCCACAAGGTGTATTTAAAATACGTTTTTAAAAGTTTGAAAATTTAACAATTATTTCTTGATGTGAACATATCTTGTTTCTCACTATGCTCGACGCCCCATAGAAGTTGGTTTAATGTAATTTGTCACAAGCGCAACTCTGGGCCACAGTGAGGACTGCAAACACCCATGCCCGTAAACAACGAAGAGAAGGGACATATTAATTATTTACACGTTAAATATGTACCCTTACAAGATTGTGCTGTAAAGTGTTTCATAATAGATGCGTTCTGTGTGATTTATTGATTCTTATTGATATTTATTTCTTGATGTGAACATATCTTGTTTCTCACTAGCTCGACGCCCCATAGAAGTTGGTTTAATCTAATTTGTCACAAGCGCAACTCTGGGCCACAGAGAGAACTGCAAACACCTTGGTTTAAAAAAAAAAATGTAGAGAAAATGATTGAATGAGGTAATGGACGAGTTAGTCTTAAAAGGGGTTTGCTGGCATCATAAAATTTGAATAAATGAACCCTATTGGAGTAAAATAGCGAAGTATAACTCGGAAGTATTTTCAAGAAAATTCCGATTAAAGAATGTATATAGTGTGCCACTAAAGTTCTATGTCGTCCCATTAATTTCAGAATAAGGACAGCTACAGTTATAAAAGTAGGGTTTAGTTGTAGTCAAGTTGCGCTAACCCCTTACAGTGCCACCTGGCCGCTAAATTCGAAGTTAGCGTTTTAGCACTATGCAAATGCTGTGGTGTTTAGTTCATGAGTTCTAGTAAATGTCAATATAATTTATGGTATGTTTGTTTTATGAGTGAAAATATTAGAGTTTCCTCGTTCAATGCGTACAAAAAATTGTCTTCTTCCTGCACCTTTTATTTATTATTAGCCAGAAAATTTGTTCTGTTCTTAAAAAATTGATCAAAATTCTTCCATTTTTCTCATTGTAAGTAACAAAACTTTTTTTTGGTGGGGGTCAAATAAAAAGATGAAAAATGTCCACTCGGTATTGGATCTTGATTCATTAAACTTCAACCAACTAACTGTTGCCAGACATTAAATTAAAAAAAATTCAGGTAAAATAATCATTCACTTATACACATAAGTTGGCAGGTAAGAAGAGCTATAAATTACCATCATACTATTTTAATGAATATATTTCTTCAAACTATTTATTAACACATGTAGATTCTGTTATGTTCAACCTAGACAGTACATTTTTCATTGACAAAAATTAACATTGTTATTTCATAAAAATAAATGTATTGTGCTCTTAGTCACTAGATTTTAATAATATATGTATGCATTAAGTATCTCAGTATTTAAAAAAAAATTAAGTTAAACTCTTGGTAACAAAGTGGACAAAAAACCCTTCACTTGGGGGTTTATATATGGCATATTTGTCATTCAGCACAAAAGTCATATTGGCACGGAATGAACTTGGCTTTAAAACGGTTTATTTGACGTTGTCTTCGGAATACATATCTTCAGGCCCTGACTTGGTGTTCTTCACATGGGCGCCGGCAGAATATTTCCCAGGGGGGGCAAAGACTACTCAAGGGGGGAAAAGACTACTTTAACGTATGGTTACCATGTTGGAAAGAGCAAAAAAAGCAAGGAAAGACACTGCATACAAAAATCATGGGGGGTGGGGGCATCGCCCACCTTGCCCTATGCTGACGGCGCCCATGGTTCTTCACGACTGAAAAGGGAAATTTCGCCAACTGTTAGCTGCTGGGGAAATCATTTTTTATTTACGCGATCTCGTATTCTTTGCAGTCATATTTTTCTGTTTTCTTTTCTTTATTTACAAAATGCATTAGGAAATGTATTTTATATGTTGATATTGATTTTAAAATGAAGAGATCATTTAAAAAGTATGAACGAGCAGCTATAAAGAACATAAACACGAAAGAAAAATTAAACGTGGCTTTTCGATTGGTAATACAAACTCTTTTAAATATTAACATAATAAGGTTTTCAATGATAACATAAGTAGGTAAAAAACAGTAAATGTTGTACAGTAATTTTGATGATCATTTGCCGTTTGAAACATTTTAAATACTTTACGCTCTGTGCAAGGGGACTAGCTTACACTATATGCATATATTTTTATTCGGTTTGAACTGGCACTATTTTTTCGGGCCCCACCACTGAAAAAGGTCACGAACCGCCACTGCTGCCTCCATAGTTATTGAGAACTATGAAAATAGCAATAGATAAAATGTGCTCAAAATCTTCAAATATTATTAAAACCAACTAATAAAATACACTTGATATCCTCGATTACTCTTAAAATTATTAAAGCATTTAAAGTACTGCTCTTGCTAGTCCAGGAGTCCAGGCAGAGGGGGGGGATTTTTGATAAATGCAACTTCAAGTAAAGATCACTCCAACTGTACCAGAAGAAACAATATAGTTGAAATCATCTGTAAAATCACACGCAAGTACATCGAAAACAAAGTTATCTGAACGAACAACACGTGTTGAAACTGAAGGGCGGCTGGTCATGTCCCTTTTCCTCAAAACGTCAACCTGAGTTCAAGGTAGTTCAAAGCAGCGAGAAAAACACGCAACTTGCTATAGTGCTTCAGGCGTTCATTTTAATTAGATTTTCTATCTCTAAACCTAAGAACGAAATCGATTTAACGATCGATAAACTGATCTTACTACACAGACGAACGGATCCACCCATTAATGAAACAATCAGAAACCCAACAAAAGCAAATAGATTAACAGAACCGGAAATAAGACAAATATGAGCTTTCAATTTATCAAGAATATTCAACAAGTCTATTTCTTAAAAAAAAAAGGACAATTAAAATAAATAAATAAAAAATAACTACACAATAGTAAATACTAGATGAATACCACAAAGAGAAAAATAAATTTTTGGATTATATAGTATCGATTAGACTATAATACAGTGAATCGAACCTCGGTACTTTAATACCCCGATAATCCGAACTAAAAACAAAAAAAACCCCAAGAAGTCAGAATTTGAAGAGAAAAATTATTTGGGATTAAGAAAGAGCCAAAAGAGATATTTCACACGGAAGACCAAGATGGGCTGAGATCAGGGCCGGCCTTCTATCTGAAGAGGCCCGGTTGCAAACATTTTTTGCCCCCCCCCCCTCCAAAAAAAAATACCAAACAATAAAAATACATGGATGGGTTGTTGTACAGCTGCGGAAGAAAAAGTCCCACTTGTACTTTTTTCGCCGTCAATTGTCGTACAGCAAAGTTACAGATACCAATCGTTTTCGATTGACGTACACTTTAATTTGCTATGCATAAAAATGCATGAGGGGCCATCTACATATAAAAATTCTCACAACTTTTTTTTCCCAATAGCAACCCCCAGATTTCACTTCATATTTAAAAATTTTAGCTCATTTTAACCCCGGATACCCATTTTCAATAAATTTGAACTGAAAATGGAGAGGTGGAGAGGTGGGTTATGTGCACCCAAAATCCCCCACCCCATATGTTAAAATATTTTTTCATACTTTAATTCATATTTCATATAATATTGATAATAAGAAGCTCATTTTTATTCGTACTATTAAAACTAAACGATCCAAACATAATTTAATGTTACTATGATTTTAAATAAAATATTAATATGAATTATTAAATTAATATTAAAAAAATATGAATAGAAACATAGCCAAATTTCGATGGAAATAGATACAGAAAGTAATATTACATGGCTGTGCAAAATTTCAAATTTTTACGTTCGGTAGTTTAATTTATATTAAATAAAATATGTTATTTTCATGAGTTAAGGGACCATAAATAAATTTATTAATGACAATTTTTTGAAAATTCTAATACAACGTCTTCTAATACAATGTCCTATTTCGGAAAAACTAACATCCTCAATTGAAAAAACACTCAAAATACTGGTGTTAAGCGATAAAGTAATTAAAAAACTTTGTAAAAAACACACATAAGAAGTAAAAGGAAAGAGGATACGTATCCTCTTTCCTTTTACTTCTTATGTGTGTTTTTTACAAAGTTTTTTAATTACTTTAACATCCTCAATATTCGAGGCATGAATTTGACCTTTTTTAATATTGGAAACATTGGGTCTTTGGACTTCCACATACTTTATCAAACATTAAAAAAAAACATTCAAAATCACGTTTTTCTGTCTAAATTTTCATCTGAATATAAATTAAAATTCCGCCAAAAGTCTTATAAGAATATTGCACTTTGCAGACGACAATATTAAATGAAGAAAGTGAAATAACAAACACAGTGATAATATTGGGTCGGCAAAAAAGTAATTGCGTTTTTTACATGGAATTCAAACAAATAAATTTTCAATCATGAAACCATTCTTCAAGTTTGACCGTAGCTGAGTAACATTCATGTTTGTAGTCAGAAGAGCAGAGAGAAGCCTCTCACTCCTGCCAACATTTCACCTGTCTAAGAGAACCATCAAGGGGAATACTCAATAACAATTTCAAAATTAGAAAGATTTTCAAAATCGTGAGTAGTCGTTTTGCATTTTTCCTTTAAATCATGTGTACGAACCAAGGAACTTATGAACTCAACGGGTCATTTGGACCACTGACTAAATATTCTAATTTCTACACTTGATATTCTTACTACAAAAAACTTAAGAGATGGAAAAAATATTTTCCTTGAAAATAATGTTATTTCTTTGAACTCTCTTGAGCGAAATGAGTGAAAGGCGAAAAGTTCGGAACCTACAAATAGCGTTTTTCAATTTGCAGAAAGTCCCTTAAAAACGCGCAAAAAATAATTCGCAATATCTCCGGAAATTATCGTAGAAAATTGGTGAAAATTTATATTCAGGGTAATTTGAAGGTTTTCTTTCGTTTAATAAAGTCAAAATACAGTGTTGCTATTGAGAAAAACGAAGTTGATGCAGAATTAAATATGAAGACGGCCCCTTATGCAAATTAAATTAATAGCAAATTAAAGTATGCGTTATTTGCAAACGAATGGTATATATAACTTTCCTGTATGACGAACGACGGCGAAATAAAGAGCAAGTGGGACATTTTTTCTTCCGCAGGTGTACATTAATATACAGAACGTTAAACATAACACACATATATAAACTTAAATCCCTTTGATAAGATTTTAATGGTGGTGATTATATCGGGTTTAAAGTTCGAAATACAATCAAGCGGCTTCGAACGTGCTAGTAAAATCTGTGGGGTAGTATGCCATTAGTTTTTTAAGCTTGCTGTTAAGAGAGGGAGAATGACATTTCTCAAAGGGTAATACTGAGAATTGTGAGAAACTGTGAATCTATCCTCTCTAGAGCATCACTGAAAATGATGTTAATAGCTTCAAAATAGTCAATGAAGCTGCGATAATATAAAATAACTTCATAATGATCCGTAATTAAATAAATGCTCTGTTGACAGACATGATATTTAATTGTAAAAAAAAAGCCCCTATTGTAAAAGCTAGGGAGGTAAGAGAAACACAGAGTTTATATGCTAAAGCTTTTCTAAGCAATTTAACATAGAATCAACAATTTTATTTTTTCTCCCAAATTAATCAAAATATACCGGGTGTTTCAAAATAGATGTTACAATCTTTTAAACCGTAAGTGATAGAAACATGCTTTCAATTAGAAAAACAGTCAAATGACTAGTAGATTTCAGATATGTCAATTTTTTACTGGGGGCTGTATACATATTAAAATACGAAATTTAATTTTTATTCGGCCCTCCTTTCCTATCACTTAGAAAAATGTTACCCTTTATCTAAGAAAATTAATGAAAAATACCCCGTGTCTCTAAGTGAAATTGTTAGCGAGAAAATCAATTTTGAAAATGATGACTTACACCACTTTACCTACTGTGTGGCGTCAGTTTTGAGGCGAAAAAAATCTTTAATTTAGGGGACCCACTATGAGTTGATAAAAGATAAATAAGATCCCATTGTTGGGGAAAGCAATGAAAAGCGTTCAAATGTGTGAAATTAACAGGTACAGTTTTACCTAAACTGATCGGTACTGCTTTATGAAATTAGCGATAATTTAGTATTTTATCCACTAATTACATCACGCTCCTGGAAAAGGGATCTTAAAGTGTAAAAGAGAATGACAAATATATGTTCAAATATATACGTAAATTTCCAAAATATAGTAAATCTGAGAAGAATATTCTTAAAATAATTTTACGACGCGTCACCATGGCAGAGTGGTTATGTCACTGAAAAGGGTGGACGGCCGAAGTGTGAGGATTCCGGGTTCGGGTGCTATCGCGCGGCTGACGGTCTGGAGTGTTGGTAGGTTTACTCCGGATGTAACGTGAATACGCGTTCGAACCCCTTAGAAAGGCCTCCTATATTATTTGTACCAACAATGTAAAGTCCCCAAATAATCAGCGGGTAGTTCGAAAAAGTTACATAATTTTGGTACCTAAATTTAAAAAATTAAAAAAAAACTAACGTCATATACTCCAAAATTTTTAGAATATCTCTTTACAAGCTGTGTTATGCACTAGAATAAACGATAAACGTGTATTAGTTTAGTACACAAAACCGACATCGAGGCAAATTTTCTTTCTTCGACATTACGCTTTAGAACACAGTTTAAGATATAACTTTCGATGACTTTACCATCAAAACTGTTTTAGCAAATATTGCCTGAATGTAAAGTAAAATAATGAGCATACATGGACTCATTTTGTAGCTGAACAAATAATTTACATTTATATTTTATACAAATCTATATAGAGCGTCTTGTAAAGTTCAGAGGAGAGTAGATTGAAGTGCACCGTCAAGTGTTTGGATTTACTATGTTTGCAGTTTAGATAACATCAACTAATTTAACAAATATTTATTTTTTCATAATGTCCGCATTTATTTTTTCATAAATATTCGCGAGTAGCAATACTCCACTGCATTAAAGGCTACCCCAAATGTAAGTCTTTCAGGGTCCCGAAAGACTTATCAGGACCTGTATTCACGTTCATTTCGTATTTCGTACAATTTTATTTTTAAATCTGATTTATTATTGAACACAGCAAAAAATTTTTGAAAAGCCTAGTACGGTTTTCGGATGGTCTTCATAGATTTTGCCGTACCTAATGCCCTATATTTTCAGTCTGGAGTTAATTTTGATCTGTAGTAATTATTAATACAGTTTTCACAGCCCAGTAGCTAGTAATATTCTAGATTGAGATTTATATATTTATATGTATATTTTTTCTAAAGAAGTGGGATGGAGGAGAGAAAAGAAGCACACATTTACTGAAATCATGGGGCCCCAAATTGAAACAGTAAATATCAAATGGTTAAATTTTTGCCACTGATCAGAAGTCAATTCGTACTCGGCAGCAGACGCAACAATAAGACTTAATGAGTACCCAAGCATAAAATGACCTTTTTAATAACTTTGTGAAACAGCGAACTGGGAAATTTATTAAAGTGGTTTTTACGAAGAAAAGGAGATTATTCCCAGAACTCAGAGACTGACTAAAGTCAAGAGCAAGCAGGGCAGTTAGCCGGAGGCCCCGTTGAATAAGGTGCCCCGAAATTATAAAACGACACTGATACCTACTGCGGAAATGTATGTGCATTACACATATGTACACATGTATGATCAATATACTCAAAAAACAATTTATGTATTAAACTAAGTATGTGTGAATGCATATGCTTATATCAGAACAAAGGGGGCCCGCATAAGCGATGTCTGTTCCAGGCCTCTCACTGGACACGAACTCTGCCAGACCTCCTTCTTTGTCTTCCATACTAGTCTTCTCCGAAGGTTTCGATAATAAAGTCTGGGTCATTTTAAATTCCCCCGATAATTCACAGGAAACCGTTAGCTTTAGCAACAGACAAAAGGGGAAAGACGAGCAAGGGCGGATTAAAGGGGGGGCGACCCCCCCCACCCCGAGACAAAAGAAATTAATGTAAAAGATCCTATTTTATTTCCATAAAATGGAAGTATATGTCAATCTTCTAACTAACCGCCCCCCACCCCGAGAAACTTGCATTAATCCGCCACTGAAGAGGACTGTGCTGTGCATGTCTACCTCTCCAGTCCTGGGGTCCAGATGTTTTGCCCCTCCTTTGAAATGAGGTGAAAGAGAAGTGGCCGCCCAGGCGGTGTAGTGGCTAGCGCGCCCTACTATCATCCTTTGGGCCCGGGTTCGACTCCCGGCTTTGGGCGTGGATGTAAAATTGTCAATTGTACTTTGATATAAATAAATATGATTGTGGACTTATGAACAACTGTGATGACAGCCATAAAAGTGCTATAGATCTCGAAAAACTGTGTCTTTCAAACAAACAAACAAAGAGAAGTGATATGGATATCCTATTGAACCCACTAGAAAAGGACCTCTTTTTAATGATGTTTTAACTTTTGAAGATGCCGAGTAGCAATACTTTCATTCAGCTAACATAATTTAATGAATTGAAATTTATAGCTTTGTGTTAGATTAAATATAAGATTTAAAAAATATATAGGGGGCTACTTTTGATTTGGGGGCCCTTCTGAAGCCGAGGTCCGGGTGCTTTGTATCCGCAGCACCCCCTTGTGGCTGGCCCTGCGTTTACGAACGCACCCTGTGTCCTGGCAGAAGACGGTGAGTGATAGTATCAAACTGGTTCTGTTTGGAATGTCCAAAAGACGTTGTATAGAACGTACTATGAAATAAATTATGCAACGGTGTTTTAATCGTTCATTTCAGTTTGTCTTATTATGTACTTGAATTGCCGAGTAAGGGGTTATTTTTTTTATTTAACCCATTTGCGCCCAGATACTTTTGCGACTTTCTTCGATTTTTGTTGACACCAGCAGTAGCGAACCAGGGGAGGGGCTAGGGGGCTTCAGCCCCCCCAAAAGAGATTGCTAAAGGGTGACATTCTGCTTTGTTATACATTTTAAGTAGATAAAATGATCTTTTTTTATAATTTAGCCCCTCCCAAAAAGTTTTACTTTACTTTAAAGTAAAATTTTGCTTTATAGTACATTTTGTTTGGGTAAAATAAGCTTTCTTCAAAATTTAGCCCCTCCTCCAAAAAATTTCTGGATCCTCTACTGAATACCAGCAATAATAAATAAATTTCTGATGTCAATTTCTTGAACAAAGGATGATTTCTCTTTAAATCATTATGTATAAAAATTCAAATGTCAACATGCTACTACGTCATGTTAAGCTATTTTGTGGTGTTGAGTTTCAATGCTCATGAATAAAGGCTAGGAAAAATAAATAGCATTTTCGACTGATAGCGAAAATGCCGTCCCAAAAAAGGGACACTAAGCATAAATGGGTTAAATTTTCAAGCAACACACAATTTTACATAGTGGATTCATATTTACTTTACTACTTATTAGTTGTTGAATAATGAAATATATACTAACTAGCAGCGTGGCCCGCCGTTGCCCGTGCAATTTTTAGAGAAATGCCCATTGACCTTAAAAATAGATCGGAAAGGAATGTGAATCCTACAGCTGCAACGATGAAAAAAGGACATGGGAGTTCCCGCTGCAACGAAAAAAGAAAAATGAACACGGAACTTGATAGCATACAGAGGTTACCGGGAATTGGACGTAGCTAGGCTTGAAGGTGAATTTTTCCGCTGCAATGATAAAAAAGTACATGGGACTTCCCGCTGCAACAACAACAACAAAAGGAACACGGCGCCGGATAGCGTTTCTCCCCTTCTACCTGTCTGTTTTCTAACAGTCATTTATAGCTAATACTTACACAACTACTAAAAACATACAGAGTCCAGTCGTCGGTATGAGATTGTAAAGGAGAAGAATGGAAATCCTCCCGCTACAATGATAAAAAAAGGACATGGGTCTTCCCGCTGCAACGAAAAAAAAAAGAAATGAACAGGGGAATTGCCGGCGTACAGAGGTTACCAGGAATTGGACGTGGCTAGGCTTCTCTCCTTCTACACCCTCCAAAAAAGTATTCGAGTAAGAGATAAGTTTCCTGGTTTAGATTTGCGAATAATAATTGAGTTTTGAAAAACGTGCAACTTGACGGAAATATGGAAAGTCATATTTATACATAGCCTAATTTATATTCTATGATAAATAATTTTTAATATACGAAAGCAACGTAGGAAATTTATCTCTTGCTCGAATACTTTTTACCTATTGCGTTCTAACAGTCGTTTATCACTAATACCTACGCGCCTCATAAACTAATTATTTTTTATTCCAAATGCAGTAAGAAACACTGGAAGCAAATCCTTCGTCATATATACAGTAGATAAAAACTCAAAATAATTGTAGATGAATTAAAAATCCAGGTTTTATAATTATTTTATTAAGAATCCAGGTTTGTTTACATGTAATGTTCGCAATGGGTTTAATTTATTTATAAGTATTTTATGTGGCTCTAATTATTTAGTAACTATCTTCTGGAGGAACTGATAATTTGTGTAAAATACTATCATCAAATTCTTCGGAACTCATACTTCGTAATACAGCGATTTCAAATAAATCCCCCATGTTTGTTTATTTCTGACGGATTCAAGTTTGAAGTGCACGAACGACCTTCAGAATAAAAAAACATATGAAAAAATGAACATTGTCCGTGTCTGGTAACACTTCAGCCACGAAGCGTCACGCCCATTTTCCCCCTCTCGTTTTTCATTACCAGAGGGCTCCGAGAGCCGAAAACTGGACAAATATAAAATAAATAAAAAACTATCAATCCGATTAATTTCATTTTTTCGACATTATCTTTCTCTTGTCCTATTTAGTCAGTGTGCCAAATTTGGTCGAGATCCGACGAACGGTCTGGACGCCTATAGCGAGCAAACATATGAATGGTAGATTATAATAATTTAGCGCCTGACAAACAAGGAAATAATACTTTTTCTTATGCTCGGTACAAGAAAATTAATGATGATAAGGATTATCTTGGATCGAAAGCCTGCGACTTATCATCACTTAATAATATACATCAATTGCCTACTCTTAAATTTATAAAATGCACATCTTCTCGCTGTAAAACTTGTTCTTTTGCTGATACTGCAAATATTTGTAATAGTGGGTCTAATTTAAGCACGTTTTGCAAAGTATACAACTGTATCTATATGTTAACCTGTAATCAATGTAAAATAGCTTATATTGGCCAAACTAGTAATCCTTTACACCTTCGTATTAATCTACATCGAAATCATGTTAAGAACTATCCTAGTAATCTTTCTGGTAATAACTTTGAGTATGAACATTTTCATATGCATGGGTTCAATAATATTAATATCACTATTCTATCTATAAAGAAGAACCATAATGAACTTTTATTTTTAGAAAACTACTTCATCCAATTTCATAATACTAGTTATCCGTATGGTCTAAACCAATTAGGTCATAATAAACAATAAATATATTTTACTAGCACTACTAACACAAATAAATATTCTCCAATCTATAATACTTTAAACTTGTCTATATATAATAAAACACTTAGAACTTCTAGAGGTAAACGTAAAATGAGTAATAGTCCTAAGTATTCTAATAGTTATATAAAATCTGCTATTTTAAAATTATATAATTACTATACCAGTACTTATAATTGGATTAATATACGTACTTTCATTTACTACATTAAAAAGAAACTTTTAGTTAAGTATTTTTCTATTTTTTCAAATCTTAACATTTCTGGACATTTTTCTCACCTATTCTTCGATCTCATTGTTGCACGAGCCACTGCACTTACCGTAAACCTAACCAATAACAGTAATAATACACCTTCTAATTCTAACTTATTAATTACTTTCACAAATCCTGCAATCAATAACTTAAACTTCAATACAATATTTTCTACTAATAACACTTACCTTCCCATCAAAAATGTCATTATTAAAAAGTCCTTTAAATATCCCCTACCCTTTGGTAGGAAACTATTTAACTATAACTCCTTTTCGTAAACATATAACCCTTCTGATACACCACCCTGTATATGCAATGACAATCACTATAGGAACTTCATTAATAGGGATTATGGACACATCATTACTGGGGATCTAGCTATCATAAAAGATAGGTTAAAAAAACTCATGCAGAAGGGCTCTAAACACCGTATTCCTTCAAAACACTCTCTTAGTGGCATTGTAACACAATTCACATATGATTTAGATTTTTACATATATAATACTGCCTTAAAATACAGCACTCCTATTGAAGCCTTCACTACCTGGAAAGTAAAAGTACTTCCAATCTTTAAGCAAAATATTGCAAAATATGTAAAATATAGTTCTCCTGTCAATAGTCAATTTCATACTCAAATAGACTTTATAAAGCAGTATTTCATAATTACTTATGTAGATAAATCATCCAATAACTATGCTTTTTTTTGTAAACAGTTATATCATAGCTTGTTAGCCTCTACAATTGTAAATAACAGTATCTATTCCTCTACTAATTTGTCTACTGTAGTTTGTAACAAAAAAATTCTGGCTTTCTATAAACTTCTCAACCTACAACATAATAATCTAAACTATCCTTATATTGTACTAATCCTCAAATTTCATAAATCGCCTTTAAAGTTTCGAACTGTTACAATAGGATGTAATACATACAGCAATGTAGCAAGTAAACTTCTATTAAAGATACTGTCTGTTATGCATGAGTATTATATAAAACGTAATGATTACTCTATCTCTATAGGAAATAGTTATGATCTACGAAATACAATATGTACTATTAGTAATATTACCTCTTTATATACCTATGATTTTAAAGATCTATTTAACAATATTCCTCTTGACGACCTTTACAATGTAATTAATGAATTATTTGAAACTTGTGTTAACAATATTCAGCTCCCTTCCCATGTTGATGTAACTTATTTCAGTTGTCTATCTAAGTTTATTATCTATAATAATTTTATTCTACATAACAATAAAATATATCTACAAAATCATGGTATACCACAAGGTGGTTCAGCATCTAGTTACCTTGCAGATCTTTACTTATATTACTATGAAAAAGAATATACTAATACACACATCATTCTTAAACGATATATAGATGATATCTTACTTGTAAACACTACTAATAATAATAACATTATCTTCCCCATAAAATATCCATCTGCTCTGGAATTAATTAAAAATGATATGCTTAACAATTCTGTTAGTTTTCTAGATCTAAGTATCTCCATCACTCCTAGAAATAGCCTTTCAATATATATGATAAGCGTAAAGATTTTAGCTTTAAAGTAAATAGCTTTACTCATTTTTCCTCCTGCTTACATAAATCTGTATTTCGCAATATCATCTATAATCACTGCTGTAGAATCAAGTTTCTATGATCTGATGATTTTAAAGTCTCCAATTTTAAATCTCTATTTCTGTCAGCTAGACAATACAACTATCCCACTAAGTTCCTAAAATCTATTATATACAATTCTTGATAATGATGTGTCTAATGTCTTTGTTAATTTACTGGAGGTTGGGTGGGGTTTTGGTTTTAAGGTTGTAATTGGATGGTTGGGTCGGGCGGAGGAAGTTTTTCTCATTTGAAAAAAAAAATAATATGTTTGAAAACAATTTGGATGTGTATATGCATGCATATATATATCTGGAGGGATTAAAAAAAAACGGGGTTCCTATATTGTGATTATTCTGTCCTAAACATTATTTTTTATTTTTTTCTTATTTACTAGATTAATCTTCTGTCATACAATAACTTATTATACATACTTTGTCAATAATAATAATCATTATATATTTTAAACAATATGTTATATTTAATTTTGCTATACTATTTATTTTATTCAATCATTTTAATTTATTATTATTCAATATATATTTATTATATTAATATACCTGGATATTCTTAAAATTTAATAATATTACCTTTTAGTATTTGGCAACTCCTATACTTTCTTCTTTCCACTTTTACACTTTTATTTAGTGGCAACACCATTTTTCACTTTTTACAATTCTTAGCATTGGCAACACATATCAATTGTTCAAATGAAATTTCCATGTGCTAAAGGTCTGTTATGTAAAATTATAATTCCTATTTCTAATTTTTGTTATCTTTTTGATTTCTTCTTTCCTTTATATAGTAGGGTAGGGCCCAGATGTGTGGAGTTAATATCTCTTCTGATATGCCACACAACCGAAACCCTACTATTTGGTTTGCTGTAAATTATAATCCACTGTTTGTGGCCCCTGACGATGGTGACAGTGGTTATAATTTCCGTTCCATTATATTATCACAATAATTCTTGCACTTTATTTGGCTTCAAAATCTGGTTTCTAATTCTTGCTAATAGCTGTTATATTTTTATGCAAGATATGTCTTATTTGTAGTATGTTTTGTGTTTTACTTGTTAGTTATATATATATATATATATGGACAATAAGCGAAAATAATTACGTTTACTTAATTAATGTGTTTTCATTATTATTATTATTATTATTTGTTAACTATGATAAGCATTTTTGGTATGTATACAAAATATATTTTGATGTACGAATATTCATTGATTTATTCCTAATCCCCTACGCGAAGTGGTTTCAGTGTAAACCACCAATTTCTAGATCTTACCCCATTTTCGCAAAATTATATAAACATTAGTCAAATTTTCAAACAATGTATATTGTTTCCACAAAATGCTTACAATTAACATAAAAACGTGTGAAGGGAACCGGCGGCTTTGAGATTAAGGGCCTGTTTTACACTACGCCAATCGCCTAAGAGTACGTTCGTGGGTTCGATTAACATTCATGTCCTCGTTATTTAAATTTCCTTTCATTAGTAGTAGTAAAAGCTTTCATTGTATTGTCATATTTACTCGACGAGGATTTAAAAGCGCATTCTTAGATCTAAGCACACAAGTCCGAAAATAAATGTTCAAAATACAACAAGAATAGTAAACCGCGGAAATATGTAAGTACTTGGAAAAATTCCCTTCTTTATTTTATGCATGATTTACCGACTTACTTTAAAAGTACGTTGATAAAAGTTCTGCAAAATGATTTTTACTGAAGATTTTTGTATAAAATTTCAAGGGTTATTAATTTATATATTACATGAAAAAAATATTTTTTTCACAAATGCTTATATTTTTAGGTAGGCATTTGTTCACCCTCCAAAAAAAGTACTTGATTAAGAAATAAATTTCCTACGTTGGTTTCGTATACAGTAACCCCCCGTTATTACGCGCCTCGATTTATCGCGCATTTGGATACATCGCGCACTGTCTATATCTCTCAATCCTTCTTTCTGTACTCTTTTACTTTACACGAGAAGCATAAGTACATTTGAAAAATACATCTCCATCCACACAAAAGAGATACGATTAATAAATTTTCGCTCACCGATGTTTTCTGAAAAACAAGTTATGAAGGAAAAATCAAATCAAAATTACTTTGGATAGTTTCTTCAGCAGGAAATGACATGTGTATTTGAACACAAATTAAAAAAGGTAGATTAAACTTCTACGTTTATTATTTAAGTGATTATTTTTCATTACAGTACTTATACTATTAAGTTTATTATAGTTTAACTGCATGTAACCATAAAAGTAAAACTTCATCTTTTCACGCGTCACGACTCCCACCCCCCTCCGCCTGTTATATCTTCCTCCCGGATACATCGCGCATTTTTTATGTCTCCCGACAAGCGCGATATAACGAAGGTCTACTGTATTAAAAATTATTTATCATCGAATATGAATTAGTATGTATAAATATGACTTTCTATATTTCTGTCAAGTTGTGCGTTTTTCAAAAACTCAATTAAAATTAATTCAAAACTCAACTTCGCAAATCTAAAAAAGGAAATTTCTCTCTCTCGAAAACACTTTTTGGAGGGTGTACATTAAACAAGATTTTAACAAATTTGTGCTTAGGGTCTCTTTTTTCGGGACGCTCAAATTTTAGTATAGTCGCAAGAATCTGTAAACGTTATTTAATTTTTATAGCATTAATTCAAGACTATTAACCGATTTATGCATAGTGTCCCCATTTTTGGGACGGAATTTTCGCTATCAGCCGAAACATTATTTATTTTTCCTAACCTTTATTCACGAGTATTGAACCTCAACTCCACAAAATATTTTAGCATGACCAAGTTAGGATGTTGACCTTTCAATTTTTATACATAATGATTTTAAAAGGAATTATCCCTTGTTCAAGGGATAATTTCTTTTAAGAGCTTGCGAGCTTTCCAAAGAATTTTGCGAGCTTTCTTAAATTCTTGTTCAAGAAATTGATATCAGAAATTTATCTATTATTGCTGGTATTAGCAAAAATCGAAGGAAGTCCCAAAATTATCTGGGCAGAAATGGGTTAAATCTCAGTTCCCCAAATACTCAGCGATAACAATTTAATCCTGTCTTAGGCCATGGTAAGAATACTTACCACCTACGGTCTCTTTATTACATATCAATTATCATTAGTGAATTTTCTCATTTTTGTTCAGTAATGGATAAGTATTTCCCAGCAAACACACACAGGTTCTCTGAACGTCTATTAACGTCCAGAAGACGTTTTCTGAACGTTAATAGACGTTCAGAGAACCTGTGTGTGTTTGCTGGGTTTTTCCCAATAGATATAGATTCTAAATTATATTTAACTTATAAGCTTTCCTTTGTTTCGTATTTTTAAAGAAGCCCGCATAATTATCCGAAACATGAGGGTAAGAATAAACGCTCTTAATGATACATTTTTGCATTTAATTGCGTGTTCAAGCAGCAATTAGTTTTCTCTGATTTTGTGACTAATTAATTTACTCTACTTTAGAATTTATATGTTTGTGTAATACTTGTTCCTTTATTTTCACGTCAGATATTAAGTAGAAGAAAAATGTATGACTTAATCCTAAAAGCTGGGCCAGAAAATTCCCAAGTTTTTTCGATTCTTTGCACATAAACTCGCCTGAGAAAGGGTTAAAATGCGAATCTTTCACTATTTTATTCACACGTCTTAGAAAATAAATACATTCCTCATATCCGACAAATAGACGAAATATATTTATCGCTACAGGCATCAACTTAAATTTGAAAATGTCATGAAAAGAGTCGGGTGTTCCTAAGATCAGGGTTCGTACGTATCAGATTTGCTAAAATTCCGAACTTTCGAAATATGTCTTAGTTCGGACATATTTCGGCTTTGGCATTTTGGTTGGCACTTTAAGGGTTTTGATATTTTTTATAAATACGAAAAGACGTTCTGGGAGAGGGGGAAGGGGGATTCGTTCAAACAGATGCATGACAGCCAGGTGTGCTTCGTACGTTCCGAGTACAGGAAAAGATTCACCGAATGGAGAAAAAATCCATTACATATTTCAGACTATATTCTTTTAAAAATTAAAATTAAGTAAAATTAAGTTAAGATTTTTTTTCAATTATTATTTTTAATAGCGCGAAAATTGTTGACTCGGAGTTAATATCAAGTTTTTAAGAGAATATTTTTATAATTTCTCTGCGGACTTAAAAATTCAAAACACGCTGATAAAGGCTATTTTTCCACGATTTTTAAAATTTCGTTAAATAAACTAATTAAGCTGTATGATATTCCATAACAGCTCGTTTAAGAAAGCATTCTCTGCACTTTCCGATGCTATAAAAAATATAGTTTTCGGGCAAAAATTCAGCTCACACGATAACGCAAAATGCGCGATAAATGTCCGAAAACTGAACAACACATAAAATAAAACTAAAAATCGGATTGAAAATTTCTTTTTTCAGCTTTTTCAGCAATAGCTTTCTCACGCCCTATTTAGTCAGGGTGGCAAATTTGGTACAGATCCGACGAACGGTCTAGGCGTCTATAGCGAGCAGACAAACGCCAAACAGACAAGAAAGCTATCATATATATATATACAGTAGAAACCGCGTAAGTGCACATCGACGTGGCAACAAAATTATGTGTTTTTAAACGGTTTGTGCAATCATGCGAGCTTTCTTAAATTAACATATGCAATGCAATTTCTCATTAAAAATCTGAGTATTTGATATTAAATAGTATATGTAGTTATATATATATATATATACAAAAAACACAGATCAAAACAATTAAAGGATATTGTAAGTTTTATATAAAATAAAGATATAAGCGACATTTTTTTTGCCGAAAATGGAAGAAGAGAATCACAAATGCAAATTTTTCTGATTTCAAACTGTGGAGTATGCTAATTTTGAGTTCGACGTCAGAAACGTCACTTCAGCGGCAGCGAATGAAATTGGACTTTCAACTGAATAAAAGACAATGAAGACAAGGATGATCGGCATTCGGTGACTGCTTTGTTTCGATGAGTACGATGTCTCAGCGAAGTCATTTAACCGATTCAGAAGCTTGGAGAGTTGTCGGTAGGTTAGAAGGGGGCCAAACTCAAGCCGAAGTAGCGCAAGCCATTGGAGTGTCACAAAATGTGATTTCCAGTATCTGGAACCGGTTTTTGGCGACTGGAAGTGCAGGCCGAAGACCAGGGCAAGGTCGTAGACGGGCAACAACGCCCAATGAAAATCGTTATTCAGTGTTAACGGCTCGGAGACACCGGAATATGAACGCTACTCTTCTCCAACAACACCTTCGCTCGGCAACTGGCACCACGGTTTCAACTCAGACTGCCCGAAACCGGCTCCATGGTGTAGGTCTGTATGCTCGCCGACCGATGGTATGTGTTAGACTAACATCAAGACATCGTCGCGACCGCAGGGAGTGGGCAACAGAGCATGTGAACTGGAGGAGAAATGAATGGAGCAATGTTCTTTTTTCTGACGAGTCCCGTTTTTAAGTTCATCCTCATAATAGGCGTATTTTCATCTGGATGGACTGTGGCAGTAGGAATAATCCTGCGTTCGTGCACGAAAGTGTCAGCTTTGGCGGTGGGGGAGTGTTGGTGTATGGTGGCATCTCCATTGACGGGCGCACAGACCTCTACATCATTCGAGATGGACCTCTGACTGGTCGCCGATATAGGGATGAGATCCTCAGACCTATTGTAGTCCCTTAAGCTGCAGCAATCGGAGATGACTTCATTTTAATGGACAATAACTGCAGGCCACATCGTGCTAACCTGGTGGAGGATTTCCTTTTCGAGGAAGGAATCGTACGAATGGAATGGCCAGCGTGTTCTCCAGACATGAATCCAACAGAGCACGTTTGGGACGCTCTAGGAAGACGAGTTGCGGGCCGCCAACCACCCCCACAAACTCTCCAAGAACTCGAAAGAGCTCTTCTAGAAGAGTGGGACAGAATACCCCAACTCGTGATTAATAGCCTCATTGACTCCATGCCTCAAAGGTGTTCAACGTTGCTGGCCGTCCGTGGAAACCATAACCCCTACTGAAAATGATTTCCTTTGAAGAAAACACCTTTTCTTATTCTTTTTTTCTCATATGCACAAATTGTGTTCTTTTTCCTTTTCTACACAAATGCGCAATAAAATGCATTTTTTCTGCCAAACATGTGTAATTTATTCTCATATAACCTACTACGTCTGTCGACCATTTATCAATCAGCTAAAATGTTTCCCAGCCACAAGATCCACCTAAAACCGCAATATCCTTTAATTGTTGAGCAGTGTATATGTATATCTGTATTTGGTTTTCCTCGTTAGTTTTATAATTATTACTTAATGTATAATAATTATGAATAAAAGTAATTACATTTCAAAGTTTATTACGCGTAACTAAGTAGAAAACAGAGCTAACTGATGCTTAGTATGCATAGCTACTAAGCTTAACTACCCAAAAACTTTTAATGTAGAAAATGAAAATTTTAAGTTTGATTATTACAAGAATGTAGATCAATTAAATAAAATAATGGTAATTTATTAAATATTCAAACATACTCAAGTAAACATTATTACATAATCAGTTGAAGAAGTTCGTTAATTTTTTCTGTACAAGATTTCTTGAAATATGCTCAAAAAAGTGATCAGTTAATGCAATTAATGTTTTTCATATCAAAGTTATTGGAGGAACAGTGATCACTCACCACTGAAGTTGGCATCACTTCATTACTACCAAGCGGTCTCTGGAGATTTCTCAGATAAACTGCAATTTCCTTCTTTTTAGTTTGTTTTTGGATGTATGTGCACTTATGCGATCAGATTTCCATTGTAAAAACAATTTTTTAAATGTGAAATATGTGACACTGTAGCGGTTTATGTACTTATGAGGTAGGTGTGTACTTATGCGGGTTAACAAAACATCAGATGCATAGGGGAGAAATTCGGGGGTTTCATACCTTGTGCACTTATACGGTTTCGACTGTATATAGATTATGAGAGACTTACCATAAAAATAGTCCAAACATAATTGAAACAAGTAAGTTTTCAAACAAATATTCACAACTTCGTATAGCACAGAGACACAAATTAAAGGATCAGGAAGGATTGCAAAAGACGAGGCCGTGATTTAGATGTTCAGGGCTTGTCCACCTCTACACTACTTGTTTAAGCGTACGGTCGTGGGTTCGATTTCCTCTCATCCCCTGGTTGTTTAAACTTTCTTTCTCTGTGATTGTAAAAACTCTATAACCTGTTATTGAGTTGTCCACATTCATCGACGATAACTTATTAGCGGTTTCTTTAAACTAAGCAAACAAATCCGAAAATAAATGTTCCAAATACAACAACAACAACACGATTGCAAAAGCTAATAAATGTAAAGCCATGTGTTAAGCAGATCGATTTTCAAAAGCCCATGGGCAACAAACTGGATTCTTTTCCGACTCCAATGTGCATGCTCAGCCTCTTCAGTTTACTGCGTATGATCTGAGATCAGTTTATTGCGTATGATCTTCAACGACGTAATCTAAAAGGTAAAAGCTCCCTATTTTGTCGATTTTCAGACATGTACAATTATCCATTTTATGTCATTTCACTGACTAGTGTGGATTATCTATAATACATCTACAAAAGAACTTATTCTGGATAGTCTATATCTAGTTTTGGCCTATTCAACATATTTTCTGTATTGCAGAATTATGTACATAAATTGATGTCTAATGGATGTCTTTGTCTATGTATACATGGACGTATTACGGATGAGTTGAATCAGAAACAGAAATAAAATTGACAAGTATATGCTATCTGGTACGCTAAAATACAAATTATGGAAAATGTTTTTACGCCGTTGTACATCCAGGGCCGGCCACAGGGGGGTTGCTGCGGATGAAAAGCACCCATTTCATAGGGGCCCCGAATCAAAGTACCTTTATAGTTTTTACTTTGTCTCACAGCGTGGGAAATTTCAAAGATGTCTTTAAATTATACAAGTTGACTGATAGTTTTGTTCAGTGGCTGCACAAGGGTGGGGTCCAAGGGGGTCTGGACCTGCCCCCCCCCCCAAAAAAAGAATTATCAACTTTTCCTAAAATCCTAAAATTCCTAATCCTAATCCTAAAATTCCTGCATCCTAAAATTATCATGTAGTTCTTGACATTTTAATATGTTAAAAGACTTAATCAATTTTTTACTTTTAGCATTTAACCCATAAGGCGCCGGTACATATTTTAACAGTATTTTTAATGAAACCATAGGTTTTTATTAATGCATAGAAAGTCTTCAAAGCAATGAGTAAAAAAAAAATCCAAAAAATTAAAATATTTAAGAGAAACAGCATGTTCCCAAAATGGGAACGTTGGCGTTTAGTGGGGGTAAAGCTGTTTTTTCTTTACTTTATACTAATGCACAATTTTGACAGATATTTTTAGATGTTTTAATTATGAGATGGAGCATATCAAACCCAAAATCAATATTTTCAGATATAAGTTTTTCTGATCACACCGATTTCTTTCACAAATTTTACTAATATTTAAAATTTGTGAAAAGCTATGTTACACATTTTAGATATTGCATAATTATTTACTTAGATGTATAGAAATTTTTGTGGCATGTTATTGAATATCATCTTTGTTTTTGGTATTAATTATTAATAGAATGATATTTTATTGTATAACTTTTGTTATCTTGTTAAGTAATTTTAAAAAATGTTTTACCTGGCTAAAATCATTTTACCTGTTCAAGAAGCATTTTCATTATGCATATCTTCATTTTCTAGTACATGTCTTCTTGCGGCAAAGAATGATATCCAGAAAATAATATTAATGCTAAAAATTTTCGTAGCTCCCTTTCTGTGAAAGAAAATCTTAAGTTATTCTTTTGCGTTGCATACCCCCGAGTTTCTGTGATAATCAGATTAATAATTTCGTCATCGCAAAACATTCTGAATATTTGTGCCAATTCTGGATACGTTTCTTCTAATATACTAACGGGATCTTTTATTATAGGCGATATATCTAAGCATTTCGACTAGTCAGTTTTCCTTGTTTGAAATCTTAGACAGGGTTTTCTCTTTCCGTTTTTTGACTTTCTTTTTCACGTTCTTAGCTTTTTTTGTCTCTGGTTCTTAAGACTTGTCTGAACTTTTATTATTATACTGTCTTCGTTTGATATTTTTCTTTTCCTTTTGGTAACTATACCACAGTTTTCCTTTGTATTCCTTTTTAAATTTAGTGAAAGTTCCACTTCCCTACATACACCTGGAGGCAAATCCTCGCCTAGATTGTTTTCTTGTATATTCTCTCTTCATCTGTAACTACGCCAGTATCAGTAGGTAAACAGACAATTTCTGAATCATCCGAATCGGATAATCATCAGAATCTAACTGCTGGAAATAATCCAACGCTTTTTGTACTGTTCTAAACTTCGCAGCCATTTTTTCTAATGTAAGCTTAGACTTGAACTAAGCATTGCACAGCGAGTATACAAGGCATACCACGTGGTGCAATGTCTGTGATAAAACGGCTTATCATGTGATAAAACCGTACCTGCTACGATGGCAGTAGAGGCAGTAATCCCCAACTACAAAAGCTAACAAAAGCACCAACGTTCCCATTTTGGGAACAATTCATTCTTTTGAGTATTGTGAAGGATGTATTATAAGTATCTACTTCGGATTGATATTATTTCACACAATGAAGAGTTTTAAATAAATTTTGACCCCCTACAATACTTTTTAATAATAATAATATTTTAATCTATCAATCCAAATACACAAAAAATCAAAATTTGACATTTTAAAACTAACTATAAAAGATACAAAATTCAAGGCAAACATTTTATAAAAATCGGAGAAGCTACCACGTATACTCAAGATTAAAATACAATAAACTATTTTTTAAATTATCAAGAACTTTCTCAGGAAAAAAAAGTGATGTTCCCAAAATGGGAACGTTGGCGCTTATGGGTGTACACACAGTTCAGAAACATTTTAAAGTATAAAGGCCAAAGCAGACTTCAGTGCGTTTCCATACGTTAGAATAGGAACTCAATATATTTTTCAGTATCTCGAAGACGGATTGCGAAGAAAAGTGCCACCATTATGTGCTTGGTGTGCTTTTGTGATTTCACGGGTTACCCTTTGTCGGCGAATCCCGACTGGTCATTAAAAGCCTATAAATTCTTCGACCCTGAATTGTTTTCCCTCTTTTACAAAGCCTGCATGTGCAAATTAACCATTAAAAAACTCCCCTCATACCCTGCAGCGTCCGGCAGTCGCACTTGAGTCTGCGTTGGCTTTATGTATCTTGAGGAGCGGGGTGTCTTTATAAAAAGTGATCATGGGCATGATAAAAATTTTGTTCCGTAGTTTTTCAGGTGTCACAACTTTTTGATCTGGATTCCCTTTAAGAGACAGAATTTTGTTACGCATTTTTTCAGGTGGTTGGTTGGCGTCACAATACCTAACAACCACCTGAAAAAATGTAGATGTGTAGGTGGTTTATGAGCTGGACCCCCTCCTAGACAGAATCCTGTGTGCGCCACTGGTTCGTTACTACTCTGCATCTCTGAGAACTAAAACACCACTCTTTCTACGTACAGTATTCTTTGACAGTATGCCTCAATTCTACTTAAATATCATTAATCTCTTTCATCTTTCACCGTGGGAGGAGAGAAATATCAGATCTGGATATAAAATGACCTATCATTATCGAATGTTTTAGAAAAACGAAAAACAAGGAAGAGTAGAAGAGGATTGTCTTGTGAAAACCGAGGCCTGATTAATTAATACCTTCGAGGGCCTCCCCTTTACAGACGAACCTTGTTAATGCGAATTATGTTTTGCGCGTCCGGTGTTACTTTCAGTTAAGAGTACTACGCAAAGAAAAAAAAATGACCACATGTATTTGGTTACCTTTGAAAGTATGAGAGCAAATTTGCAAGTTGAGATTTTTCGTTTACAGCTGTACAAATGAGTTAGCCAAATCCTGTTTTGCTGTTACTCCTGCTCTCAAAGTTATTAACCTGAAGTTATTAGAAGGATCTGTTTGTATTAGACTCTGTACGTGTCTATTGATGTCTGTGTATACATGTTATATATTTTTTAAAAACATTTTTTAGCCATAACTTGAATTTTATAGCTTTTCAAGGGCCTAAATTATGGATTAAATTTTATCAATTTCATCATCGCATTTTCTACATTTGAAGAAAGTACAATTACCCAGATTGCAAGTAATTAGTTATTTTTAGTCAAAAATTTTTAAATTGTGATTAAATTTTACATGCATGAAAGCTGTAAATGCTTTTTGATTTTTTTCGGATACTTATAGTTACGTCGATTTAATCCCTATGCTATAAATGAAAAGTAAGCTAAATTCTATAATCAGATGAAACACTTATTCTGAACTAGAAAAAGTCACTAGTTTTAAGAGTTTATTAAAAATTAGAAAGCTAACATTAATGTTCTTTCCATCTCCAATATACGAAACTGATTAATCGATACTAACCCCTTCCCTAACCGCGTGTAGGTAGTTAGCAGCGCAATCGTTTTTCTTTTTAAATTTATTTACCAAACTTTACAATCGTATATAGTTTCATGAAATTATAATATTATAATTACATATAGGGAAATATAATTACACAACGGAAAAAAAAGAAAATGATATATTGTAATTTAAAACATCACGTCACGTCATAACCATTAATACATAAACACAAAATTATTCAACAAATTTAGGGCCATTAATACATACCCACTGCAATAAGAAAAAAGTAAGAAATGGAATGGAATATCTGTATCAAAAGAGACGAATCGAAATAGTTACGGGACTGAAACGGGAAGGTACCGAAATGGCGGGACTGAAATGTCATGGACCGACGATGCCTTGATGTTAACCTAACATATAACATTTGTCGGCGAGTATATAAACCTGCAGCGTGAAGTCAGTTTTGGACCGTTTGAGTGGAAACTCTTGTGCCAGTAGCCGAATGAAGTTTGGTGTCTCCGAGCCGTTAGCGCTAAATATCGATCTTCATAGGGCGTTATTGCAAATCTACGAACTTGCTCTGGTCTTCGTCTTGCATTTCCAGTCTCTATGAAAAGGTTACAAATCCTTGATATCACACTTCGTGCGACTCGAATGGCTTCTGATACTTCGATTTTTGTTTGACCCCCCTTCTAACCGACCAACAACACTCCCAAGCTTCTTATTCAGTGAAAATCCTTCGTTGAAACATTGCACTCATCAAAACAAAGCACTTACGAAATGTCGATCATTCTTTTACACTTCATCTTTTATTAAGTTGAAGGCCAAATTTCGTTCGCTGCCTAAAGCATCGTTTCTGACGTCAAACTAAAAATTTGCATACTCCGAAGTTTGAAAATGTGAAAAAATTGCATTTTTGACTGCCTTCTTCCATTTTCTGCAAAAATTTTTCTCCTATACCATTATTTTATGTAAAACTTACAATATCCTTTAATTGTTTTGTGAGCAATGTATAAAAAATCAATCCCGCCCCCGTCCTCAGCGGGCCTCGGTAAAATTATCAAACGTTGACCGGTTCGCGGTGATAAAAAGGTTGGGGGACCACTGTTTTAGCGTACTAAAAAACTGTAATGTCATATGGAACAAGTCTATTAACAAAAAGCTAAGGTGACCAGCAGCAAGAAAGTACCAAGGGAGTGTATAGGGAGTCTAACAACCCCTCCCCACAACCTAGTGATAAGCATGAATGAATGAAATCAATCAATTAATCGATTATTAAATCCATTCGAATCAATCGATTTCGAAAAATTCATTTGAACCCCCCCCTTCCCCCCTTTGTAAAAGGGGGGAGGTGGGGCCCTCACTGTTTCCCCCCTTTGTAAGAGGGGGGAAACAGTGCAGGGCCGAAGAATTTATTGGCTTTTAATCAGTTGGAATTCGACGACAGAGGATAACCCGTGAAACCACAAAAGAACTCCAAGCACAAAATGGGGGGCACTTTTCTCCGCAATCCGTCTTCGAGATACTGAAAAATACATTGAGTTCCCATTGTAGCGCACTGAAACGCACGTGAGTCTGCGTTGGCCTTGACGCAATTTGCTTCCCATATAGCGCATCTTGCGCTATGACGTCACGCGGTTCTTTCCCCCCTGGGTGACCGTGAAAAACTCACACTTCGAACAGATTCGCCAGAGGAGAAGACCGATTTCTGCTTGGGGGCCCCAAAAAGGCATGATATTGAATCTGTATTTTTGAACGTGTAGACTATACATAGTAATTTGTAAATAAATTGTACATAATTATATTAGACCTGATTTGGATTTTGAAAAATAGAATTTATGCCACACTGAACCGCCACGATAACATAAACTGTACGGACTGACTTCCGTCACAATGGCGCATCGGCCGGGAAAGTGTACCACGGGCCTTGAATGGATAAGGTGAATATTGAAATACTTAATACTTTGGAATTAGCACAATCCAGTGTTCGAAAACTGCTCAAGGTAGGATTTTTCCTTTATTTTTATGAAAAATGGCTGACGAACTATTCAAACTAAAAACGAAACGAAAAGTATTAAGAACAGCAGTTTCGAAACATCTTAAGAACATTGAAACTGAATTTGAAAAAGAGGCTGCCGATTCTTCACTTCTTGAAGAATATTTAGAACTATTAACTAGTAAATCGGATGAGTTAAAAGTTATCGATGCGGCAATTGAACCGCTCTTAGAATCAAAAGATTTTGAAGCTGAAATTACAGCTAGTGAAGAATACATTGAAAAGGTTTTATTATGGAAATTTAAATTAAATAGAAAGTTGAACAAAAGCAAAAAAGTCGAGGTTAACGTAACTAAAAATGACGTTTCAGAAATAAAATCTTAACAGAAACGAGTTCGTCTGCCAGAATTAACCATTCCAAAATTTTATGGTGATTACTTAAAATGGAATAAATTTTATAATTCATTTAAAGTATTAATTGATGACAATGACTCTTTAAGTGAAACTGAAAAATTTCAATATTTGCGTTCGTTCCTTGGAGGAGCGGCTTTAAACGCAATTGAAGGTTTCGATATTTCAGACAACAATTATGATGAAATGATTAAATTGTTAGAAAACAGATTTGGTAAGCGAGAAATAATCATCAACACGCATATGAATAAATTATTGAATTTGAGTCTAGTTTACAAAGCGAGTGATGTATCGAAACTTAGAAAACTATACGACGCTATCAAAACACATGTGTGCAGCTTAAATTCTTTAAATGTAAAACCGGAATCATACAGTAATATGTTTATCCCAGTTCTATTTAAAATACTTCCATCAGATTTAACCTTGAATTTAACAGACAAAACCCTAACAGACCTAAACCCTAACCCTAACAGACAAAACCCTTTTCTAGGATGTATAGTGTGGAAGCACTGTTAAAATTCCTTCATACTGAAGTTTTATCTAGAGAAATGAACGCCTTGCTGGTTCCCCTCTCTTCAGTCCAGAGAGAAAATCTCGGGCGACTGGCGTCAAAACAAAGTCATAATTTAAGTTCCGCGGTGCAGCTTTTGACACCTTCAAGTGGATACAATTCGCAAACCGCTGACGATAATCTCTGCGTGTTCTGTAAAAAATCAAAACATACTGGAATTTGCGAATCTCTCTGGGTTCAGGAAAAACGAAATATTATATTTCGAGAAGGTAGATGTATGCTCTTCTTAAAGCGAAAACATATAAAAAATGACTGCAGATCAAAACAACAATCCTGTCCTCTTTGCAAAAAAAAAAAAAAAATAGAAAATAGGCGAGATAATGAATCTAATATCGAAATTGAAGCCCTCGTAACAGACCGCGTAACGGGTACGGAAATTCCACCCGCTGACTTGAAATCGGAAATTACACTCTCGAAATTAAAAAACCTAAAACTGGCCGATTCCTTTGAAGCTTCAGGGGGTATTGACCTCTTGATTGGGTGTGATTATTATTACAACATAGCTAGTGGAAATTTGAAAAGAATAAACGAAAATCTCGTAGCGACAGAAACAATGTTTGGCTGGTGTATACAGGGAAAAACTGATAACACTCCATGATCTACGGTTGCGTTAAACGTAATGGTTGAAGAAAAATTTATTTCGGACCAGATACAAAAATTTTGGACTCTTGAAGGGTTGGGGATCCATCCAGAAAACGAAATCGTTGATTCTTCGGACGATAATGTTTTACACAAATTTGAGTCGGAAATTAAATATGAAAATTCTCGATATAAGGTTAAATTACCCTGGAAACCAAACACAAAGCATCTTTTAGAAAGTAACAAAGATGTTGCTCTAAAAAGATTTCAGAAATTAAACAACACATTTAAGATTGATAACACTTTATTTGACCAGTATAAAGAAGTTTTAAAAGACTATGAGCTGAAGAATATTATAGAGCCTGTTCCAGAAAATGAACAAAATAATAACACCACATTTTATTTGCCTCACAGGGCCGTAATTAGAAGCGACAGAACAACTAGTAAATTGAGAATAGTTTTTGATGCTTCGGCTCATAAATGAAATACGCTTTCTCTTAAAGATTGCTTGTACACAGGTCCAAACTTATATCCAGACATATTTGAATTACTCATAAAATTTAGGCAAAATTTAATAGCCTTTACGGCTGACATTAAGCAAGCAATTTTACAGATCGAACTAAATGAAGAAGACAGGGACGTTACACGATTCTATTGGAAAGATAATCCCTTTGATAATGATGAAAATTTAAAAATGTTCCGATTCACAAGAGTTTTATTCGGGGTAAAATCAAGCCCATTTTTACTCGCCGCTACTATTAAACACCACCTTAAGAGGTACACAGAAACCCATCCAGAAACATTCGAATTCCTGAGCAACAGTGTTTATGTAGACGACGTCATTAGTGGTCAACCGGACGTAGAACGCGCGTTCAAAACATCACTTGATTGCATTAGCATTTTCAAAGACGCGGGAATGACTTTGCATAAATGGCAAACAAATTCGAAAACACTTGGAAATTTGTGGGTTAAGGAAGGTATCACTACGAATGAAACTCCGAAGGATTTTGAAGAAGTGAAGCCTCCCTTCAAGGTATTAGGAATCGCTTGGGATAGTGCAGAAGACGTTTTGTTCTTCGACATTGACAACTTGGTGACATTTCTGTCTAAAAGGAAAAACACCAAACGTTTTCTTCTACAAGTTATTGGCAGAATTTTCGATCCCGTGGGTTTCTTGGGAGCTTTCATTTTGAGAGCAAAATTTATAATGCAAGAGATTTGGTCTTCTAAAATCGACTGGGATGATGAGCTACCGCCTGATCTTAGTTTTAAATGGAAAGCTTGGTATGAAGAAATTGATTAACTGAATCATCTCAGAATCTCCCGTTATTATTTAGGAGGAATCACAGAAGCTGATGTAAAAGAAATAGAGCTTCATAGCTTTTCAGATTCTAGCTTAAAAGCTTACGGCTGTGTAGTATATTTGAGAATTATTTTGAAGAATGACACTTTCCAAACAGTATTTGTTGCCTCCAAGAGTAGAGTTGCCCCTCTAAAATCTCTTACTCTTCCAAGATTGGAGCTTTTAGGAGCACTCTTGGCCGCTAGATTGAGTATCAAGATCGTAAAATGTTTGAAATATAAAGTAACCCCCTTTTATTGGACGGATTCACAAATAACCTATTTTTGGGTTAGTGGAAATTCCGAAAGATTCAAGCCTTTTGTCAAAAATAGAGTTGAAGAAGTACAGAAACTAACTGAAAGCAGCAACTGGCGTTATTGCCCTGGAAAAGATAACCCCGCTGACCTTATATCACGAGGAACTACAGTTAGTAATTTGAGGAATTGCCAACTTTGGTGGCACGGACCACCTTGGCTTTTGCAGTCTTCTGAATTTTGGCCCTCTGGCAAAGTCGACGTTATAAAAGAAGAAAATTTGGAGTACAAAAAGAAATTTGCTCATTTTCAACAATATGAATGTGTCGTAAAAGAAAAAGACGAATTATTCGATATTTCCAAATATAGCAGTCTCATGAAAGTAATAAGGATTACAGCGTGGGTGAGAAGATTCGTTATGAACCTTAAATGTCCTGTGAAAAATCGTGATCCTTTAGCTGCTGAGGAAATTATTGATGCGGAAAAATTTTGGATCCAAAATGAACAGAGACACTTTTTCAAAGAAGAGTATGAAACACTTAAGAGCAAAAATTCCATAAAAAGAAGTTCCTCTATATTTAATTACATGCCCTATCTATACGCAAACGAACTGCTTCGATTAGGAGGCAGGCTTGAATTTTGTGATTTGTCCATTAATGAAAAACATCCAATTATTTTGCCCAGAAATTCTTGGTTGACAACTTTGATAATGCGCCAAGAACACGATAAAGTCATGCATGGAGGAGTAGCCAGTACTCTAACAAAAGTTCGATCAAATTACTGGATACCCAAAGGACGACAGTTTGTCAAAAGTATTATCAAGAGTTGCATTGTCTGTCAAAAATATCTCTCCAAACCAGGTGATCAACTTACAGCTCCATTATCAGGTGATCGAATCCACCAGACTCCTGTATTCTCTGTTTGTGGACTTGACTTCGCAGGTCCCCTTTATGTGAAACATTCTGCAGAATTGAAAAAAATGTACATTGTTTTGTTTACATGCGCTGTCTCGAGAGCGCTGCACTTAGAATTAGTTACTGATAAGACAACCGATTCCTTCCTGCTTGCCTTTCGGAGATTCCTAGCAAGAAGAGGAAACTGCAGAATAATATATAGCGACAATGCCAAGACATTCAAAAAAGGGAAAAAGGAAATTGAAACTTTGACGACTATCTTATTTAACAGCTCAGTTCAAGACTATGTCGCTAAGGAAAGAATTTTATGGAAGAATATAGTAGAAAGATCCCCATGGTGGGGAGGATTTTATGAGCGTTTAGTTAAATCCGTCAAAGAGTGTCTACGCAAGGTTCTCAGGAAAGCACTCCTGAACTTTGAGGAAATGTCGACTGTGCTTGCTGAGGTAGAAGCGGTGCTCAATCTTAGTCCATTGAGTTATGTGTATGGTGAGAATGATGAGCCAGGCCCTCTCACACCCATGCACTTTTTGAATTTCGGTCAAAACCAACCGATCTATCCAGTTACATTTGCCCAGATCATCGAAAGTGGAGCCGATAAGTCTTCTCTCCTGAAGAGGAGAAAATATCAGATGTTGCTTTTGAAGCAAATGTGGCGGCGATGGAAACGACAATATCTGTTAGACCTCAGAACAGCCCATTCTGTGAAGAATCCAAGATCACACTCTGAATTCAAAGTCGGTGATGTCGTACTGATCGAAGGCGATGCCAAAAACAAGCTTCTGTGGAAGCTTGGCAGAATAGAAAAGGCCCTACCTGGACGCGACAACAAAATTCGCTGCTATGAACTGAAAACTAGCAGTGGACTAATGAAACAGACTGTACAGCATTTGTATCCTTTTGAACTCTGAAAGCCAATTTTTGCAAAATTGATAACCTAGAACTCTAAAATCTCATATTTTCTTGCCATTTATATTTACTTTTCTTAAATTTTAGTTGTATTATTCTTGTGCATTCTTAAGCTTAATTTGTATCTTGTATTGTGATTGCAAATTGAAAATTTTGTAGATTTTTGATGTAATTTTAGAATTAGTTTTGATAATTTGTGTGATTGATGTGAACTCCTGAAGGAGTTCAGGTGGGGAGTGTGACGCAATTTGCCTCCCATATAGCGCATCTTGCGCTATGACGTCATGCGGTTCTTTCCCCCCTGGGTGACCGTGAAAAATTCAGACACACTTCGAACAGATTCGCCAGAGGAGCAGACCGATTTCTGCTTGGGGGCCCAAAAAGGGCATGATATTGAATCTGTATTTTTGAACGTGTAGACTATACATAGTAATTTGTAAATAAATTGTACATAATTATATTAGACCTAATTTGGATTATTATTGAAAAATAGAATTTATGCCACACTGAACCGCCACGATAGTAGTGTAATATTGAGAGTACCACGCCACTCGAATCCGGGCGGAGCAGCGGAGCAGGGGAGCAGGTATTGCACAACGGGCGGAGCAGAGGTTACACAATCCACGATGTGCTAAGAGGGGAGGTGGAGTTGAGTGACAGCTGATGGAGGAGAATTTGGTCGGAGCAGGGGAGACGGAGTTGAGTGACAGCTGGTAGATAAGACTGAGGGTGCAGATTTTTCTTTTTCTTGCATCATTCCTAATAGAGGGGACTCGGAAAAAAATTTGATTTTTTTCTAATAATTACTGACTACAACTATTTATGTAGAGACCGTCTTGCAAAGTATAAAAGAGATGTGATTATGAAATAGGAAGTAATTGTAAGGATGACTCTTAGAAAAAAAATTTTAATTTGTGTTTTTTAGAATTTTGAATGTGAATTTTTCAGACATAGAAAATTATGCTGAGATACGAACTAAGAATATGTAAAAGAAATTACAAGCTAATGGTTTCATTATTGAAGATAAAAATTAAAGTTGGGTTTTAACTAGTAGAATGGTATATGTTTTATGCAAACTTTTACAGAATAGTAGAAATAATTGTGTTTAATGTTAGGATAACGATACTTTGTGGGATTTTTTTTTTTTTTTAGCCATAAAATGGTATATGTTAATTTTTCAGACGTAGAAAATATTGGATTTGTGTTTTTGAAATTCTAAATGTGAATTTTTCAGACATAGAAAATTTTGCGCAGATATGAACTAGGAAGATTTACAAGGGATTACCATTCTTTTAGCTTTAGATTTTTTTTCAGTTAACTAAAATTAGTTAAAATTATTGATGTCTACCATCTAAATAAAGAAAATACGTTTCAGATTTTTAAAAAAAAATCATTATGGTAAAATTTTGTTTAATAATGAAACTTAGAAACTATTTTAGTGAAAGCGAAATCTACTGTATGGATTTGCCCCTAAAAGTTAACTTCACAGTACACCCGTTGACTTAACAGCTATACTGTAAAGATTTAGCTATTTTCTTCTTATACGTGTAAAAATATCATGTCCCACCCTACAACCGGTACCACATTATAATGTAAACATTTTACAGAATAATAGAAATAATTATGTTTAACCTCCCGACTGTCTACAGGTTCGAGCATTTCGGGCAACAAAGCGTACTTCGTGTTGGATCACAAATCCCTTTAAACGGTACAGGCCTAACAAGAAATTTTTCCATCGAAAAAAGCCAGTCTATTTTCGTTCCCCCTCTGACGATCGACGCCCCGTGGTGCTTGGTTGGTGAGGAGCTGAAGCTATCGGTCATCCCCTGAAGCTAATTACTAGAATCGTGTGTCAGGAGAAATGGTTTTCTTCTGGTTAGGGGTGATGACCCCCCCTCCCTTCCCACCCACAGAATTCCAACACTCTATTGAATCTTCGAAAGACTAGTTTTTTTTTTTTTTTCGATGTATGAACATGAATATTGTACTTTTTCTCTCTGCTTGTCCTAGAAGAAAGACCGTTTTTAGTGCAGAATAAAATGTATGCATCTTACTAATACACTGCTGGCCACCCAAATTGCAACACCAAGAAAAACAAGAGATATCACAACAAAATTTATTGTGTAGATAACACGTTGACCAAGTAACAAATGATTAAATTTACAGCATTCTATGAAGCGTGGTTCCTGCCAAAATCAGTACCCAGAGTAGCCGCCGTTGTTGGAGATCACAGCTGCCACACGCCTCGGCATTGATTCAAAGAGACTTTGAATGTGTTCTTGGGGTACAGCAGACCAAGCAGCTTCCACACGTTGCCAAAGTTGATCTGGTGTGACAGCTGGGGATGAACTCTGGGTCAGTCGTTGAGCAACCATGGACCACATGTTTTCTATCGGCGAAAGATCCGGAGAGCGCGCCGGCCAGGGAAGCAATTCAATCTGGTGATTGACGAAGAACCCTTGGACAATGCGTGCCACGTGTGGCCGTGCATTATCCTGCTGAAATATGGCTGTTGGCAAGCCCTGAAGGTAAGAAAGGACAACTGGCTCCAACACCTCGGAGATGTAGCGCTGGCTGGTTAAAGTACCGGCAATGCGTACTAGAGGAGTGCGAGAGAGATATCCGATACCGCCCCATACCATAATACCCGGTGCAGGACCAGTGTGACGGTGCATAATGCAGCTGTTCAGCATCCTCTCTCCACGGTGTCTCCAGACTCGAATCCGACCGTCGTGGTGTTGCATACAGAAGCGTGACTCGTCAGTAAAGAGAATTTCATTCCATTCTGTCGTCCACATCCTTCTTTCATCGCACCATTGGCGGCGGAGACGTCTGTGGTTCCGCGTCAGAGGTAGACAAAGCAACGGACGTCTTGCGGACAGACCATTCTGCTGTAAACGACGTCGAATGGTACGCGCAGACACTGGATGATGCGTTACAGACTGAATCTGCTGTGATATGGTTCGTGATGTGACTGAGCGGTCCGTCACTGCCATGCGTACAATCTGCCTGTCATCACGTGACGTGGTGCACTGAGGTCGATGCGGTCGATCACGTCTGTCCGTCGTACCCTCCTGCACCCAACGATCACATATCCGCATCACAGTTGTTTGGTTTCGTCCAATACGACGACCGATTTCCCTGAAAGATAACTCACAATCTCGGTATGCCACTATCCTTCCTCTGTCAAACTCGGATACTTGATCAAAAGATGATCGTTGTTTCCTACGAGGCATAATTTATCGTTTTTTTGAAAAAAAAGCAAGAAAAACACAATTGCTGTACTTGAAACCGTCGAAATCTCCAAGCTTTAAATAGCGCTTTGAGGTGGCGCCACAGGCGCGCTTGATGTGCGTCTGCGCTGAAATTCTAATCATTTGCATATCTCACCTCAGCTAATGCATGTTGTAAATTTCATATTATTTGCATGCTTCCTTCAGGGTGTTGCATTTACGATGGCCAGCAGTGTATATACATGTACACAGGACTGTTTTTATATATGCATATTTAAAATAATTTATTCTGTATCAAAAAATATTTTTCATTTTTTGATAGATTATTAATTAAAGGCATATAGTAAAACACATAGAAAGCATTTCGAAATTAATTTTATGGTGATTTGATTTATCTATTTCTATTAAGTATTCACGGTAATTTTATAAATACCCTTTTAAATTTTTAAACTCTCCACTTTTGCAATTTTTCAAAGTTCCTTGGCAGATTTTCTAAATCAGAGAAATATCGGATCGTCACTTAATTCAAATCAAAGTAAATTGACTCCCAAAATCTGTTTTCTTTCTTTTTAAGTTTCATAATTTTACATTTTTTTAAACTATGCATAAAACTTCTGATAGTTATACTAAACAATGCAGAGGAAAGCTTCGCTACTTAACACTTTCAGATACATTTTACTTGGGTGAAAATACTATATCCTGTGGATCTTTTACAAATCTCAGGAATGATTTTCATTGCTGAGGAATTTGAAATTCAAAATTTCGCAAAAAAAGAAAATAATACGTTTGTTTGTTTGTGTTATGAAAAGCGTACACGATGGGCATCTGCTAGTGGTGGGGTGCCTTTGATGGAGGACTTTTTAAGTGATTCTAACGCTCATTCAGGTTATACTTGGAGAAAACCGACCAAAACGTCAGACTGTTAGATTGACAGCAGGCCCAGACTGGTCAGGTCGGCTGGTCGGCTATTGCCGAGGGCCCTTGACCACTGGCTCTGAATATTACAGTTTACCAACCAACATTTACAGTTTGGGGAGTCCAACTTTTACGGTTTGTAGGGGTCCAACTTTTAGGGATGTTCCAGATTAACAAAAATCAGTGATGAAAGAACTCGTTTTTCATTAAATGGAATTCATCAAAACTTGTCCCATCCAGTTCCCTAAGAATACACTACACAATACAATAGGAAGCAAAATAATAGTTGTACAGTTTTAAGAACAAGATGGTGTTTTATGTTCGCTTTCAGTTCGTTTTTGAAAAGTTGAGGAAAACGAGAAAAAAAATTTCTTTTTTTATTTATTAGAACTGAAACTATTGCTACCTTTTTTTGGGAATCATTTTATTTACTATAGATATAGGGTAATAATCAATCGAAAAAAAAAATCAAAGCCGATGGGGGGGTCCAGACCCCCTGGATCCCCCCCCTTGTGTGCGCCACTGTAATAGTACTAATTAAGGGCCAGTTTTACATTATCGATCGCCTGTGTGCATTTATTATTGTCTGACAGTTTCACTAAACAAAACTATATGTGAAGGGTCCACGGGAGGAACGATGAGAGTCCGCTTTTCGTCAATGTTGAGGTTTCTACTGCATTCTGTTGTTCATTAGTGGCACTATTAATATCCGAAACCATAGGGGGAAGAACGATGAGAATACACTGAAGAAATAGCCCAAAGATACAGTTTACTGGGGAAGAACGTGGAAAGTCCCGTGCGCCTTTCGATTTTTTGGAAAAACAACTGTATTGGACTCTCATCGTTCTTCCCGTGGACCCTTCAAACATTGTACACACACACACACACACACACACACATATATATATAGCTATATAAAGAGATAGTGGGAGAGAGAGAGAGAGAGAGATGAAAATATTTTTTTATTCAGAAAAAAATAAGGAGGTGGAGTACATAGAGAAAAATGCTATTTTACGTGCTATTTTTAGAAAAATTAACATGTTATTTTATGTTTAGCGAGTTTCATCGTGCACATATTCAACTGTCACATCGTGATAAGAATAAAGTATGATTGTGCATTAATATAAAAAAATAACTCAAGTAATGTTTGAGTGATGCAGTAGAAAGATATTACATAATCAATGGAACAAAAACATTGAGTAGATCCCCCCCCCCTTACACACGCACACTTTTTTTCGGCCACCTGTGTGCGGTGCAACTTTGTACACACGGCAGAACCTGCCCTAATCCAAGAAAATATTAAGAAACCTCAGTTAGTTTTAATTACTTCGGAAAACTCATTTCGAAAACAAATATATTTGTTGCATCTAGATATAAATATGTCATAAAAACCTTGACTTATTTTGTAAGTGAATATGTAGTTATTCATTTTCTCTTTATTCTGATGCGGATAACTACGCTATTATAGACATGCATAGCACTGTTATTGAATTGGATACCCTGTAAACATGAATGGCCCAGATACAGTTTTTTGTTTTTTAATCATAACGGAAAACTCATTTCTAAAACTTCTTGTATTAGAAAAACTCCTGTTGTGCGTGTATGCAAGTATTAACTCAAGAACTTAAATTATTTTGGAATTGTTGGATTATTATTTATTTATCGTTATTGATGCTGCTTAGAAAAATGATGTTAAATTGTATTGATTTAAAACAAGGAGCTTGTAGCTTTTTCTTATTACCGGAAAAAAATTAAATGATCTTTTATTACAAGTATATTTGATGCATGTAGATGTAAATATTTCCTAAAAACTTGAATCTATTTTAAAATTAAACTTGGTGAATTATTATATTTGTTATCTCTTTATTCTGATGCTCCTAGATTATCACACTGCTGTTTAATTGTGCTAACCCAGAAATTGGAGCATTCCAGATTTTTATTATACCGAAATAATATAAAAATTTATTGCAGAATATCTCTGGTTTATGTGTATGCAAAAATCTACTCAAAACTTGAATTTATGTTAGAGTTAATAAATTGTGTTGAAGTATTGCATTGAGCATTGATTGTGTTGATATATTATACTTATGGTTATGCTGATAAGGGTGGCTGGGGAAATATGATCCCCACCATAGTTAGTCATTTTTTTCTGTGTTGTAAATTGCCAGTTTTCCGAAATTTTTAACCTGAACAATAGGACTTTTTCCGTTGCACGGATTATGTATTTTTTATTTCAAAATAAACAGATAATTTTACTAAAATAACTTGTTTTCAATATTTTTATAAAAAGATCATGTATCTTCACACCAAGATACACACGATCCCTATGCAGGGTATACTTGATCCCACTCAGAAATTACATAGGCTATTCATAGATAAGCAATTTATCTACATTTTTCAGTTTACTAAATAATATTTCTAAATAATAATAATAATTTCGTAGATAGGATAACAATATGGACATGAAATACAACATTTTTGTATTAAATTCAACTCTGCAATTTGTAATGCAAGTTTTATAAATGTGTTTTAAAGATTTTTGATCAGTTTGTTACCTGATACAACTGTCCACGATATATTTTATAAATAAACTATTTTTTTACCTTTCTTGTAAAAAAGTAGTTTTATTAATATTCTCTAATTTAATGAGTCTAAAATTACAACAATAGTAATTACAAAAATTAAATTATTTACTTCTTGGTATGCAATAACAAAATTAATTGAGTGTTCTTACAATTGAACTGATTATATATATATATATATATATATTATATATATATATTAGGGTGACGCAAAAAAACGACTATTTTTTTTAGTCACCTGTGAAAAAATGTTACTTTTTGATGTTTTAAGAGCCCCCTCCAAAGGACAGCTCAAAAAAAAAAAAAAAAAGAAAGAAAGAAAGAAAGAAAATTAAGAGGTCGCTCAAAATTTTTTCAAATTTTAAAGATCGTCAAAAATCGAATTTTTTTCTTTTTAATTTTTTTCTCATTACGGTGTAATTTTATAGACCAAAAATTAAAAAGATTCTGAAAGTTTCAGTTCAAAATTTAAATTTTGAAAGGTCACTCACAATTTTTTAAAATTTATTAGTGCATTACTTTAGATTTTTTTCGACCGACCTTTTAATATTCAAATTAAAATTCCATATTTTTTTTCTTTTATTTAGTTCAATAATCGGTAAAAACACACCACGTGGAACTGGAAATCTTTTGAACAATTTTATTATTTTTAATGTTTAATAGAGTACTCATTTAAAAATTATTTCATTTTCATGTGATAAAAAACAGTTTCTTCTATGAAGGATTTTAAATATTATTGTTTGAAGGTGAAAACTTTTACTTTTCTATAACCTTCAAATCATTATTGTTCTAATTGAGTATTAATGTCTACAACCAGGAATTGAGATTTTATTAAGTTTTACTGAGTGCAACAATTAAGAAATTTATCCGAATTTTAATGTACATTTGTTAGAAAACTGCTTTTGAATATTTATTATTATTATTATTATTTCAGCTTAATGTTTTCAAAGTTCTTGCACTTATTTTTCACATTTGACTTAAAAATTTAAAAATTGCTCGAAAAACTTTTCGTACAAAAAAACTAATTTGAAATAAATGTCATTAGTAATGCTCGCAATAATAATAATAATAAAAAGCATCATTGAAAATGTAACTCAATTCCGCAGTTTTTAATATTTCCTTTTAGTGAGAGACGTATCAAATTTTACATTACTTATATTAAAAATAAAAGATGAGTTCGGTGTGATTAGGTAAAGTGAATTATTAGAATAAGAAAAGTCTATCAAATAGCTTTTTATTACAATTTTGAGAAATAATTACAAATTAAAAATTGCTCATATTTTTAGTTTTTAAGTTACAGTATTAGAGCACACTTATACTACTGGCCAAAAGTATTGCAAGTTTGAGAAATCTAACCATCGTTTCAAGAATAAGCCCAGAAAAAATGGACCGGAAATTTGCTATATTTAAATATTTTTGAGAATTTATGTAGTATAATTTGAAAGAATGTATCTGAAAATCCCCCCCCCCCAAAAAAAAAAGAGAGAGAGCTTCAGGAACCAATAATTTAAGTTGGCACCACGAAACACCAAAGGAAGTGCTGTAAAACATTCTGTATTCCATATCTAAAAGAGTGGCTGTTGTGATCAAAGTCAAGGCTGCTCAGCAACATAAAAAATGATCTTGAGTTCAATTGTATTTATTTATTATCCTCTTTTTGCAGAATAACTTGAAATTAATTCTTTATTTAATTTTATTCCGACGAGCGAAAATGGATTATGATTTCTATAAAAACGTATATATTTTTTATGCTATTTTTTCAATAAATTAAATAATTATTCTTATTCTTTAACTCAATGCTATCGTGTCTTTGAAGTAATTACTTACTGACATAACATGTAACATGCTGACATAAAAAAACATGCAAACATATTTTATGTCAGCTGTAACATGCTGACATAAAAAAATATCAATTATATTGATTTTTAATTTTGACGGGGAGAAGGGGCTTAATCTTGAAAGGGGATAGATTTCTGAAACTTGCAATACTTTTGGCCAGTAGTGTAAATGGAATAATAATTAAAATATACGAAATTTTTTCATACAATTTTTCATTTGTAATCTTTACTCAAAATTTTAATAAAAAGATGAATGACAGGCTTTTCTTAGAAAAAGAAAAGAAAGAAACCTCCATGAAACTGAATTAAGTTCATTTTTAAGTAAGCACTTTTTTAGACTGTTAAGCACTATTAATGATATTTATGTCGAATTGTTACTTTGTACTAAAATGACTGTTTGAGTAACTTTTTTGAATAATTTCTGTGCTCACATCAGTAAACCTAGACATTGCAAACTAAGTATCTACAACTAAATACTCGTATACATAATAATGCGTACCTTGTGGAATGGTATTAAAATTATTAGACCACGTATACTTTTTTTTTAAATTGTTTTTGCAGCTGGAAATTTTAATAAAGGTATACATATGCTGAAAATTGTTATTTGATACGTGTTTGAGTGTAGTATTTTTCGTTAAAGAATGAAGTATTGAAATGAAAATTCCATTTGAAAACTGTTTGACTCTTCAACTTTACTTTGAGTTCTAAAGACCACCATACATTTTCAGATCCTGAGAGATACGGATATTTTATTACCCGTGGGAAAAGGTGACGCAATGACTGATTTGAGCTTAGAAAGTGGCGTATTTCGGTTTGACGAACAAATAAATCGAAAATTATAGTACTAAATGATAAACTGCAAAATGGAGAAATCCGCCTTTTTCTGACCGCAGCTCAGAGATTTATGGCCACATCCCCACCCGACAGCTGTCTGAAATTTGACGGTCTGTCAGACTAAAAAGTAAGTATTTTCAGTGATGAAAGTGAACAGGTTAAGCATAGGTTCTTTACCCGACAACTGTGTGAGCGCAAACCTTGTCCAGCTGAGAACTGAAATAGACCGGGCCCGGAAGCAGCATTGGTCACAATAGGGCAGTGGTTCCCAACCTTTTTTCAATCGCGACCCCTTTTAGATTTTTCAAAACTTTCGTGACCCCCCCCCCCCACCTGCCATGTTTGACCAATAAAAAAAAATTAATAATGAAAAAATACATCTTGAGATTTAAAATTGACATCTTTTAGTACGTACTGATTTTTAATAGGATGATTGAGGCTCAATTTGACTGACAAGTTTGGCTATTCTTGGCTGAATATTGGTCAAAGTCAACCGCATGTCATCTTAGACATCGAATTTATTACTGGCTTTTGTCTTCTTCTGCAAAAGAGTTGAAAATCCAACTTCACGCAGATAAGTGTGGATGCAAATGGCGTTAACATTTGATACGAAAAATTATCGGATATGAGCAACGCACAGTACACCAAAATTGTGTTAACGGTTTTTCTTGGTATAAATCACTTGCGGAGGAGTCATTTCGCAAATTCAAAAATTCATCCTGCACTTCATCAGAAGGATCGGTGACATCTAAAGATGTGTGAAATGGATTTCGCACGATTCAGATTGAAGGGCTTCAAGGTGGCTACTCATTACCCCCTTTAAATTAATTGCAATTCCTATTTCTGATTCTTCTGTCTTAATGCATGAGTTCTCAAGCTTTAGTTAACACTCCTAGATTCACCGACGTCCGTTTTTGTAGCTTTGATACAAAAGTGCTGACGAGAATAAGGATTTTTTCTTTCCAAAGCAAAAGGGAGAAATGGCAAAGAAACGTGAAAATAGTTTACTATTAATTTCCTACAAAAGCGGTCTGGGGCGACCCCCGAAAAAAGGCAGGGCGACCCACGTGGGGGTCGCGACCCCCCGGTTGGGAACCACTGCAATAGGGTGTCTTCTACATTACATCTTTTCAGAGATGGTGAGCAGATTAAATACGGGTTTTATAAATGGTTAAACTCTCTCATAACTCGGGAGAATATTATATTTAAGCATGCAGAGTTTTAAGTACTTTCTCAGCCTCCTTGTGGTTACATTGATTTGAATTAGAGATATTATAGCTTTTCTAATGAAAGAGTACCTTTGTTAAGATGTAGTTTCTTTTGTATCTTTACTTTTATTTTAAATGAAAAGTTATTAAATGAAATTTTCCGAATTTTGGATGAAAAGAGACAATTCGTTTTACCAATTACTCAGATTTAGGCAGGTTTTATGAAATTTTTATAGGCGAATCCATTATATACGTCTATATGAATTTGTCGAAAAGTGTTTATAATTCACGCACTTCGCATGATTTATTATTTTATTCCCCACCATGGCCGAGTGGATAAAACACTGAATTTCGATAGGCGGCTGAAGTGTGAAGATTCAGAGTTCTGCCGTACAGTGTGACTGTCAGTCAAACCCGGACTGGCTCGTTTGGGGGTCCTCGGCTAGATATTGAAAAGGGAATTTGGATTGAATAGAATATTACGGTAAGCAATACAGTCCAACCACATTATAGCGAAACCGGTATATAATGAACTCACGGATATAACGAATGAGAATTTCGGTTCCGCAATTTTAATACTGTATTTCTTAACGGTTCGGATATAGAGCGAACAAAATTTTGGTCCTTTGAAGTTCGTTATAATGTTGATCGTACCTAAAAGCTCCTTGCAACTATTTTAAAGCTGTTGGGGCCACTTATTTTTTGGCTAGGCCCTCGCGCCTCGGGTTCCGTGTGGGCCGGGCGGGGGGGGGGCGGTCCGCCCCGGGTGTTACCCTCAAAGGGGTGACACCAGAGCCAACTGAGCCACTGAATATTAGTTATATATAACTGCGATTAAAATTAATAGTTAATTAGTTTTGTTAAAATTAGTTGGAAAAGTTTCAATAATACTTTCTAACTTTTGTAACTTTAGTTTTTAAATATTAATTTGATCAGAAATAGAGCCTTTGCTAAAGAACCTGACTGAGAATCAAAGACGACCTTGTAAGTGAACGCGTCCGTTAAATATGTAGGGCCGTCTATCCTTTTGCTGGGTTGTGAGCATTCAAAACTGCATTATTTTGTTAAAATATGATCGATTCCGGTTCTTGTACTACAAAACAAACATACAAAATTTGCAAATCAAATTATTAATTTATAAGTTTTTTATCTAAATAATTGATTTACTTATTTATTGTATTATTTTCAAGACAAAGTACATATTCATTTAAAGATGGAGAACAATTCTTTGTAGTGTCACCGGATGTCGACATCCGTACTCATTTTTAGGGTATACTGTTTTTTTTTTTTTTTTTAAGTGTCAAACTCAGAGCCTGACAAAAGCGAGGGCAGACGGGGCAGCTACCTTGGGTCCCCAGTGAAAGGAGAACACAAAATGAAAACGCCCCTGTCCTAAAGTAATGTAATATTTTTCAGGAGAGGCTACTTAAAAGAAAGAAGTTAAAAGTGATTATTACTAAAATAAATTATTAATTATATCAATTATAATCAATCTTTGATTGCTGTTGAATTATTTTCTTCCGAATTCTTTGATAACAATTTTTAAGTGAATAAAATTGAATAATATATTAAATTTTAACACAATTTAAGTACTGATTTGAGCATTCTAACATTTTGCTTACAGAAATTTAGTAAATTCTTTTTCATACTGCAGCATTTCTTTCCAGAGTTTATATTACTTTGGTAGAATTATTTAGCCTGTCATTTAGAATTTCTGTAGTTAGCACATTTACAGATTCTGCAGAAGGAAAAGAAGTGTTTTATTCTATTTTTATTAATTATAGAAAATCAATATTCGTAATGTTATCCTTATAAATGACTCACTGTAAATAATAATAATAAATAACAACAATAAATAATAATAATAATAATAATAATAATAATAATAATAATAATAATGAAAAAAAAGTTTTAAACTAGAAATTTTTTAAAAAATTTGAACTCGTTTAAAAATTTAAATTCTAAATCACATCCAATAAACTATTACCTTTTTAAAAGTTATTTAATGTTTCTTCCTATGAATAAAAATCAGATAGTTATTTGCTGAAAAAAAAGGAATACAAGTGATACAATTTTTTACAAATAAAATAATTGGTATATTAATAACTTGTACAAATATTTATAAATTGCGTAGTCATTTTATAAATGAATGTTCAATTTATCTACACGAGAATGCTTTTCAAAGATTTATCGCTTTTTCGCCCCTTTTTCTTTTGGGATTTTCGGAGTTTTAACATAGCCATAAGTAGTTGTGACATGATTCCAAAAAAAAAAAGAAGGAAAAAAAAAAAGAAAAAGAAAAAAGCCTCTGCGAGATCCTCTACCTCCGCTTTGATCTTTTTTGACCCGCAGGACATGTATATCTTACCTCTTTGTCTAATGGTCAAAACAGTAGGGGTCGAATGCTATTTTTGGAATTCTCCTTTGACCTTGAATAAGTGTTCTCACTGTTCTGTAAAAACGGAATTTTCGTTTAACCTTGAACAAGTGGTTTTGTTTGACGGATTATTGCAAGTTTGTCGGGGGGGGGTTAGTTTGTCGGTGGGGGCGGTTAGTTAGAAGATTGACATATACATCCAATAGGATCTTTTACATTAATTTCTTTCTTCTCAGGGGGGGGGGCGGTCGCCCCCTCCGCCCCCCTTTAATCCGCCCTTGGTGGCGGTTGAGGAGGGAGGGGGTAATTCTTAAAAAGCACTTCAGTAAGAAAAGTCAAAATTCATTTGATATGCCAAAAAAAACCATTTAAACATGAAAAAAATAAACCCTTATCCCCCACCCCCACCCACACACGCACACCTATGTGTTAATTAAAATCCCTACTTAACAAGGATTTTATTTCTTTGAAATCTTAACACTTCTATGTCATCAGCGTACCTTAGTGGCGTAGCCAGGAACTTTTCATGGGGGGGGGGGCGTTACGACTACTGCAACTCACATATATGCATATTTGCTGTGATAAGGGAGTGAAGAATATACATTTTGTATGGCAAAAAATTCATCATGAGGGGGGTGGTATGACCCCATATGCCCCCCTCCTTGGCTACGCTACTGGCGTACCTGAATGGTTTTTTGGGGTTATAGCTCCCTAAAAGCTTCATTTACTGTTAAGTAATTGGAAATCTATTTTTTTTTTTTTTTTAGAGGAAACCGAAATCTTTCTAGGAAAGTCTATCCCCCTCCCCCCTTCCTTAACGCCTACCAAATTATACACAAATTGAATTATTCAATTAGAAATGTGTCTTCCCCCATTTCTGGAAAACAAAGTACATTAAACCTCATAATTCAACTTCATACCCCCCTTTTCGGCAAAAGAAAAGAAAAATTTTCAAGTATTTAAATAAATTATTACACAAATATCTTTTTAGGTGGCGTTTTTTCCGGCGGCGTTTTTTCCTACATTCTATTTTTTAATATAATATATATTTTCAAAAATAAGAAGAAACATATAGAATACAGAATATATTTTATAGGGTGTGCGGAAAAAGACCTCGGGGAAAAAAGGCACCTAGTCATTATTTACTAGATATGTAAGAACAACATGGAATGCTTTTATTTGAAGAGGGGAAATAGAGGGAAGTGGGGATCAAGATTATTTTTATTTATTTTCAATTTAGATTACTGATAATCAATGAAGATTAAGCATAACATTTAATGGAATCTTATGAATTCCTAGAATTTTAATACCTCATTTTCCGACACCTCCCCAACTCACACAGAGTTTGAAAGTTTTAAAAAATATTTACGAAATTTGCATTTTATTTCTTTTTATTTTTTAATATTTATTTTAGGTTTTCCTTGCGCTTCATATTTAATATGTTTCTCTAGAAAAGAGAGCATAAATGGGATAAGAGCATACGCGGGCTCCGAATCGCTTATTGTTTGCACTATAGCATTTGCACCAAAAACTTCCATTTTTATCATATTTCATGTATATTATAAAATTTTTATTTCCATGGACTAATTTTGCTTTGTGGCACTTTTTTTTTTTTTTTTTTAGATCGTGTCATTTATCCTCCGAGCAAAAGCTCGCAAGGATTTCTTAAAACATTTTTTTTTTAAGTTAATATATATTTTTTGAATTTTTATCGCTGTTCTTTCCCTTCAAACCCTAGAATGCGCACTTACGACTCTATATTGCAACATCTGAGCATAGGATTTCGCATGATTGTGGTTGTTTGATTTCCACGTTGCCATCATGTCCGAAGAGACTATCTAAGAGTCACTGGCACTGACTTAAAAAAAATAAGGGGGCCCGTCCTCCAAATGGACATTGTTAGAATCATGGAAAAAGTGCACCCGGAAAACAGCCCACAATATTGAATGGGTTTGTATTTTGGGAAGAGAAGAGGAGGGGAGGGGGGGTGCCGCGGCGTGAGTTAAAAAAAAGGGCGAAACACGTGGGCATCCAAAAGAGCGTAAACAGAGGTACATTAGTGTATTAGTGAAGTAATTAATTAATTTTTTATTTTTATTTTTTCACAAAGAAAAGAAATTACTACACATCTGCACTTTTATTACAAAACAAATTTGAGCCCAGTAGTCAATGAGTGAATATCCTCACTTGGAGGGGGGGATTGGGCATTCAGAGTATGAAACAGTTTAGTATAAAAATGAAACAAAAAAATCAAATACTTAAAAAAAATCACTACACCAAAAAGCACCCTTTCGGATGTCCACTCCTTTTTTACATTTTTTATTTCAAGCGCCAATCCCGCCCATCCACCCACTCATTAAAAAAAAAATAAGCCCCTTCAATATCGTGCGTTTTTTTCCGAGTGCGCTTTTTTCCGCCCACCACATTCTTATCTCCATAGAATAGCCGAGAGGATAAGACAGTGAAAATTGGTGGATGTGAGATGTGAGGTAGTGTGAAGGTCCAGAGTTTTGGATTACACCGCATTTGCTGATCTAACGGTCTGGAGTTTCGGGCGGTTTTCTCCAAATGTAACATTAATATGTGTTAGAACCCCTTAAAATGTCGTTCGCCAAAGATATTCTTACTTTATCAGATGGTCCTCGTGCTTAACACAGCAACATAGACCGTAGTAGACCAGCGAGGTTAGAAAATTTCAGAAATATTTTTGTTTAAATTAATATATATATATATACACACACACACGCACACACATTTTTTAATAAGTGGGTCTGCTGTAAGCAGAAGCGCAGCAGCTCAATAAGTTTAGAGGGGGGGGGGATCGGTATGTTTCTATGAATTCTGGAAACTACAAAAAATGGAACTTATTTGAGGTTATTTTCATTTGTGGTTGGGAGGGTGTCTCAGAGATGACTTTTACTAGCCAGAAAAATAAGCTTTCTCTGTAAAGTGATAGAGTGATTGAGAAGGTTTTGAAGTATTTAGACCTTTAACCGCATAGTTTCTTTATGAATGTTAACGTGCATGGGCTATTTCGAGTGCCATGGTAAGACATAACACTAAACGTAGAAAGACACTAAACATGGTAGACGACTCAAATATGGAAGTCCCGTGTTAGGGCCTACCACCCGGCTATCAAACTGTCTGGAATTTTGGTCGGTTTTCTCCAGGTGTGAGGTTAATAAAAAGTCTCCCGACCAAGGAATCTCCCTGGACCAGATCTCCCTCGTGTAGGCTTGCCGACGCTCCAACCAAAACAGACCTCCCTCGCATACGGACACACAATTTGTCTGGCTTACGTATGTAAAATTGTTATTTCTGCAAGATTTTTACAGCCTTCAAAATAAAATATGCACCAAAACACTGTTTTTTCCCCCTTAAAAAATATACCTCTAAAATTATTGTAAATATTATGTGGTGGAGGGGAATTGGAAAAGCGCTTTTAAAAGTACTTTTAAAAGCGCTTTTTGTTACTTAAAAGTTTCTATTCCAGACTATCAAGCATTTTATTGCTAAAATAGAGCAAAAAATTCAATAAACCACAAAACCTTTCCCTACACCAAACGCTAGAAGACAGGGGAAGTTCTTTTCCATAAAAAATGACATCTTTAATATTGTTCGCTTTTTCCACTCTCTTTTCATAATATCTCTAAAATTTCGTACAAACCCTTAATTCTATGTCCACAGCAATTAGGAGACAGACAAGCAGACAAATCGAAATCACAGACGATTCATCATCAACTTCTTAAGAAGGAGTTAAAATGGGATAAAAAGCACTTTCAAGTTTCGATACTCCACAGTTACGTCATTTTTATAAAAATATTCATGTGTCTTCCGCAATAATAATTATCGCCAAGGTGTTTTAAAAATACATTAAATGTATCTTAAACGGAGCTATAAACTTTGTATTTTGATGTCTATTACAGTAGTGGAAAATTTTGCAAATAAAATATAAAAGCAAGCAATTTAAAAGAAGAAAGAAATCAACAGATCTCACTAATATGCTTTCTGTATAATTAAACTCTTATTCCCTAATTTTCAATTAATGGATGCACGAACATTCCCCAGCTATGCGTACGCGAAATTTGAAGACAACCTTGACAGTAATTAGGTAGAGGGGATCAGAATCCATTCGTCTTCTTTTGATAACAATACCAGGGTCCGTCTTGTCAGAGCCATTGAAAAAAACTCCACCGCCGATACTACAGTGGACCCTCAGGCCTGCAGGACACCCCCCATTGTGGCAGGCAGCTAATTGCCTCTCCGTTCTCACGAATTCTCAGAGGGGGAAGGGACAATTTCCGGAGACGGTCTTGCCAGTTTGAGAAGCAAAAATAGATAACGACTAAAGACGGCTTGAGCGCTTTTGAAGGCATCTTCAATTAGTGACTATAGTCGGTCTTGTCAAATTGAGAGGCAATCTCGACGAACGGCTTAACACGGGGTTGACAGCGGGAGGGTTAATGTTAGGAAGAGACTTTGCGAATTTTGTGATAATATGACATTGGTTATATCTTTAAACCTTTTAAGCAAGTATTAGTATTGATAGATTTAAAAAAAAATCCTACAGTATTGAAAATAAAGTTTAGATTTATACTAACCGATCAGGAAATCGCGGTTACATGGTAATTTCCTTATATGACTTCAGAACTTTATGATACGTTTTTTTAGAACTTTACGATAAAATAAGTTACAAGCGAGTAAATAAAATTGCAGTTTTAGATCTAACTATCAAGATATTATAGTTATAAAGTAATAATATATCAATTCAATAATAGGAATGCTTATATTTTAAGTACAAAAGTAGCATTTATACAGATACAGACTAAACATGTGTTTCGTTTATGTTATAAGATCTCTCAAAAACGTTAAGTATTATAAATTTAACTCAAAAAAAATATTATTTTGATGGAAATGGTGTCATCGCATCTTGTTGCTGTATATTTTTACCTTTAATAAGGTATTTGCACAAAGATTGAACCACAAATGTTCAGTAAACATGCTTTCACTAAATAATTGATTAACTTTTTTTTTTCTAAATCATGTATCAATAAAGTGCAAAACATAGTAAAAGTAACAAAAAAATTTTGCAAGTTTTACTAAACAAAATACTAAAAGGAATAACCGACACTAATAGTCAATACCATACTTGTAAAAATCTCTACGATTAAGCGAAATGCATTTTAGAAAATAAACATTATCAAGACATCATATTCAAATATTTACAAATACACTGAAAAAAGTCTAACATAACTATCAAATAATAGATAATATACTTGAGTATACTACAAAATATTTAAACAGAAATGCACTTACTTCATAACTTGAATGATCGATAAAATACATCATCAGTGTATTTTCATAACGTGAACTATTTTAAATTAGGCTTAGTATAAGCGATCGAAAAAAATGCATCCTACCACCACCACAGATAGAGTGAGAACAATTTTTTTCATATAAAAATACCTTGTCAAACCAGTTCTGTTAACCTTAATATTGAAGCTTTGACCTTGAACCGGCATAACCTTGAAACGACCGCTTTGATGGTCACATGATTTTTTTGTAACCAGTGGGAAGACATTATTTCATCTATGTTAGATAAAGCGGCTGAATGCGAGGCTCACATTATGCTGTGAGTACCTTCACTTTAGACGTGTGTTTCTAGTTTTATACTTTAATTGATTTTTTTCACCGTGTTTTAAAAAATGTCTTTGCTTGAATTGATCGAAAATACTTTTAACATTGAATACACTCCTGAGTTTTACACTCAAAGTGATGCTGATGTGTTACTTCAAGAATTATCGCAATTACCTTTTGATGCAAAGCCTCTGCAAACTGGTGAAAAGGATAATACTTCGACTCGGAAAGTAATTGCTTTCGCGGATGAGGGGATAAATTACAGTTTCTCTGGAGTGACTGTCTTTGTTTTCCCTTGGTTACCCATTTTGCAAAAACTACGTGAATATCTACAGAAAGCAACAAATTATGAATTTAATTTGGTACAAGTAAACTTATCCTCTGACGGGCAATCTAAAATTGAAGACGGTAACAACGAAGATTTTTCTCTGGACCTATCATCATGTGTATGCATTCTAAATTTTGGATCTAAACGAACTTTAGATTTTAAACCAGCGAACTGTGAAACCACTACCATTAAATTAGAACACGGTTCAATGTGTAAGATATATCCCCCAACCAACAAACTTTTAACGTATGGTATTCCTTCTGAGCCTCATGTGACAGATCCACACATTAACCCAACATTCGTCAAAATGTGCATTTATGAGCTTGCGCCGAAAAGACCAAAGTTGGACGATTGGGCGGATCATGCTTACCATACCTTACATGCTTCTGTAAATAGTACATGGCACTTGGAAAGACTTATCTACGTTTCGCTCCACGATGAAAAAACTGACTTGAAGATTCACATTAGACAATTTATTCAGAACGCTGAATTGACTATATACCAACCAGTCAGGGAGTCATGATGGACCCTTCAACATGGATTGAATTTATTGTAAAACTATTAGATTTTACTAGATGTTATCACAATAGCTCTTTTATTTGTAATAATCAATTATCCGTATTTAATGACGATGGAAAATGCATCCTACAACAAATTTACAAAACCGGAGATTCATTTACTTTACCACTTTATTTCTATACAGTTGTTTAATGTTTTCATAATACTAGTTTCAATAAGTTTTTGTCAAATTTCTAACTGTCTAAGTTATGGTAATAGAATTTAAAAGATAAGTATAAAAGAGAATCTGAAATCTTGTCTATATGTTAACTTTATCACTTTTTTAGTAAAATTTCAGAAGTATTTATTTTGCAGGTAATCAATGCACACATAAAGAAAACACATAATTTTTTTCTTATATAAACTGATTTATTTACAAAAAAAATGTATTTTAAACTACACAAACTATTAACACAAAAGAAAATAATAACTTTTCAATGAGTAATCTATAAACATACATAAGTCAGTAAAAACTCACTGCTGTAGAAGCAAGCATACCTTTTCTGTATAATCAGAATGGTTTTAATAAATTTTTTACAATTGTAATACTAGTTATACACAAATAGCATCACATAATTATACATGATTTGGCATCCTTGGGATTAGAAAAATCTAAAAACGGTTGAAAAAATGAACGTAGAAATACATTTTGAAAATACTCTCCGTAGTCTTCGAAGAAAATGTTTGAAAAAAATTCTCCGTCATAATGACAAGTACATTTGTTCTCGCATATCTCTCTTACAATATATGGCACTTCGAGCATAAACCATGCTTTAATGTTTATAAGACCATCTCTCTCGTCAACATGTGTTCTATTCGAACAAGCATGTATCCTTTGTGAAGGATTATCCCGAACTCGGTCTATGCAATTAAATTGCTTCTTTAAACTTTTGTGAATTTCATGAGATACTATATCCATTAATTGATCTTTAGCCATTTCATATTCACAATGCGGTTCACGGTAACACTTTTGCGGCTTTAATTTTAGTGTCATATGAGGCAGGGTGGTTGTGTACAATGTTTTTAGAATGCATTCTGATATTTCATTTCTCGTATCACAAAGTTTTAATACTTGGTCATTTTTAAGTATCAAGGGGATTGGATTTAATGTAAATGAATCTCCGGTTTTGTAAATTTGTTGTAGGATGCATTTTCCATCGTCATTAAATACGGATAATTGATTATTACAAATAAAAGAGCTATTGTGATAACATCTAGTAAAATCTAATAGTTTTACAATAAATTCAATCCATGTTGAAGGGTCCATCATGACTCCCTGACTGGTTGGTATATAGTCAATTCAGCGTTCTGAATAAATTGTCTAATGTGAATCTTCAAGTCAGTTTTTTCATCGTGGAGCGAAACGTAGATAAGTCTTTCCAAGTGCCATGTACTATTTACAGAAGCATGTAAGGTATGGTAAGCATGATCCGCCCAATCGTCCAACTTTGGTCTTTTCGGCGCAAGCTCATAAATGCACATTTTGACGAATGTTGGGTTAATGTGTGGATCTGTCACATGAGGCTCAGAAGGAATACCATACGTTAAAAGTTTGTTGGTTGGGGGATATATCTTACACATTGAACCGTGTTCTAATTTAATGGTAGTGGTTTCACAGTTCGCTGGTTTAAAATCTAAAGTTCGTTTAGATCCAAAATTTAGAATGCATACACATGATGATAGGTCCAGAGAAAAATCTTCGTTGTTACCGTCTTCAATTTTAGATTGCCCGTCAGAGGATAAGTTTACTTGTACCAAATTAAATTCATAATTTGTTGCTTTCTGTAGATATTCACGTAGTTTTTGCAAAATGGGTAACCAAGGGGAAACAAAGACAGTCACTCCAGAGAAACTGTAATTTATCCCCTCATCCGCGAAAGCAATTACTTTCCGAGTCGAAGTATTATCCTTTTCACCAGTTTGCAGAGGCTTTGCATCAAAAGGTAATTGCGATAATTCTTGAAGTAACACATCAGCATCACTTTGAGTGTAAAACTCAGGAGTGTATTCAATGTTAAAAGTATTTTCGATCAATTCAAGCAAAGACATTTTTTAAAACACGGTGAAAAAAATCAATTAAAGTATAAAACTAGAAACACACGTCAAAAGTGAAGGTACTCACAGCATAATGTGAGCCTCGCATTCAGCCGCTTTATCTAACATAGATGAAGTAATGTCTTACCACTGGTTACAAAAAAATCATGTGACCATCAAAGAGGTCGTTTCAAGGTTATGCCGGTTCAAGGTCAAAGCTTCAATATTAAAGTTAACAGAACTGGTTTGACAAGGTATTTTTATATGAAAAAAATTGTTCTCACTCTATCTGTGGTGGTGGTAGGATGCATTTTTTTCGATCGCTTATACTAAGCCTAATTTAAAATAGTTCACGTTATGAAAATACACTGATGTATTTTATCGATCATTCAAGTTATGAAGTAAGTGCATTTCTGTTTAAATATTTTGTAGTATACGCAAGTATATTATCTATTATTTGATAGTTATGTTAGACTTTTTTCAGTGTATTTGTAAATATTTGAATATGATGTCTTGATAATGTTTATTTTCTAAAATGCATTTCGCTTAATCGTAGAGATTTTTACAAGTATGGTATTGACTATTAGTGTCGGTTATTCCTTTTAGTATTTTGTTTAGTAAAACTTGCAAAATTTTTTTGTTACTTTTACTATGTTTTGCACTTTATTGATACATGATTTAGAAAAAAAAAAGTTAATCAATTATTTAGTGAAAGCATGTTTACTGAACATTTGTGGTTCAATCTTTGTGCAAATACCTTATTAAAGGTAAAAATATACAGCAACAAGATGCGATGACACCATTTCCATCATAATAATATATTTTCTGAGTTAAATTTATAATACTTAACGTTTTTGAGAGATCTTATAACATAAACGAAACACATGTTTAGTCTGTATCTGTATAAATGCTACTTTTGTACTTAAAATATAAGCATTCCTATTATTGAATTGATATATTATTACTTTATAACTATAATATCTTGATAGTTAGATCTAAAACTGCAATTTTATTTACTCGCTTGTAACTTATTTTATCGTAAAGTTCTAAAAAAACGTATCATAAAGTTCTGAAGTCATATAAGGAAATTACCATGTAACCGCGATTTCCTGATCGGTTAGTATAAATCTAAACTTTATTTTCAATACTGTAGGATTTTTAAAAAAATCTATCAATACTAATACTTGCTTAAAAGGTTTAAAGATATAACTAATGTCATTTTATCACAAAATTCGCAAAGTCTCATCCTAACATTAAACATAATTATTTCTATTATTCTGTAAAAGGTTTACATTATAATGTGGTACCGGTTGTAGGGTGGGACATGATATTTTTACACGTATAAGAAGAATATAGCTATATCTTTACAGTATAGCTGTTAAGTCAACGAGTGTACTGTGAAGTTAACTTTTAGGGGCAAATCCATACAGTAGATTTCGCTTTCACTAAAATAGTTTCTAAGTTTCATTATTAAACAGAATTTTACCATAATGATTTTTTTTTAAAAATCTGAAACGTATTTTCTTTATTTAGATGGTAGACATCAATAATTTTAACTATTTTTAGTTAACTGAAAAAAAAAAAAAATCTAAAGCTAAAAGAATGGTAATCCCTTGTAAATCTTCCTAGTTCATATCTGCGTAAAATTTTCTATGTCTGAAAAATTCACATTTAGAATTCCAAAAACACAAATCCAATATTTTCTACGTCTGAAAAATTAACATATACCATTTTATGGCTAAAAAAAAAAAAAAAAACCCCACAAAGTATCGTTATCTTAACATTAAACACAATTATTTCTACTATTCTGTAAAAGTTTGCATAAAACATATACCATTCTACTAGTTAAAACCCAACTTTAATTTTTATCTTCAATAATGAAACCATTAGCTTGTAATTTCTTTTACATATTCTTAGTTCGTATCTCAGCATAATTTTCTATGTCTGAAAAATTCACATTCAAAATTCTAAAAAACACAAATTAAAATTTTTTTCTAAGAGTCATCCTTACAATTACTTCCTATTTCATAATCACATCTCTTTTATACTTTGCAAGACGGTCTCTACATAAATAGTTGTAGTCAGTAATTATTAGAAAAAAAATCAAACTTTTTTCCGAGTCCCCTCTATTAGGAATGATGCAAGAAAAAGAAAAATCTGCACCCTCAGTCTTATCTACCAGCTGTCACTCAACTCCGTCTCCCCTGCTCCGACCAAATTCTCCTCCATCAGCTGTCACTCAACTCCACCCCCCTCTTAGCACATCGTGGAGTATGTAACCTCTGCTCCGCCCGTTGTGCAATACCTGCTCCCCTGCTCCGCTGCTCCGCCCGGATTCGAGTGGAGTGGTACTCTCAATATTACACTACTCACGATAACATAAACTGTACGGACTGACTTCCGTCACAGCCTTTAGACGCCTTGCGTAGTGTCATCCTCATCGTACCTGGACGATTGAATGGCATCGGGTATTGTTCACTGATGAATCTCGTTTCTGTCTGTGGCCATCGACGGGTATGGCGGAGAACTGGTGTGAAAAATGCTTCTATCACAAATTTCGAATATATACGTTCCAAATTCTTTAAAAGAATATAAATTCCTCGTACCTTTCCAAATCCAAAGGTGTTTCGGGCCGAGCTTGTCTATTCTAATTATTCATAACTCTAGAACACACATCACACAAATTACGATATCCATTACTGGTATAATATTATATTTTCACACACTAAAAACAAAAGACACATCTACGTACAATCGTGAATTGAAACCAAAAACATCTCAGTTTTTCTTTCGTTGCCATGCTCGAAGAAGAAACACAAAACAAAAATTCTAAAACCATGGACAATAGGAAAAGGAAATGTTCGTTCGGTTAGTCATATGACGTCACGGTTCTCGACAACTGGAGAACGCTGCGAACCAGCCCATTTCACCGAGCGTCACACCAGTCCTACACCGGGCATCATGGTTTGGAGTGGCATAATGTTTGATCACAGGACGCCCTTGGTACACTTTGATGGTAATTTGACATCGGACGGCTACGTCATACAAGTTGTGGAGCCTGTTGTTTCTGCCTTTCCTAACCGGATCTGATATCCTTCCCTGGCAGGTAACCTCGCCAGATCTGAATCCCATCGAACACCACTGGAATCTCATTAGACGTGACATGATCTGAGGACCACTGGTGCAGGAGATGGATGATATTCGCAGAACAGTAGATTTGACTTGGCAAAGCTTACCTCAGACAACCACCAATGAACTCATTAATAGCATGCATCGCCGGATTGAGGCCTGTATAGCTGCCCGAGTTGAGAACATTAGATACTAAATAAATTGCTTTATAATGATTTTATTTGTCTATTTTTAAATTATTTGCATATTCATCTTACCACTATCTCTCCTGAAATTTGCAACTCGCTACGTTACACCGCATCTTGGTGGTGCAGTTAGACTTTTGAGGAGTGAATAAACAATAAAATTGATAAGTAAAACTTATTGTTTGCCATATTACATTTTAACTTAATGATAAACATAATATTTCAAAAACCTTAATTTACAAAAGTATCAATTTAATAGCTCAATATTTTCCATTACCCTTAAAGATTTTACACACACTGGATTGCAGCTTTAAATGAGATATTTTAAATTCTTTCTAAACCCTGGCGTTTATTTTTATGTTCATGTCATGAATCATGGAAAATTGTAAAGCTTAATTATAAGTATTATTCAGGCAAATGTATTTCTAAATACATATACTGTCATACACGAGTTAAAATTCGCAGATTGAAAAAGTGAAAAGGAAAGAAATACAAATAAATGAAACACTGTAGCATCGTCATGACACATTTATTTTCTGTATTTGACATTCAAAGTTGTACTTATTTAACTTCTTGAGTAATTACAATGGCTCCCAAGAAAAGGAATATGGAATTTATTAGTACAAAAATCATTCCATTAGAAATTCTAGACAAAAATTATGATTAGAAACAGAAATTTATATTAAACAGCAATGAGTGATATACTTGAAAAAATATTTACACATAAAATCTGACATAGTTTTCAATGCTGAATAAATTTAAAAACGCTAACATCATAAGAAATTTGGAAGCATTCAAATATTTTTAATGAACGTTGTGTGTTTAATAAGAATATATCCAATTCTTTCTAAAACTTTATCCCAAAATATAGTTAAAAGTTCTTTTTCATATCTAAAAAAATATATTCATGATAAATTGAAAATAATTAATTTGAAATTTTATGAAAAGGAAGTCTATTTTTAATATTGCATTTTTTAGCATGTTACTGGTATCATTAAAAGTATTTGAGAGTACAAATATATTAAGTAAATGCATTACTGCTAAAAATTAACAATACTTTAAACATTAAAAATACCAATAAATTTTCATAACCTTTTTTAAGGGCTTGTAATCATCATAAATAATCATTTGTATTGAAATCGTTTTTAATAAAAAAATTCTACCGTCTTACAGAAAAACAGTATATCTAAAAAAAGAAAGTAGTCTGGTTAGATTCTATTTTCTTTAATACGCGTTCAAGCTAAAATTTCTATTAAATGTGTCAAGTAGTAGAAATTATAGTAAAAATTACAGGAGAAATATGTTCCAATCAAAGCGCAATTATGCAAGTATACGAGAAATATCTTTCGCGTTTTCTGTTATTTCATAAATAAACAAATGAAACAGATATCTGTGAAACATGAACTATGAACAACATTTAAAAAAATTTTGTCTTTGCCTACATCATTAGGCTTGACACATGAATGGTCTGTAGAACATAAAGCACAGAAATCTGAAATATACTAAATATTATTTAAAAAATCCATCTTTAAAAGTTCATTTCTAAAATCTTAAAAAATCTCTTTTCCTTACAGACCCTTTTCTACGCCAAACAGCCTAGAAAAGTAATTCTGCTTATTATAAGGGGAATTTGAAAGTAACATATCTTCGTTTCTGTTCTGTTTTCTACTGAAAAATTGGATTTGCTGTTTTCCATCCTGTCAGTTTTTTTAAATCAAAAACACTTGAGAACCATTGTATTCGACACGTCAAGTTTCAATCTGAAAGGATTTTTTGCATTTATTACAATGAACACTGATAGGGAAGTTTTACACATATAACACTGCATCGTTGAAAAGATAGATAGCTTACTCGAAACACATGTGAAAACGGAAGCATAAGAAGTATATATGGCATAGGATTTCTTTAAACACCTAATTTATTACTGATCAATAAACAACATTTTATTTTTATTTTTTATTTTTTTCACTATAAACAACGTGAAAGCTCACTAACATGCATATGACTTGTTTTTATTGATTTGACAAATAATATAGAGTATTATGAATTATGTACAGAATTTGTTTTGAAAGAATCTCAAATTTGCATTCAAATTATTTAAATCCGACATCATAAATGGTTCATTTCCTGAAAAACTATCTCAGAAGCTTTTGAAATGTAATCGAAACTGGGAAATTATTAGCGAAAGTTAGTTCAGAGGCAATAGACACCCCAAAAATTTGAATGCCAAAAATTTTAGACTTAGAAGAATTATGGAAATTAGAAAACGTTTCAACGGGTGTCTTTTCTCAACACAGCAACCGATTGAGGTTATTCGATTTTTATCTTTATCCAGGTGTATAATCATTATTTTGACAATGAAAAAGCTTTTCCTTTCCAAATTTTCGAAAACGCCACAAATGAAAATGAGTATCGCTTACTCAGCCTGCTTTGCTGAAGGCTGAAAACAAACGATGCATACACATTCTACTTTTCTGGTATATTTCATAAATGAAGAAGGAATAACTTATGACTGGATATCTGTTACTTGTACCTCTTTTCCACTCAAAACTCTCTTCCTGATCTTAAATCTCCGGAAGGCAATCTATTCTCCCCCAGTACAATGCCCGGGAACAACTAAAATGTATATTTTGAAAAGAGATGCTTGACACATAAGGTTAGTAAACAGTTTTTTGAATTCAAGTTGAAACACATACAGAGTTTTTAATTTGGTTTTTGTTCTTCGGCAATGAAGCCTTTAGTTTTCTAAAGATCGGTTCTAAGAATCAAAATGATACATGACACAGAAACAGTCTATCTATAGTTAACTGGAAATGAAATTGCGCCCAAATGGGAAGCCTCTGGGCTTCTTGAAGGCACTAATTCGCACAGCACAACTATTCCGCTAATTAGTAATTTTCAACTCTATATCAAATTGTCAGAATTTAGATAGATATAGATTTCAACAACGAACTTAGTGTGTCAAAATAATTCGTTGATAAAATAATTCCTATAACATATGGCAAAACTGAACAATTTCCTTTGAGAGAACACCAAAAAAAAAAAACTAAGTCTAGACTGATTTGAAAGAAGTATTCAGTGACAGATTGAAATAAAACTAAGTAGACTAGAAAACTGCTATCGAGACATTTAATAAATGGTTAAAAATATTTTAAGAGAAAACATTATTTTTGTCTGCATAAAAAATATCTTTCCATGAAAATAGTTCATTTAAAGAATCGAATTTATCACAGGAATCTAGAGTGAATACCGTAGAAGGGAAAAATGAATTAGAACTGTTTTATTGCGTAAGAAAATATTTCTGTAAATCAGCATTTGCTGAGTGTCAATAATTTCCATTTTACTCTTTTCCAAATGTCAGGAATTGTAAATTGAAAATATATTCAGATGAAAGTGTGTTAACAGTGCTTAGAAATGTTAAATGAAAAGGAATGTAGTTTTTGAATTTAAACTACCCAAAAACTATTTATTTTTATATGCACAAAATATGATTTTAATAGCTTTAAACAAGTTTTTAAACGATGTATTTTTTATTAAAAATATTACTGCTTAAATTAATTTTCACGAAACGGAGGTAGAATTACTTTGCATTACATATGCTATAGATCCTAAATGTTCAAATGAAATTCCATTTTTTAAAGAGAAATAGAGTGAAACGAAATTTTATTTAAAATAATGCTTTCGTCATTTAGATCACAGATAAACATGCTGAAGTTTCATTTCTCCGTTTCCACCCATTAAAGGAATTAAATAATTTGAAACTCGCCTGTTTGTTCAAAAATCAGCATACAAGAAAGATATTAAAGCAACCTTTTAGAAAATGACGAATGTTTTTATTGCTTCCAACGCATGTGATTTTAGCACCTACTGCAGCTCTTTAACCAAAAGGCTTTTATCAACGGAACATCCCCCCGTAGATGAACTAGATAGATAAATGTGATTTCTAGAAAAATGATCCTGGCTTTAAAAACAGCCATCACACTAATGATAAATCTGTAACTCTGGATACGTTTCTTTTCATTAAAATGAAGTTCACTAAAGAATGATTTTGAATCCTAAAAGATAGGGAGCAGATTTCTATCGTAACTTTATCACAGACACTGGATGTGATTCAACAGTTTTAAAACGCTTTTATTTCTTAAACAGATACAAAACTCTAATGGGACATACAGTTGAGACAACTTATAACCAGCATTTGTCCTTTTAGTAGTTTGTGAAATACTGCTTTATGATCATCGTTCAGTATTAAAGACGATTAATCAATAAGTAAATGCAGGTTCGAATTGCCTGAACCTAAAATCATTCAAACTTCACTTGTGAGAGCTGCAATAGGAACTTGCATAGATCCAACCAACACCAAGAAATACATTATGACGTAAGGTCCTAGTCATGAACATAGAGAAGAGAGTTAAATTTCTACCACAGTTTTTTTAAATGTTTTCACTCACTCACTATGAAGTAGAAACAGCATATCCATTTTGCTACATTACAAGTTATAAATGTCCATTTTAACCCTCCTGCTGAGCTTTAACTTTAGAACACATGGTGTTCTCGTACAAAAGAGAAAAACAGCTTTCAAATTAAGAAATAGAAATTATGTCCATACTGTTATACAAACGTGCATATTACACTAGAAAATATCCACTATCTAAATATTTTGCAACAGCCTACTAAAATGATTTGTACACTTCGAGAGCGTGCTTTTACAGTAGAAACACTTTTGTTTAAAATAAAAACTTAATATCATAAATTCTAATTCAATTGAAAAATGTACAACGCGTTCGATCTTTATAGGATGAATATAAATATGTTTACGAATGGAAAGTTAATGTTTTGGTGGCACCAAACAGTACACCGGATTTCGAACACAGTGGTATTCCAAATTGGAATTGGTTTTGCTGCTCAACTTATTTACGACCTATTTACGCGAATATACGACTGCTTCAACGTTATTGCCGAGAGCAATAGTTCATTAAGTAATTCAGTTTTCTTAATCAGTGAAAATAAATGGATTTTCTAAAAGTGAAATTAAACTTTTCATTTCAGAGACCAGGAAAAAGAAGCAAAGGGGATTCACAAGAAAGGTCTACGGAAGCGCATGCTCAGACTAACTGTGAAAAAAAAATTGCAGGAGTTAAACTCACTCACACATATATAATTGAAAAAAAAAAAATCCATACTCAATTTATAAAGCAATAGAAAAAAATATATGTAACATGTATTTTTTGACAATTTAAAGACGAAAAGAAATTTCCTTACACACTGTTTCGTGATTTTTGGTCTTTTTAAAATAATAACTCGCTTGAAATATATTACACGATGCTTTGAATTATTTCTTTGGTAAAAGTATACAGAGTACAGAGCATAAAATTAGAAGAAAACATTGTCGAACAGGAATATTTTTTTAATGCTTCCAAATTAAAGATAAATGTTATGTGTATTTTGTACTGCAAAAATTTAGGCAATATTGGGATAATAAGAACAAACAAAATGATCCATTAATTTTGACGTAAAACGTGTTTCGATTTCAAGATCGCTGGAACATTATAATCTAATAGCCTAACACGGTGTCTATCTTCGTAATCGTACTATCTATGAAGTTAATTCACTGAGCTCAGTTAGGTAACTTTAACACCATATGTAGAAAAAAAATTGAAATCACCTTCTCAGATAGTTTTCCTTCATTTTTCCCTAGATTATATTAACGAGGACTGTTTCTATGCTTTAAAATAGTATTAAAATGATGTTTTAGGGGGATTTCCAGAATAAATTATAGATGGCAGCAGTGACTCAATATTTATATTATTATTGAGGAAAAAGGAACAGTTTGTGCAGGTAGAGTAATAGTTGTCTTTATAGTACAGTTAGATATGGTTTTAGATTTCTGTTTTCTGAAGTCTCTTAGTTCTGCATACATTAATGCTCTTTGTTCAGTTTGATATGAAATTAGTATAGTTTTGTTATTGTGAATGAAATTGAACTAAACAGGTTTGTGTCATGCTGTTTTATATATAATTTCATAAGAATCTCACGTTGAGTAAGTATAAACATTGAATTTTTATAGATTTACATTTCTTAATCGACTAATTTTTTGATTATGTCATTGAATATACTTCGGGTGTATGTGTTTCTTGTCAGTATTTCCGTATCCTAATGTCTATATATACTATACTGCTCGCACAAAACATTTAACGTATATCACAGCGGACTGTCTCTAATACTACAGACCCAATACACGTACTTTCAACAAGTATTACATATACAAACAAAAGTAAGTAAACGTTTTCTTTCCTTTTAAAATTTGAAAGAAAAGAGAATGCGTTGGTTCAGGAATTTTTTTTTCTCCGAAACACATCACACAATGCTTTATGGTAATTTTAACCCAAAAAATTTCCATTTCTTTTCCTGATTGTTCATTATACTAGGCCAATAAATTCAACCTATTTTTCAACGTATATTTTTGTAGAATAATTACTGCTTTTCTTTTTTTTCAAAAGCGTTCCGAGCATACGCTTTGTAAACGACCTTCTTGGGATGACTTTTTAAACACAAGCTTTGCTTCTAAATTTAATGCAATTTTTGCCTTATTGTATTCAAATTTTAAAGTACATACAACTAAACTATGCAAAATAAATAAATAAACAAAAGGGAAAAAAATCTTAAAAGTTTATGCAATGACAAATTTCTGAATTTTAACATGTTTTATGTAAAAATAAAAGTATTTGCGTATTACATAATAATTGTTTTTGTTTTTTGATTAAAATACAATATGACATATGTAACATGTATTTATTCCAGAAGTATAATTACTTATTGCAAAAAATACTAAACAAAAGGGGAAAACGTCATCGGAATGAGGCAAGTTCCTTAAAAAGTTTCCATATTCTCAGAGCTGAAATTATGTCCTAAAAAATTTCAACTGATAAGTAATTTTTACAGCTAATATGTTTTCCAAATAAATATTTCAATATTTCATAGGTAAAAGTCACCCCATAAATTTCAGATTTTCCGAATTTCCTGGTAACCTTAAAATTACAATGCTAATGATTTCATTAATACAAAATAAATAATAAAACATAACACTGTTTTCTACTGAGTACACTTGTACGTTTGCTTGTACTATACTTGTACAAACACTGTACGTATACTTGTACAAACACTGTGTACGTTTTGTCAGGAAATAATGTTGTAAATAAACAATACTTTTACTGAGATTTGTCAAAACGTACAGACCTTTTCTGCACTGTTATAAATATAAATTCAACGTTTCACCAAATAACCGTTGAAATCAGAGAGTTACAAGGAATGTCATATACGTTGAACCGTATTAATGGCTCACTCGAAAATGTCTTATAAAAGGCAAGTACCGATTGAAATTCAGATTTCGGTTCAACTGTGAAAAACAGTTTTCCGGTGAACTAACATGGCCGCCGTTAGCTCGCGTCAGGAGGTTAGCGGCGATTACAAAAAATAAGAAAAAACTGACTTATGAATTATGAAAAGAAAAATCTTTCGAAAATGGAAGAAAGAACCTCTGTTAAGAAATATAGTCTGTGTAAAATAATTAACACATTTGACATCGAATAAATACGCTTGACAGCAATGGCTATCTACATTCGTTTAAAAGAGAACAGAAACTGATTATAGTCCGTAACTCATCAATATTTTTGAGTTCTATTAGTTGTCATTGCGCGATCTTTTGAACTACTCATTGTGAATTCGAGTCCCGAGTAGAACTTTTCTTTTTTCCCTTTTCTTCTAGGAGAACATATTAATTTTGCTATATGATGGGGTTTGAGAAACACCGCTAAAATGGTACATTTTTCAAAATACTGGTTGCAGCTAAATTGGCACAGGAATTTCGGTGAAATGTTGAACTATATTTTTAAGAGTGTGTACAGATATTCATTACGACGGGAGTATCAGCACATAGAACATAAAAGCTTCTTAAGTAGAGACGGTATGTTGAAATTCAAAACTTTTACTTACTGAAATTTTGCATTTAAATTCCATATACATAGGGTTACATAATGTAAAATTTTACTTGCATTTCAGAATTAAACTTTATGAATAAGAAATTTTATTTTTTAACACTGATGCCTTCGCGAAAAAAAAAAAAGACAAAAGGTGATTTTGTTTTTCAACATTTAAAAATTTTCACTTTCATTATACTTTTATTTTGCAACTCGAATGGCGCCTATGAGCATTCTGTTTAGGATCGAAATTTGATTCAATCATAGGTTCTTATACATGTAACCGCAGGATGAGAAAAAAAATCCCTACAGTTTCCGTGTAATTTTTGACGTGAAACGTCTTTTCGTGTAGCTAAAGTACTGTTTCCATTTCCGTAACTTTCTTACATTCTAAAATAATAGTACTTCTTTGCAATCACGTGGCTAACATAATATGCAGAAGAGAGTCCAAAGTACACTATATTCTTTTAAAAGGGGGCTGTTTAGATGCTTTAAAGTGGTATTAAAATTATATTTGTTTGGGGTCCTTAGAATAAATTACAGATGGCAGCACTCGACTTAATACTTTTTGAAATCAGTTATTTGAGTAGTGGATTTTTCTACGATGACGTAACTGACTGTTAACAGAACGGGTGGTGGTTCGAACCCATCCGGAAGCGCCAACTACCTTTGCTTCCTAGAATGTGAAAAAATAAATGAAAATAACACAGATTCTCAGCCAATAATTCTGTAAACATGCGCTTTAACTAGTAAAGGTCTGGAACAGTTTCAGATTTAATTTCACAGCTAATTTCATTTTGCTGAGAATGTAGATGTAGATTTTATAGATTTAAATTTATTGACAAAACTAATATTTTTAACACAGCAATAAAAACAGCTGTTGTATGAACTATTAATTTGATCTATAGTTTGATGGGAAATTGTTTGTTTGATCATGTTATTAAATGTATTTTATGTGTCTGTACTTCTTGTCGCCATTCCTCTGAGTGCCTCTACATAATATACTCTCAGCAGCTCGCACAAGACGCTTCACGTATAACATCGCAGATGTGTCCCCAATACAGCCTACTATTTTTTTTCTTGCATTTATACGGTTGTATCTAAAACTCACAGCACTGTTATGTTTATACATGTATTATAAACATTTTGAAATACTTAGTGTTTAATTTATATCGAATGCACATGAAGTGCTTAAAAATGTAATAATTTCATCGTGCCTTTTCTGAAATAAATAAAAATAAAAACAAAATAGCAACACTTTGTAAAAATATTAATTCTACTTGATTTTAAATGATGAGACAAACGCTAAACTTCATATTACATAACCTTGATGTTCAAAATTTCGAATTTCAACGTCCCTTTAATAGAGCTTCCTTGCTTGAAGAGGGTGGGTCTCTCCACATTGTCATAGAGTCATCAGCAAGCGGGTTAAGAATCGATGGTTTCAAGCAAAAGAAACCAAATTCGTGAGAGGAGAAAATCGGTTACATGTCTCCAAAGATACCGGCGAAGGTTTTCCGTAAGTTACGCATGGTATCTTCGCTGTCTTCAGGGCCTTTCTCCGATTTCTCCGGTGCGTCTGGTTGTGGTTGGGATTCTCGCCGAAACAGGGCCGGTCCCGAAGATCGAGATGCAGGACCTCCACTTATAGCCGCTGCGATCTCCGAAGCGGATGTCTGCGAGGCGCGACGGGGAGGCGGCACGTTGGGGGCAGGGCCGGCAGGTGGGGGAACACTAGGGGGGCCCCGAGATGCTACGTCTTGCCGCTGGGGGACTGGAGGCGGGGGCTGCAAAGCAAAAGCATCATCTCAAACACAAAAATCGGGAGATAATATTAGAAGATTGGATTAATATATAATACGAAAATGAGAGAATTAACAAACAGTAGATAGAATAAAATTTGAAATAGATAAAACAGGTAATAAAAAATGATTGCGTTCTATATTTGAAAAAAGCGTATGCATAAATAGATTTTAAATAAGTGGGAAAAGTATATAAAACGTGCAATAATTGTGTAGTTAGAAAGAAATAAAAATAAATGAGTAAATATAAACAACTATTGAGTTATAAATTGAGTAATTAACGCTTTGCTTGACATATTCCGAAATCAAATGGGCATAAAAATGTATATGTTAGTTAGATTCAGGATTTTGTAAATAATATCTATGTAATTCTGTGTGAGATTACCAACTGTTGTATTACTATGGTGTACATGCTAATATTCAAAATGCTATAAAAGCTTATCAATTTTTGAACGGTTGACTTTCCTTGGAGGGATGAATAGCCATAAAATTGTTAGGGTGGGCTCCCACCAACACGTATTTAAAAAGGCACAAATATGACAAACAAAATGTTGGATGACAATATAAAAATATAGAAAGAATTTCGAAATATACACTCTATAACAAAAAAATCGACGCCCCAAGAAGGAGTTTTCCTATTGTAATGAAATTTCGTATGCAAAGACATTCGGACCGAACAGGCAAATGATTAAAATCTGAAGACCAATAAATAAATAGCGGAAGCGCTAGCGCTTCGGAACTGTGCATTCAGCAGGTGCATATAAGGAGCGATTCTTAATCTGATGATTAAAATTTCTGTTGCATTTCGACTGCGATATCTTACGTTGACTGTAACAATGCCTCGCCAAAGGATTCGTGCGCATTACGAGCAGATGTGAGAGTTTGAAAGAGGTCGTGCGATCGTACTGAAAGAGGCTAGTTGGACGAATCGAAGAATCGCTCGGCATCTGCGTCGAAGCGGCTATTTGACGATGCTGGCAAGAGTGGGTCAACAACGGTAGATATCAGCTTCAAAATGGTAGTGGTCGACCGAGGGCCACAACAGAACGGGAGGATAGAGCGGTTGTCAGAGCAGCTGTTACAGCACCGGATTCATAGCTATATCCACCCTGGACCAGCACACATGTGTCCAACATGACCCTCCACAGACGATTGAGAGAATTTACGCTCGCGCCGACCGTTACGCCAGTTGCCTCTCACGCCTGCCTGTACACCGTCAAGTCTGATTACTGTGGTGCCGAGATCCATCAACGTGGAACTGCTCTGACAGGGCACGTATAGTCTTTAGTGACGAGTCCCGTTTCCAACAAGCTTTCATTCCTTATCCATTAGAGATAAGTGGGAGAATGTAAATATGTTAAAATAGGGTAGGAAGAAATATATGGGAAGAATTCGTCTCGTTAATTGTCAAAAAGTTATCATTTTTAAATCTGTGTGCGTTGCCCGTACGAAAATATTCCCTGTTAGTAAAATGTTCCTCATATAATAATGAGGAGATGAACAACATTTCAGCTTTTAATCGTAAAACGCCTCAGAAATATCTTTTAACAAAAATGGTCAGGGACTACGTAAATTTGAATTCAAATGTTCTTTACTAGTATTAAAAAACATTTTTGTTTCCGTAATTTTTATAAGATCCCAGAAACGCAATCATTTGATGTGAATTTTTCCCCACTTCCGCAGCCACTGAAAAGTTGTTTAAATCAGAATATATTTCTTTTCATATATCTGACACATTTTAGGGTGTAATTGTAGAATTTTTTATGTCACTTCATGAGTGCAGGAGGAGCATTTTACTAACTGGGAATTTTTGTACATACACTGCATGACAGTTGCTAAGGAACAAGTGATTTATGCAAAATTGCGTCTCATACAGCTGACCAATAACAGTAAATTGGAGTTCAGAGGGCGCGGTAGACCAGGACTCGTTATCTGTATAAAAGACAGTGCATATAAGCTCATGATTCATACGAAAATTCATGCTGTTTGATGTTTGACGAAAATCGTGCTGGATGCTATAAAAGTTTTTTCTCTGAAATTTTGCTTGGTTCTTGCAATAATTAAGAACAAAATGTCAGCAAGACCTCATTTGAGTGACTACGATCGTGGACGAGCAGTTGGACGACTGGTAGCAGGTCAAAGTGTCACCACTGTAGCTACTGCAATGGGTGTATCAAAGATCGCGATTAAAGAAGGCCGTTGAAGGTGGAAAGGGTTTGCGAAAGTATGCCGGAGGTTGTGGTAGGAACACCACACCTTTAGAGAATAGACTTCAGTCATTGTCTATTCTTAATTATTTCGAAACACGTACCTGTCAAGCAGTATATTTAGAAAATTAAGGAGTGGAACGTTTTCTTAAAGTAATCTTTTTTTTTAACCTTGTTTTGAACATTTTTTCAACTTACATCTCCCTCTTATCTCTAATAGATAAAGAAGTAAAGTGTACACCCTATATACTAAAAATTTAAAGTGTGTAAAGATTTCATTATCAGAGTTTAAAATTTGAAATTTTTGAAGACCACAACGAAGACTAGGTGATTTTCAGTTAGATAAATTTTTCTATTGTTCATAAAAATCAAAATTTTAAAAGTACAGGGTAGTCTAAAAGAAACTTCCCCTATATATGACTCCCTAGTGGCCCAACCGCTCAACCAATCGAAATGAAAGCTTAGATATAGTTATTTGAATGTATGGGGTCCAGATTGTGATGATTTAAAACAATAAACCTCTCAAAGTTACGGTTAAGTGAAAAAAATCAAATAATTCAAATGGCAACATCCACTTTTTTCGTGCGCAAATTGATCAGAGCATGAATAAACCGTAAATGGCGTTGGAACGAGACACGTATGACGTAAATTGGCGGCGTAAAACATTTCCAAAGAAGAGCATCGTAAAGAACCAATGATAAAAAAAGAGAGGAGAGGGGGAAAATACTTTTATTCGAATTACAAGTTTTTAACGTGGCCACCTTCGCAGACGACAACGCATTGCATGCGGGAGATTGTCGATAACAATGACGAACATATCATGGCAGGGTGAATTTGTAGAACTTCCCGTTTTATGGTATCTTTCAAGTCTGACAAATTCCGGGGATTTGATGTGTACACCTCTGCTTTCAGATAACCCCAGAACCAGAAATCCATCGGAGTAAGGTCGGGGGAACTAGGTGGCCCTCCAACATTGCTTTATACCGAGCACCTGTGACGGAGCACGTTTGCATACCACTGGATAGTAGTGCTGTAAAAGTAACGAAAATATTAATACCCGTATGTATTCGTTACTCTAAACTCACATACCTGTTACTAAGTATTTGCTACTCGTTACAAGTTCGAACGCGCGAAACAAGTCGGGCCATCGTGATTCTAGCGGGCCTGCTTGTGCACTCCGAAAGAGGTCTACGAACGTTTCCTCATTGGTTAGATTCGGCCGTTAGATGATGTATCTAAGTGCTGGAACCAATAAGTGATCTCCCGTAGGCCTCTTTGGACGACTCATCGGAGTGTACAAGCAGGCCCGGTAGAACCACGATGGCCCCGAACAAGTCTTATAGCCAGGCGCATATCTAGAGGAGGGGGCTGCGCCCTCCTTTCCTAAATCTGACCCTTTACTTAGTTCACAATGTGATATTTATTTGCAATTTGATACACAGCCCGCCCCCTCCTGAAATAAAATCTAGGCTACGCCAATACTATCAGGTTGTAACGAAAGTTCTCTGCCAAATCTGCTTGAGTCAGCTCATGCGGCACCCAGCGATTGAACTTGTACATGAAGTTTATGTGATGCATAGCATGGCTAATGGGCATGGCATTAATGTCTAACTCTTTAGCTAGCTCTCAAGTGGTTAAATACTGATCTTCTTCCACAAGTTCTCGCGGGTGGCCCTCATCAACATCAGTAGGCCGGCCAGATAGCTCTGCTCATTGAATGTCATATACCCTGTTTTTTAACTTTCAGTACCAAACCTTCACAGTGCCATATGATACAACATTAGAATCTAAATTACGCACATAATTCTTTGACATTCTGTAGCACTTTTTGCAACAGAACATGATGGTTCTAATCCAGTAATGTGATAGTTCCATTTCAGACACCTTGTACTTAATGATAACGATATTTTTTAACAACACAGTGTTCTAAAGTAAGTATCTTTCTTTCAAATGACAAATATCGTTTGACAAAATATGAGCAAACACACCAACGTGAACTGTTTGCAGGCGATATTTGTGGTGGCGGGAAACTTTCGTTACAACCTAATACATGCAATTCCATTTTATTGGTTTAAAAACAAATAAAAATATCATACATTATTTTTTAACTTTAAAGCGTAAGAGTTTATTTAAAGCTTATTTTCTCTGATTAATAGATGCCTTTATACAAATGTATTGTTTTCTACAATGTTAAATTATCCGAATAACTCAGATAGCTCCCATAGAAATCTTCCAAAAACATACTGTCCTCCCCCCCCCCAATAGTATAGTTTTTTAAATTATGAACGCTGGTTTAACCTATTCATTCTCATCATAAAAAGTATACCGGGAAGCTTGTGCCTAGTGTTGCTTCTGAGCGCTGATTCTTGAAAGATGGGGGTCAAGCCGCCCCTCTCCCCATTAGACGTCAACATTTTAAAAACATACTGAACTTTTTTGAATTATTTTAATACCAGTGGCGTATGCAGGAGTGGCCATAGAAATCGCGAGTCCCTCTCGAAATTTTTGTTTAAAACGAAACGATAACTTAAAAAAAATGCGTTTTAAGTTTACATGCCATTTTTATTAAATTTCAAAATAACATTTCAAATAATAAAAATTCGTTTACTTTATAAAAATATTTTTAAAGGTGTTTTTCAGTAACTTGTTATTTTTTACTCATACTTCGGTTCCTCAAGCATTTAAAAAAATAAGTTCTCAATCCTTCGGGACCACCCTGAAAAATAATCCTGATTACACCCCTAGTGGTGTGGTCTTTAGTGGTATAGTAAGAGGGTAGTACTAAAATGTCAGAAAGCACGAGCACCCCCTTTCTAACATGCTTCTATTCTCATAGATATTGCTTCTTTATAATTGCAAGAACACCCATTTACCCCCACCCAAAGAAAAAAAATCTGATATTGGCACCCACGCATGACATACTGTATACCGCATCCCCGCATTGTATAAAACAGACGCCATGTCTAATCCCATATCATAATAGAGCAGCAGATACTGTATCTCTCTCCGTATCTGACATTTCGTCATCAGTAAGGATAACGAAACATACGGATACTTTCAAATCTCATCAAAACGATACCATTCGACATTTCGTATGGCACATACGAAATGCAACCTCCATACTAGTCATTACCGAATAGCGAAACATACTGCTACTCAAATACCTCAAACACAAAGACTCATTTTCCCTTCAAATCGCGAGGCTATATTACTTCCGGTATCATGTAATTAATAACGAAACATATAACTACTCAATTACCGAAACTCATTTTCCCCCTTCAAAGCACGCCCGGCAGTCTGTGTTCGAAGTTGATCGATCCGGATGCAGTAACGACTCATATTCGAAAGTAGCATTCTTTACTTCGAGTCTGAAGGATTATCCGCATCTCAGTAACGAATGCATACGATTTGCCACAGCTCTACTGGATAGGACCCAGAGTGAATGTCCGCACCACAGAGTCACGTGTCTGTCGAATAAAGGCACTGATGCTACACCGTGAGGATTTTCTTCTGCCCAATGAACGCAGTTCTTGGAGTTTACGTTCCCTGTCAGGGTGAAATGTGCCTCATCCGTCCGTAATATCCTCGGCGGCCACCTGCTATCTTCATCATATCTGTTTAGGAAAAAATTCGCAAAGTCGACGCGCTGTTGGTTGTCTCCAGGTGCCAACGCCTGGACGCGCTGGAATCGATAAGGACACATCCGTAGAACAGAGCGCAGAATTTGGAGAACTGTGGTTTTCGGTACATCCAAATTGCGAGAAACACTTCTTGCTGTATGCAATGGACCTGTAATCGTATTATGCACTTCCGCAACAACTTCAACAGGAACACGGGGTCGTCCGGATCGCGGTCTATCACATGTGCATCCTGTTTCTTCAAATTTCTTTACCAAATTACATACACTTTTTACGGAACATGGGCCTCGTTTTAGCTTATGATTTCGTCGATAAACTCGCAATGCTTTGGCAACATTTTCTCCTCTCAGATAAAAAAACTTTATCAATTCACCTCGTTGTTTCCCTGAAAGTGCCATCTTCTTCGCACGAAAGGAGACGGATTAGCACGGTCATGAAGAAACAATCTTCCCACACTGCTTATATCGCAAGCAGTGTTTTGCAAGACTGTTCTGTGATTGGTGCTCCTACTGCCTAGCTGAGTGAATTATGCAAAGTACATCAATTATACCTTCCCTTTTATTGTGATTGGTTCTTTGCGATGCTCTTCTTTGCAAAAATTTTACGCCGCCAATTTACGTCATACGTGTCGTGTTGCATTGCCATTTAAGGTTTTTCCATGCTGTGATCATTTGCGCAAGAAAAAAGTGGGTGTTGCCATTCGAAAATTTCGAAATTTTGTCACTGTAACCGTAACTGTGAGATGTTTATTGTTTTTAATCATCACAATCTGGACCCCATACATTCAAATGACTATATCTAAACTTTCATTTCGATTGGTTGAACGGTTCGGCCACTATAGGGGAAGTTTCTTTTAGACCACTCTGTACATCCGATTTTCGTGATTTCGTTTATATTTCGGGAATTTTGCGAGAAAATTTGTTAGTTTAAATCACATTTGTTTAGGGACTGGTAGAACAACAAAACTTATAAAAGTACATAGTCATTTAGGATCAAAATATGCACTTCCCTCAGAAGTCCAGACTGACTAAATTTTACATTCACTTATAATTTATTATATTATTGATGTTTTCTTATTCTGTTAAGTTGGTAGATAAGAGATATAATAATAGATTTTGGAGTATAAATCAATATAAATATTTCTTAGCCTCTTTATTTTTACATAAGTTTTAACTAAAATGTTTCTTCCACCATTTTTAATGACTTCGCAGCAGTAAGCTTCAGCTTTTCTTGGCAGTTAAATGTACCTTGTTTGTTGTAATAACTAATAAATATTTGAATAGTATGGAAAGTCCTATTAATAGGAAAATCAGGATTTCTTCTAAAATAAGATCGTTTCCTTTAATTTTATGAATACAGAGAAAACGTGAAGCTGGGTTTCGCAAATGGACAGTACTAAAAATCAATGCCGCATCTAGTGTTTGCACACCACCTGATGCAGACTTTTTATTAAGGCGTCCCCTTCTCCAATAGAACTATAACTGATTTTGGTACCCAATCACCGTGGTGACAGGGGCACGTGACCTGTTTGCAACCCCCTAGTCGCGGCCCTGCTAAAAAAAAAAAATCCTCAAGACGGATAAAACATGATTTTCTTTATTATATATATATATATATATATATATATATATATATATATATATGTGTGTGTGTGTATAATGTGTGAATGTATAATTATTATATTATTATTATTTTTTTTTTTTCTGTTCTCCTAATTTGCCATTTTATGAAGCCCAAACTTAATTTTCTCGGGGGTGGTGTGGTGGGGGTGGGGATTGCCCCTACTGCTCCCTCGCTGGATCCGCCACTGTAATCCACTATTTTATTTTCAACTCATTCACTCTTTGAAACAAAACTCTGAAAACAAAGTTGAAAATTTATGCATTCATTAGTTTAAAATGGCTTCATAAATCGCGTAACTATTTGATGACAACATACAATTCGATTTTTTTAAGTATTCGAATGCAAAGTACTCAATTCATAACAGAATTAGATTTTTCCTGATGTAGTAAAACAAATTACTTCCGTTTCTTTACTGAGAGTTGCGCCCTGCGCCGTTAAACCCAACTGACCCATCTTACTGAGAGAATGCCAGAAAAAGGAGGATATCGCCCTTGTTAATTTACTTTGTGCTCTCAATACATAGATAATTGGAATTTCAGTTACGCTAAAGAACACATTAACACATAGTGAAGTAGAATTTGATTTCAGAAAAAAAGTAACACTGCTAGAAGCATTTTTTTTCACATCACGTTGAGAAAATGACAGCGCAATATTAGAGATCTTAAGTGCTTTGTGTTATGGAAAGCTTACACGAGGGGTATCTGTTTACGCGGACGGGGGGGGGGATTGGCGAACGGACTTTTTTTAAACGGTTCTAACAGGTATTCACGTTACATCTGGAGAAAATACCTCCGGAAACTCTAAACTGCTGGATGGACAGCCGTGCGGTAGGCCTGAACGCATATTCTTTATACTTCTACGATCTATAATTGTTCAGTATCTTATCCATTCGGCCATGGTGGGGCCTTGGATATCTTAAAGTTATATGATTAACTCCGACAAGTTAAAAAAGTAATGTTACACCAAATTCTCTGAAAAACCTAAAATTACTCGTCAGAAGCTCTACTATACACTCTTACAATCGATAAATACATAGATGTGAAACTTTCAGAAAGTCTCTTTAACAAACACTATTTTGTTAAATGTTCGTCTGCAAATGCACATTTGCAAAGTTTGCAATGAAGGATGTTTAAATATTTAATGACTTGTGTAGTCTGAACTAGAGTATAATTTATGAGAGAGTATTGTATGGGTTGCGTAGAAACATTCTGAACATTTTCAAGTATTTAGCATATGTATTTTACGAAATAGAAGCCCCCTAGGAAACACCGTATTCCCTAAAAATAACTTTTTAAATTTAATTTCCGTTCTGCCTCCGACTCAAATTTGGTGTACTATTTGGGGGAAAAGTCCTGTTTATGAAATGAGCTGGGAATAGACCCCCCCCTCCCGCAACAACAACAACAACAACAACAAAAACTACTACAATGTTTTAGACTTGCATTCAGGCATTTTTATTAAAAGGACCTCATTTCCAATACTGAAGATATTAGTTCTTTCTACTTCAATACGCACCCTGTAAATGCTTTGGAAGAAATTTTTCCTTAAAAAAAAAAAAGAAGAAAAAGAAAGAAAGAAAAAGCTTTTAATTCAAAATTTCACATAAATCAAATGTACAATCAAGATTAATGAATTATTACATATAAAGGAAAAAAAAATAATTATTTCTAAATATGTGATATAGCGGATGAGATTCTTTAAGCAAGGAATATTAGTTTTTGATCTTTTAATTATTTCAAGAGACCTGAATGTAGAACATCATTTAACTTGCTGGTTGGTTGTGTTGGTTAAAGGAAAGATACACTATGGCTATCTGCCTCGGAAGGGGAAGCCGTGGGTAGAAGACTTTTTGTGGGGTTTTGACCCATATTCACGTTACGTCTGGAGAAAACTGACCAAAACGCCAGACCGTTAGGTCGACAGCCGCGAGGCAGTCCCGAACGCTTCAGCTATCTACCAATGTTCAGTGTCTTATCCATTCGGCCATTAGTCAGCCCCGTGTGCCTAATATGTAGGGTTTGGGGGGGGGAACACCAAAGCTATTGCACACAAGGGAAAAATATAACAATTCTAAAAGAATACTTACTGGTTGATGGGGTATTCGTTGCTGAAAAAAAAAGAAAAGAAAATAAACGAGTGGAAGCAACATGAATTGGGGAAAAAATTGCTGAGAAAAAATGCACATGGAAAATCCCTCTCCACTTTCTTAAATCTAACAAGGTTATATCTCCATTAGGAATGGACGCGAGACGAGACAGAGATTTTCAGCTTTTTTGCGAGACGAGACAGACATTTTTAACATTACGATATGGGGATTTCGCGAGACGAGACAAAGCTTTTAGGCAGTTTTGCGAGACGCGAGATGCCAATTTTTCCGTTTCGCGTCCATCCCTAGTCTCCATCGGTGTCGATGGTTACGTTCCACCTATGCTGATTTGAACAGAGTTTGAACATTTCATAACTTCTGAGTAACTTTCGAGGCTCGTAATAAATTTTTTGGACGCAAGAGGCCCTCTGACCGTCACATGATATTTATCGACGAAAGCTTCATCTTACAACGTAAATATTATTAAAGAAATAATGTGTATATCTGTGCTTTGTCAGTCTACGCTTTATTTCTTGAAATGTCTTTTTATATCTAGCTGGATGTTTATTATGTATATCACAATCTTCCCATTTTAAATAGTTTACAACTATGTATCATTCAAAGTCTGTAAAAGGACCACTACCTGATATGTAAGATAGTTTTTGTTGCCCCCCCCCAATTTTCCTCGTAAAAGAGAGACCTCATTTTCGACGTAAAAACGGTCCTTGCTTGCGAAATACCTCTTGCATAAGCGTAAGAATTTCGAGCTCCATTGAGAAACGCGAACATAACAATATTGATTCCGTAACTTTAAAATATATCAGAAGGAAAAAGTGCCGAGAAACTTGGAACAGGCTTACAATCTTTTTAGTGAAAAGGGAATAAAACATACACACAAAAAAACATATTTTAGTACTTTGAGAAGGTTTCTGTAAAAACCTTAAAACGAAATAACTTTGGATGACTCGGCGCTAAAAGTAAACAATAATGAATTAATCTCGCATTTGACACAATCTTTTGTTGTGATCTTTATCAAATTTCATTACGTTAAGAAAAAAAAAACAACGAATTTAGAGCAATAATAAAATTATTCTAATGTCCATAGAAAATATATTCTTCCAGACACAGTTAAATAATTTCAGATTACATTTTTATTGTCTAATTATTAAATAACGACTAGTATTAAAAAAAGAGTTTTTTTATATTTTAAAGCACTAGAGTACTGTTAATTTTAAGCGTCAAAAATGTGCAACATTTTTGAGTTCACTTTTCAACTTTAAAATTTCAAAATATATTTTTTAAAGTTTTCCTTTAAAAAAATTCTATACATATATTAAATTATGCAAAATATATTCGTAACTTTCATCTTTTTATGTTGGTGTCTTTTCTTTATTTGAAACGTAATAAAATGTGTTGACAGTGCCGACATGTTTCACTTTCTGAAATATACCAAAGAGGTATACCATGCTGAGAACGAAATTATCCAAGAACGAGAAATAAGTATTTTGAGACAAACGTATAAAAGATTGTGAACGTGCAAAACAGATCTCACTTGTCGGTGTTATTGTTGTTTCTAATGCCATTTAATCAACCGCCTAACCCTTTAACAAGTTGTGCCAAATCCTAGGACGATCAGGGCCCGCTCATAATAATATTGGGCCTAGGACAAATACGAATTTTTAGGCTTTTGCACTTGATAAATTGTATATCACGCATTTGTTTTGGGCATATATAGATACAGAAATATATTAAATACTAAATATATACGGGTGTTCAGTGCTTACGGTGCCCAATGGCTATTTCTTAAACCGTTAGTCAGAGACACGTTAGTTCTAATTGCAAAAATGCTCTAAATTGTATAATCTATTACATCAGAAACACAATTGAAGCCAATAAATCAATTCCTATAAAAATTATGAAACTTAAATTTTTACACGGCTCCCCGGTCCTATGAGTCGCATTTAGAAAAAATTTCTTTATAAAATTTCATGCACAATAAAAAAAAAAAATAAATAAATTCGACCTTCTACGACCAAAATTCATCGAGCTATGAAGCAGCAAACATTTTGGCTTAACTCACTTTTCCAATCTTAAAAATGTCCCGTTACAGTATACCGTTATGGGACCCTATAAATACTGAAATTTTAAATTATAGGTGATAATTTCATTTTCTGCATAATGTGGAGAAAGAAGCAAAACCAATTTTAGAATACTAATCTTTAAGCAAAGGGTTATAGTCAAGCTCCATAAAAATCTATTCGGGATAAGACTTACTAAATCGTATATATGTGTAGCATGCAGATGTGTAACAACGAGTATGCTATGCAAAGTACAGGAAGAGTTTTCTACACGGGTGATTATTTGCATTGCAGCCAAAGGAAGCTATACTTTGAGCAAATGTTACACTAACAGGATTTGTAATATTATTTTAAGTTTCTGAAATGCATATATTCGTACTACAAAATGTTTCATTTCCTAATTTAATGTTTAGTGAAGTGTTTTATTCTCTTGTGTTTGTATTTTAAGTTATAAACACCAGTTCATTTAAAAAATTCCATTTTCAATATAAGCTATATTTTTATGTTCGTTTATTGGTTACACATAGTTAAACTTAATCTTCTTTATTGCAATCTACAATCGTAAAATAGTTCATGAAATTGCTAATAAATATTACAAGGCTCAAAACCATGTACATTAATTTTTCTCATTCATTTTGTATACAACCCCTATTTCGCATCTTCAAAAGTGCTCTAAATTTAAGCAGCTGTAACTCAGTGAATTTTGGTCGTAGAAGGACGATTTGTTTTTATTGTGCGTGAAATTGTATAAGGAAAAATTTTCTAAATATAATTGATAGGTCCGGGGGACCGTATAAAAATTTAAATTTCTTAATATTTATAGAAATTGATTTATAGACTTCGTTTATGTTTCTGATATAATAGATTATTCAATGTAAAGCATTTTTGCAATTGGAACTATGTGTCTCTGACTAACAGTTTAGGCAATGGCGGATTAAAGGGGGGGGCAGAGGGGGTGACCGCCCCCCCCCCCGAGAAAAAAGAAATTAATGTAAAAGATCCTATTTTACTTCCATAAAATGGATGTATATGTCAATCTTCTAACTAACCGCTCCCACCTACAAACTAACCGCCCTCCCCGACAAACTTGTAATAATCCGCCACTGAGTTTAGGAAACAGCCATTGGGCATCGTTATCACTGTACACCCTGTATATTAAACCCTAATTATATATAATATTTATTATAAACACTAAATACATTGCAATAAAGAACACTAAAGATTTTTTTTTGTGTGTGTCTGTGTATACACGAATAACGTTTATTTTCACAAATAATAAATACCTATACACGTACTACATAAATAAACTTCTTTAAAGTATAAATGAAAAGAGTTTCCAAACTTAGCGTACGTATCTTGAAACTGATGAGATATTTTTTTACAATAAATCTTAAAGCTCAGACATTGGGCTCGCGGATTTTGACCCAATCCTGATTAGGTTAGAGCGCCCTTAGTTGAGTAAAATGCCAGAGAATTAGCTGCAAACTCTTGAGTAATTTCTAGAAAATGAGAGTTATATTTTTGATGCAATTAAAAAAAAAATTTTTAGCAAATAAAAGTTTGTTGAAAAATACAAAATTTTTGGGCCCTTGAAATGGGTGAGCCCAGGACAAGTGCCCCGGTTTCCCTGTCGATAAATGGGCTCTGAGCATGATGATGGGTGAAATGGAGCGGCTTCCATTCGATTGAGCCTCCATGGGTGGAAGACCAACATAGCTCGGGGCCTCTTTAACTTTTTAACCAATTCCAGATGAGAGACCGGTACACCCCACAGGTATCGTTTGAACATTTAAGACATTGGAGCCTGGACAGATTTTATGCGTGCCAGCATCCTTTACGTCAGTAGTCCCACAGCAGTCTAGGCGAAAGAGGTTGTCTTGTCACCCTCTCAAGCGCTAAGTTCCGGTGTTTTTATGGAAACCCAGTTTAAAGCGAATGAGCTGCAGCGAAACACCTATCGATGTAAAGATCTGAAATCTATAAAGGAATATAAACACTTGTTTTTGAAGTTTCAAGGATTTAAAAAAAATAAAAATAGCACTCTAGCGCCTATTTAAAATCTAGAGTTGTACTAGATTTTTTTTTTATAACTCTCAAATGCTCTATCCTCTAAAAGAAGCCAACCAAATCAGCTTATTCACGTTCTGCTTCATCCTTCAGTATTTTAAAACCCTCCAAAAACTAGGGAATGCAATCCCGCCCTGTTTTTGGTTTCGCGGGATTTCGGGATTGATACTTACTAATCCCGCGGGATTGGCATGTCATTCAGCTAAGAATTCATTTCAAGAAAGAAAATAGGAAAAAGTGAAATTTTAAGTGTGAAGTGTAAATTTAATACCAATAATTAATGTTATACAATAACTTATAGGAATACGAAAATTTTGTTATGGTATTCAAAATAATATATTTATATAGTTCTTAGTTGCGAAAAAAGAATGTAAAAAAGGCAATGTACAGAGTCACTCGTCTTTCTAGTCTTGATCTAATTTTAGTAAAATAGTTAAAAGCGTGAATAAAAAAAATTAAAACCTAAAAGGAAAACTTTTTATAATTGATTTGTGATTGTTTGCTAAGAGATAAATTAGGATGAAATATTTCCGTTTATTTGGAGATTGGGAAGTTAGCGAAAAATTTAGATTACAATATTTGTTCCATTGGAAGATAATTAGAAAAATTAAAATTGTAATTATTGATTCATGCATTGTGAGATAAGATACATATGATGGAGAAAGTGACGTAAAATTGTAATAAAAATAATTTATTTCTCAGTTTCAATTCGACGGGATTATGGTCCTTATCGCGCGAAACTAGTCCCGCAAACATTTGTGCGGGATCCAGCAGGATCTCGTTCCCGCGGGATCTGGATTGCATTACCTACCAAAAACACACAGTGAGATAAAGCAATTACACATCGTTCTTCACAGCATATAAAACGCGGGAAAAAGACAGTGGAGAAAATGTGGACCTAAGCCGCAAAAAATTTCTTTTTCCAATCAGTAGGCTACTTTAATTAAATTTGCATGAAATTGCTTTAGAGGCGATTTCAGAAACATTACAAGAGAGCAGTCCTCATATATTCTATACAGTATAAGTGTACTGTGTTCTCGGAAGAAAAAAAAACTGCACTCGTTAAGCTTTTTTGACTTTTTAATACGGAACAATTATATCAGAGACTCGGAAAATTTCAGATTATTTCCTCAGAAATTGTTTTATGTAGTCTTATAGACAATAAAGCTATACGTTTCTTACAACTTAAAAAAAAAAAAAAAAAAAAAAAAAAATTAAGCAGAGACATTTTATTGCAAAATGGACTTAAGTGCCTTTCATTCAGAGAAATATTGCAAAATACTGCATGCTTCAAGATTTCTTCCCTCTTTTGTTTCAAAATCTTCAAGATTTATCACTTCTATAAGAAATCATATTGCAGCTTGTGAAGAAACATTCCGAATATTTTCATGTCTGTGGTTTGTTATTTGATTCTTTTAAAATTCTTCAAAAGTTATATTATTTCTTGGAATATCAACTTCTAATAAAAAGTAAATGTGGCATTCCTGTACCTGAGTTGGTGGCACGTGATCAACTGTTGGGGGTTCTTCAGCACCAAAGTTTGTTACGCTTGTTCTAGAAGTCTGTTTTCTAAATAAAAAAATAAAAAAATAAATATAAATAAAATAAATAAAAATAAAGTACAGTATTATAGTCATATATATTTATTTTTATAGAAGTCTGTTTTCTAAAAAAAAAGTACAGTTTTATTGTCATATATTTATTTTTATACTCACATTTTATGCAAATAAAGATGAAATAATCCGATGAAAGTCGCTCTTTTCAATAGTATTTTTATTGTAATTCGTGAATACTTTCCTTCAAAAATGAAGACACAGTTTGATATTCGTGACTATTTTTGGAAACAAAACATGTATTTTGATGGAACTGAGTATTAACCAGTTCTTAAAATTTACGTAATTAAAGCGTCAAAGACTATTTCATTTCATTTTCAAATACCATTGTTTTCGAAAAAATAATTAAGCAATACACATATTTTTGTTGTTTGTAATGACCTTTAGCTAACCGCGTAGCGTTGCTAGAATTTCAATAGAGTATGGCGATGAGTTAAATTGAGTTAATTCGATTCTATTGTACCCTAGTGGGAGGAAGACTAACTTAGCTCGAGATCCCTTAATTTTGAAGCAGTGGAGGATGAGACCAGTACCTGGATTAGCAACCCCAGAAATATTGTTGGAACGCAGAGACCGCTCCCTTTAGTGTACACCCTCCCACGTCAGTCCAGACGAGAAAAGGCTGTCTACCTTGCCAAGCTCTCACCAAGGTCGGCTCGGCTTCGCTGTCGGTGTTCTTATGAGACAGAACCAAGTTTAAAGCGACTAGGCCACTGTGGGTCACATATATAGTAAATATGTAAACTGATGCTTAAAAAGTATCTGAGAATTTAAAATGTGATATAAGGAATTAAGGCAACAGAGTTCGATAGCAGAGTAGGGTCAAAAAAGCCTTCGAAATTTGGGAAAGCCAAAGAAAAATTATGTTTAGATGGATGATTTGGATGAACAGGAATCCCAAACTATTATTAAAACTTAACTATTGTCACTCTGAAAAATACTAGACTGCAAATGATACTTATTAATTGCATTTCATTTTAAATAATGGAATTTTTTCATAATAAAGTCATTTGTAATAAAACTTAATAACGAAAGTAAACGAAGTTCTTGTCTGCTTTCTCTTCCGTTTATTTGCCATTTATTCATTTCCCCGCGAATATGCAACCTGGGATCGTAATAAAAATCATTTAAACGTAATTAAAAGTATTCCCCTTCAACATCGTATTTAATAGTGTAATTTCCAGAGTTTATTACGCTACATGTAAATAAAATATACAAAATAAAATTTTAAGTACCCAAATTAGCAAATCCAGCAATATTTAAGAAAGCAGAAATACATATGAACCATGCGGAAGAGAGAAATAGAACAAGAGTTGCTTTATCAAACCCAAGTAGGGAGAAGTAGGTCAGAACTGGGCCCCAAAACTGCTTTTTATAACCTTAATCAGCTACGGGAACAAAGTGCTACACTAGTCCTTTGATTTCAAAGTTAACTATTTTGAATGTTAAAGAACCATATTTTGGTGGGTAATTTAATTATTTTCTGGAAGTATTCAAGTATGCGATTTTATCCAATCTGTGGTTGGAATAAAACATGCATCCCGGTTGTTTAAACTTTTTACAGGCCAATGTTCCCAATTGGGAACATCAAATAAAAATGTATTAAAAAATGAAATTTTATCAATATTGACTTGAAAAATTTGCTGATATAGTTAAAACGGGACTTCATTTTTTGAATTAGAAGTTGTATTTCTATCATAAGTGCGAAACAGGAAAAACAATCATAAAAATAGCCACTTTAATAAATTTTTACAGAGCTATCTTGATACACCCTGCCCCCCTCTTCTACAAACTTTATCCCTATCTTTACTTCCATTTAAAAATAAGTCTTTCATTAATTCTTAATATTTCACTTCTTATTTAGACTACCCATCACTATATTCCGATTTTAAAATCAATGTAAAATTTAGTCAGAAATGACCCATGCTCCCAATTGGGAACACAGTGAAAATTGTATTAAAAATTGCCCCCCATTTAAATGACTAATATCCTTAGAAGACAAAAATGAAAAAAACTAATTTAAAATATACCTGGATCTGAATTCGGTCTGTAAAAGGTTAAACTGTTTGATTTTAAATTTTAACTTTAGCCGTATACCTTCAGATAGAAAGTTTTGTAATGATACTCAGTTACTTTGTTTCGCTAAGTTTTTATAAAGGGCAGTCAGTACATTAGGAAAAAAGAAAAATAACTTTTTAGAGTGATCCTTTTCACGAAAACATCCAGTGAGAAAAATTAAATCTAAGAAGTCATTTGGGATAAAAATCTTTTGGATAAAACACAAATGGGGATCAACTATCAGTCCTAAATTTTTGTGTTTGTTATTTAATTTCAGTGTTCGGGGTCGCCTGGTGTGTTCACTGAAGCTATGCATTTTAGAAAAAGATAGCGATTGGCTTTTATTACAGATTATTTGTAAGTTATGATTTATCGATCAGTTATTGATTATTTTTAAAGCCTTGGAATAATTCCACGTCAGATCAAACAGTGCAGTTCACCACACCAATTCAGATTTTCCTCAAATTTTATACACATGATTTATAGGCTAAGATAATCACAAATATCAATTTTGAAGGTTCTATGATAATTAATTACCGAGAAATTAATTATGCAATTTTTAAAGTTTTCTGCAACTTGTCTGTAGAGGCTACTGAAGTGAAAATGTGTTTCTAGGGGTAACTTCAATCTGATTCCAAATATTTTATCAAAATTTGCGCATCTTCTATAGTTTATGCATGAGCATTGCATTTGCTAAAAAACTTCATAAATTTTTTCGGAACATTTGATCAGAAGCACATGTTTTAAATTTTTGTATGTATGCCACTACATCCCCAAAGAATTTCATCTTTGCTTTCTGCATAGAAGCTGAGCAGAAAAAAAAAATAAAAAAAAATTTTTTCATATGACTTTTCGTATATTGGGTTTAGTAATAAGTTTCAAAGAGCGTGTCAAAGAAATGAACATGCAATAATACCTTTATTTGTCAAAGTAATCTCCATTATTTTCCAGCACCCAACGCCAACGGTCAGGTAGCGCCCGGATACCGGCAGAATAGAAGGATTCATCTTTTTATGCGATACCTACAGAAGAGAAGGCATTGTTCATTGATCGAAATAAATGAAGTCCGAAGGCGCTGTGCCAGGGCTATAAGTCGGGTGCTCCAAAACTTCCCAGCCAAACTTTACTAACTTGTCCTTGACCGGTTTTGAGACATGAGGCCTTCCATTGTCGGGAGGGATATGAAGGGTGTACTGTATTACAAACTAATGGAGCCCGGTGAAAGTGTAACTGCTGAACGCCATAAACAAAAGTTCTTGAGAATGAGGCAGGAAATCGATCGTAAACGTCCATTTACTGGAAAAGATTTGCAGCCCGTCAATTTGCTCCATGACAATGCAAGGCCTCATGTTGTAAAAACCGGTCAAGGACACGCTAGTAAAGTTGTGCTGGGAAATTTTAGAACATTCAGCGTACAGCCCTGACATAGCTCCTTCGGTCTATCATCTACTTCGGTCGATGAATAATTCCTTGTCTTCTATACACTTTCCCACAGTAGGAAAAGTACAAACATCTATTGATGACTTCATCGCATCAAAATATGAATCCTTCTATGCTGCTGGCATCCGTACGCTACCTGACCATTGGCGATGGTTGCTGGAAAATTATTGAGATTTCATTAACGAATAAATGTATTACTGCATATTCATGTCTTAGACACGCTCTTTAAAACTTATTACTAGACCCAATATACGAAAAGTTACATGAAAATTTACATACATTTTTTTGCTCAGCTTCTGAGGAGAAAGCCAAGATGAAATTCTTTGGGTATGTAGTGGCATACCATCTTAACAGCATATAAAAAATTTTAAACATGCGCTTCTAATCAAACATGAAAAAAAAAAAGTTTTTTAGCAAATGCTAAAAAACTTCTTCAGGTCAGTATCTTAAGGCATAAAATATAGAAGATACAAATTTTTGATAACATTTTTGGAATCAGCTTAAAAAGCTACCCGTAGAAACAAATTTTCACTTCCGTAACTTGTACTGGTAAGAAGTTATTTAAGAAATTCAGAAAAAAAAATTGCGTATCTTGCAGAAAACTTAGAAATTTGCATAATGAGTTTCACGGCAATTAAATATCGTAGAACCTTCAAAATTGAGAGATATTATCCTATTTTATAAATCATTTACACAAAATTTGAGAAAAATCTGAAATGGCGTGGTGAACGTTTTCCAATTTTCTGTTTCATTTGGCATGGAATGACCCATTAATGATTTCTTCTAATTCTCTTTGTGCTGTGTCCACCAGACGTAGTTCTTCCTAAAGCATTAAAAAATTGCTCTATGGGACTGAGGTCTGGAGACCTCACCATACGGTGAATATCCTCTTTTTACAGATAGCTGCCGACTTTGTAACTTTAATTTTGGACACCAGTGCTCATGTGAATAAGTTTAAGGAGGGAAAGAGCTTATTAAATATCCACCTCCTTTTTTCAGAAGAATTTTCCAAAGAATGCATGCCATCATAAAATATCCATTTGACGGATAAAAATCAAACTGTGATTAGTAAGATAGTAAATATAATAAAATATAAGTCATTATCTATATATCGGATAATAAATCATTAAAATGTATAAGTTCTTAAATAATGAAACAGAATAGTCAGTTACCACACAAACATTTACACACAATAACTACCACGTGCGATATAGAAAAATTGGAAAGACTTAAGAAAGTAGTGGGAAAATGGAAATCAAAAATTGCGTAGCATCTTTTGTTTCTTACACGAGCCCTTGGAACACACTATGAAACTAAAATAAAACATTCCTGCATGATCCAGTTCATTTCTAAAATAGAAATATCTCAGGTGCATAAGGTTTCACATGCTTAAAACCAAGTAACATGTGTGTGAGTTTGGTTAAGGCAAACCTACATGAAGTATATCTGCTTTAGGGGAGGGCATTTTTAGGGGTTGTAACGGCCAAGTAATAAGAATTAAATCATCAGAAATAGGGGGGAAAGGGGACAAAGTGAGACAAAAGATATTTTAATTTTTTTATAGATGATTCAAAATCTCTAAAATTAGGGGCGAATACCATACTGCAGTTAACCTGTATTGCAACACTGTGAAAAACTAGTCACTGTCACAATTCATCTTCTAGAGAAGTTGCAGCCAATTTATTTTCTACTATCACTGTTGGAAATATCAGATAAGTTTTACTTTTTTGGATTTGATCAGTAAATTATCATCCAATAATCATTATCTTTGCTTTTATTTAAAGCTTAAACTTTCTAAATTGCATGCGTGTAATAACCTTTAATTTATTGATACATTTTGTGCAACGTTTGAGTTTGAATTTTAAGACTTCTCGATGATTAAGTGAGACAATGCCCCACTGTATGTAAACCAATTACTTGTGGAGGTAGAGAAAGGACAGTGACAAAGTTATCATTTCCAGTAGATTTCCGAACTTATTCTATAATAAAATAAACTTATGAAACTATTTTGCTATCATTTACTCTTTAATTTGATGTTACTTTATTATTTTCATTTCATAAAACATTATTCAGCAAGAACTTTTACAACTCTTAAATGTTTTTCATCATTATAGCAATTTTTAAGCGTGTTCATTTGAAACTGCTTTCATCTTTTGTGTTGAATATATCAATCTGTATTTAATTGTAATAATAATGTATTGTCATACTACGCATATTGTCATCAATACGCGTTAGAACCCCTTAGAAAGTCCTCCTACCAAGGCATCCCCTCCCCCTTGGCAGATCGCCCTAGTGTAGCGTTGCCATAATCACACACAACAACATACTACAGCTCATTTTGTATCTCCCTGTTAACTCCTTGGTTCCACGTTGCCAAGGCAGTGGTTATTCGTTATGATTTTGAGAGTTCTGTGAGAAGCAGCGATCCAGAGTACATACCCAGCAAACACACACAGGTTCTCTGAACGTCTATTAACGTTCAGAAAACGTCAAGTTTTCAACAAACGTCAAGTTCAAGTTTTCACCAAATAAACTGTGAAATTTTTTAAGAAAGAGGGAGAAAAATTTATTTATTTATTTAATGAAATGCAGATTTATTTTGTTTGTAATAAAGAATGTTCATAAAGTTTTTGAAGTAAAACTTCTTTAGTCGCGACTAGGGAGTAACTCAGATTTCTTTTCTGACGGAAGTAATGCTCAGTAAAGGAAGTGCCGTATATGTCATATACTCCACGCCGCGCGCCTGAAAAAGAAGAACCACATAAAACCTACATTTTCGACCGCTCGCTGCTTTCGCCGACTTCATCTATGTATATATAAATACGCTAAGCAAAACCTTACTGTCCCTTTTGCTGCGCACTGCGTGAACTTAGAAGGGTGAAATTTGGTATAGTTAAAGTTCGTATGGAGTTGTTTGTGCGAATGCTAAAATTTTTGTGTAGTATGCTAATGCACAGTAAAAAAATTAAAGAAGTAAATTGGCGAGTAATATTGTGCGCCAAGTCGGATAATGCTTCCATGGTTGTGTCCATTTTGAAATAACAGCATTAAGTTACAACTGTACAATAGGGTTAATAATATTCCAACAAAATTCTCCAAAAAATAAAATTAATCGCAACAGATATATAGAAGTCAGTTATTTTAGCCTTTAAAAATGATGATAGTACTTTTGTTAATACTGATATACTTAATCAAATACACGGTGAACTGAGAACGTATCATAGTCACGATAAAATAATTTGCTATGATGACAGTAAAATTATTAATTGGATTTTTTGAGTTATTTCACTGTTAATAGTTTGGACAACTTTCAGTCAGCCGATGAAAAGCCAAGTAATTGAAACCTGCGCCAATTGCAAAGAAACATAACGAGAATCACTGAGCATCATTTCCAGTACAAAGCTCTTGCATCCGCATTTCTATACTTTGGAATTCTAATTTAATTCCATATGTTTTTCCCATTTCCATAATTTTAACGAACGATTAATCCAACAAACATACAAATTTCTTTTTGGTATATTGATACGTTTAAACATTGTAATTTGTATGTAAGTACTTTTTTTTGTATATTGATTAATACGGTACTTACGTATTATCCCGGCGGTCCGCCAAGACGAGCGATTTTTCTCCAAGATAAATGAAGGACACAAGAAATTATTGATGGTTTGGAATACGATTGGCAACAGTTTACCAGCACATTTGACGAAAAAATTGTTTGGCGGGAATAACCGCCGGGATAATACGTAAGTACCATTAATACTTTTGGCTTTGTTTTCGGAAACAACGATGTTTTAGTCTTTTAATGTGGCCAAGAAAAAATTGTTGGTGGGATTTACGCCGGCTAATCGAAAAGTACCACAGTTTGCCACCACATATGTTAGTGTTGAAAGTTAATTGCATAGTTTTACTGATTAGAAACTTAAGTAATACAAAGGAACGGGAGTCAATTGTAACCGCGCCAACAGCTATCAATGAAATCGAGGGGCGAATTGCACCGAAATCCATATCTTGCTCCCCCTCGAAAATTCATGCTATCGTTGGTCTTTGCGACACCCCAAAAAACATCACTTGGTCCGGCTATCGCTGTAAGGGGTACCTCGAAAATATGTTACTGCTGGCGCTTTGCAAGACCCCAAAAACCTCACTGGGTCCGGCCGTTGCTGTAGGGCCTCTTCAAAAAATGCTACCGCTGGCCCGTTGCGAGACCACAGTGTTCCTCTATGATTGTCCCTTCCATTCGCGGCCGTGGGTTAAATTCATCATCGTCAACGGTGCAACTCGCCCTTTTCTCCTTTCGACCGTTGCAACTAATCCATTCCCGTACAAAGGAAGCATTAATCAATGGAGCACGAATGCGCATCAAGTTTATGCACCGTTATGCTATCGATTGTGAAGTTTTAACTAGAATCCTATACAGTAGGAAAATTTGGATTCCAAATAAACGGACAATTCGAAATGTCCCATGTACAACATATTCTGGAGCTATTTTATCATTCACTTATCTCTCAAAGAAACCAATTTCCAATTATACCTGCATTTGCGATGACAATTAGTAAGTTTCAGGGACAAACATTTGAAAAAAATTGAATAGTATTGAAGCCGCCAGTTTTTCTTTTGTACGTCGCAGAAAAGTAGTGTTCGAAAATTCCATGGTTTGAGATGTTATATTAATTTTCTACTTAAATTTTATATACTTTTAAAAAGATACACGAAATAACTGTGTAGCCTTGACGAAACCTGGGCAGTATAGGAAATAAAATAAATAAATAAATAATAAAATAGGTAAAATATACCGGGAAATGCCAAAAAAGTATTGCCGCATTTTAAATATGGCTTAGCCAAGTTATACCTCATTTTTCCTATCGTTCGCATTTTTCAAATAACTGGAAAATTAATGCATAATGACGTATTGGTATTCGCTCGCAGCTGACGTAATAGAACAAAATAAAACACGTTATAAGCAATGATTACAGAGGTATAAGTGATGCTTATTTAGAGGTTTAATATATTTCGGTCGAATTTCGACCACTGGGCGATCACTAGTCGTGTAAAAATACGCGGAACCTGTTAGGCAGGCCCTGATTACCGCACAGGCCAACTAGGCCACGGCCTAGGGCCCCCAAGCTTAAGGGGCCCAAAATTATTAAAATGGTTTAAGTTGTATACCTAAAAAGTTGTGTTATGTGCTAAATTTTTAACAGTAATGAAAACAGATAAAGCGATCATTTTGACAACACATTTCGCTGAGCAAAAGGGTTTGTTTACACTATATTCAGGCATAAAAGAAACGTCAGTATTAACACCCCAAGAATTCCACCATGGAGTAGTCGACGTGACGAACATTGGATTCAGAAGCATAACTTCTACATTAAATGCTAAAAATTTGTGAACTTTTAAGTCAAATCTTTTTGTACAGGAGTTTGCAGAGTTTGCAGCTAAAGCACCCTCCCCTCCCCCTTATGTGTGAAATTGCGAAAGAAATACTGATATCACTGGTATGACCAACAAGAAATGACTACACAGGGGCCCCACAAAAGTGTTAGGCCTAGGCCCTCCGAATGTCTTAGTCGAGTTCTGCTGTTAGGGAAAGAAACGGCGAGAAAAACAGTCAAGAGACGTATCTTTGAGACACCAATCTTAATTTATATATCAACTAGCTGCGTGCCCGTTCTTCGCACGGTAGGAAACGAAAAATTTCCTCACATGTGTAATTCGAATTAATTCCAGTGATGTGGAATCTAGAAAAAGCAAAATTATTTCACTCTTGACTTAAAATTTGCATCATACATGTAATAACCTGAGATCATTGCAATATAATGAAACACAAAAAAACTATGTCAGCGTCATTCGGTATCAAAAAAGTGCAAATGGACCGTTTGCAGTGAACTTCTCACTTTCAAAATGTCTTATTTTCTCAGACATGCTGTCTTTTAGGTTCACGTTTTAGCGTTAAATACCTCAGACACTACATGAAATGGACATTTATTTTTAATTTTAAAAATACGTCAACCTCTCTTGCAACCCTTTACAAAAAGAAAAGAGATAAGAGATAAGACTGCGCTATTTATAAAGGCTTTAAGATTGTTTTTCTCAGTTTAATTTTTCTTCTCGCAAATAAATCCAGTATTTATAAAAGGAAATCGAGCCAAGCAAAGAAATCGTCTGCTCGCGGGACCCGTTTTTATTTATTTTTTTCAACTGGCAATTTTAATCATTGTTATTGTATCCATGACAACCAAACCGCAAGATATCAAACCGAAACTCATAAGCAGGTGCTACTGAAATGAAAATCCTTCTTTACTTAAAAATTCGTAAAAATTCTCCTAATTTATATTTTTCTTCCGTTCTTCTTTTAAAGGTGAGCGAATTGTGTGCTCCGTCTTTTGCCCAAATATAAAAAAGTTACGACAGATAGAATTCAAGATGCAGCAGTTTAAAAAATATTTTACGAAAGTCAGCGTCAAATTTAATTTTATTTGAAAAATTCCCAAAAAATCTGCAAATTATGTTACACAGTCCGAACAAACAGTTTTTAAAAGAAAATTTTCTCCTCTATACGATGATGTAAATATCGTTTTCTCGCGAGTGCAATTACCGGCGTTATTATGTATTACGCAAGAAAAATCGCTAAAAATCGGACAGAACATAAAATAAAACATTTTCTAATTCGAATTTCGAAAAAATCGCTTCGAGGTGTGTCGAGACCCGTCTTGGAGAATTTCCGTACAAAATTTGGTAGGTCTACGATCACCCGTTTCGGAGCTACGCGAGACACAGACAGACAGACAGACAAACGGACAGTTTACACTCTGTTTTATTTATATAGATAAGAAGATAAGATAAGCGTTGGAAGGTATTTTACATGTAATCCCAAACTCACAGGAGGTTCTCGATAATCCTTATTTTTACATGAATAATTAATATACATGGTTTTGGAAAAGCACAAAGAAATGGAACCTGCCTGCAATCGAACCGGAACAGTAGATGGAAACGTCAGTTTAAGAACACTTTTCCTTGATTCTAACCCAACTTCAAGACAGAACAACGGTTTAAGAACAAGGAGATGGAACATCACAATTAAAGGGACAGTGGCTGCAAACGAACCTAAACAGCAGAGGGAAATTTTCGTTTAAGAACACTGCTGGAGGATCATACTTCGATCTCACGAAGGTAAATTTATAGGAGGGGACACTTTTCTTAGAAAGTTGGATAATGCCGTTGTTGCAAACAGATGGCACTACGCACACTTAGAGATGAGACGGGCTCAGCCCGAGCCCGAAAGCCCGATCCCGAGCCCGGGCCCGAACCGGGCTCGGGCTCTGAAATTCCCAATTGTGTTCGGGCTCGGGCGGGCTCGGGCTCATGAAAAATTTCTCCTTTATTGAGCATACTGCTTGAAACAGATTTTAAAAAGTGATTCGTGAGGAAAATAAAAGTACTTATAAAAGATAAATAAATAAATAAACAAATAAAAATAGCGGCACGGGCGCCTAGAAGGTGCGTGAAGCTCTTTGGGTATTCTAGAACGGCGGTTTATATTCCTTAGTTAGTCATGAGATCCGACATTTTTTGATAAAAGATGGATACAAAGAATTAGAAAGTGCATTGGGAGTTTGCAACAAGTATATTTGTCTTTGATTTGCACAAACGGCAAAATTTATTGTATTCTATCAATGAAGTAATTGATTTTTTTTTTTTTTTTTATCTTTAGCTGAAATTTCGGGCTCGGGCGGGCTCGGGCTCCGACTTAAATAATATTGCTCGGGCTCGGGCGGGCTCGGATGAAAAGTTCTCGGGCTCGGGCGGGCTCGGGCTTCAAAAAATGAGCCCGAACTCATCTCTAACGCACACTGCGTAACTGTGCATCTCAGGTTGTTTATATATCCATCGAGGCGAAGTAAATGGAGATCCTTGAATTAGAACTTCAAAAAATTAAATACATAGACTTATGAACGTGATATATAGTAATTACTGGCTTCAGATGTGTTTTAATTACATAATTGTCTTATAATACTATTTCGTAATAAATATAGGCAATAGTTTCGAAGAGAAGTGGTATTATTATTTGTCAAATGCCAGTTACATTGGCCCTTAGGCCATTAAACTCCAAAATATTATGTATGTCATGTTTTTTATTATTTTGCCCAAAAGCTGTATTTTAAGAAATGTTAGTAAATTTAGAAGAATGTAGTTTGTGCGAACGCGATATTTATAATGATATGTGTTTGTGTATGCGTAGTGTAATGATATATATATTTATATATAGTAATGATATACAGGGTGTCCAGCCTTAATGTGACCCAATAGCTAATTCCCGAACCGTTCGGTTTAGATATGCACTTCCAATTTAAAAAATGTTTTAAAAAGGGTAAAGAATGTTTTTACGTGCTTTTCGAACAAAAAAACCGATTTAGAAAAAAATTACAAAAATTAAATTTTTATACGGTCCCCAGGTCCTATCACTTATATTTAGGAAAAGATGCAGTATACAAAAACAAAATAAACACCAAAAAGTTTCATTTTATTACGATAAAAACTGACCAAGTTATGGAACTTTGAAAATCATACATTTAATCCATTTTCTCGGCCAATTTCAAGAAGCTAGTAAGGGACCGTCTCCAAAGTGAAATTAATTGGAACTCTGCCAGGAAACTTTCGCTCTTGCACGTCACTCTTATGTAAATCGTTTTTAAATTTAAAAGTACATACATTACGTTAATATTACAATAATTGAGTACTTAAGAAACAAAATTTATTCTGTGTACGTGTAAAACATAGATAAAATAAAATATTTTGGACGAAGAAAACTTTTCAAAAGCAGTTCCAAAAAAATAGACTTATTTGCTTGCGGCTTCAGACTGATTTGCTGCGATACTGATCATGGCGAAAGTTAAAATTCTGTTGTGTAGTCGCTTGCAATTGCATACAGCCGTATTCTAATATTACGAATTCTAGTATGGGAGAACGAGATGTATACAACTGGTCTCCAGGCATTAGCTCCTGCGCCAGGACTGGACGATAAGGAAATGCACCGTACATATGTAATATGTTCCACACCGTCGATTTTGAGTAGGAACAAGCCTTGCTAATATCCTGGACACTACTTTCAGGATGAGCCAGGGCATATCCTAGAACATCCTCAGCGGGTATCCGCAAGCTTGAAGGTGTGGCACGATACAAGGTAATACGTCTATGACAACTCCCAGTTCTATACAAGCGTTGAACAGCACGGGCAATTTTGTTGTACAATAAGATAGATGTCTTCGACTGGGAAATTTAATGGCATAAAGTCTTGCCGCCTCTCTCTTATTTCGATTACACTGCCCATACAACAGTACCATTTCGCAGTATTCTTCATTTGTATACATCTCGTTCTCCTGTACTAGAATTCGTAATATTAGAATACGACTGTATGCAAGTGCAAGCGACTACACAACAGATTTTTAACGTTTGCCATGATCAGTACCGCAGCAAATCAGTCTGAAGCCGCAGGCAAATAAGTCTAAGTTTTTGGAACTGCTTTTGAAAAGTTTTTTCCGTCCAAAATATTTTATTTTATCAATGTGTTACACGTACACAGAATAAATTTTGTTTCTTATGTATTCAGTTATTGTAATACTAACGTAATGTGTGTACTTTTAAATTTAAAAACGATTTACATAAGAGTGACGTGCAAGAGCGAATGTTTTCTGGCAGATTTCCAATTACTTTCACTTTGGAGACGGTCCCTTACTAGCTTCTTGAAATTGGCCGTGAAAATGGATGAAATGTGATTTTCAAAGTTCCATAACGTCAGTTTTTATCGTAATAAAATGAAACTTTTTGTGTTTACTTTGTTTTTGTGTACTGCATCTTTTCCTAAATATAAGTGATAGGACCTGGGGACCGTATAAAAATTTAATTTTTGTATTTTTTTTCTAAATGGGTTTTTTGGTTCGAAAAGCACGTAAAAACATTCTTTACCTTTTTCAAAGCATTTTTCAAATTGGAAGTGCATATCTAAACCGAATGGTTCGGGAATTAGCTATTGGGTCACATTAAGGCTGGACACCCTGTATATATATTTATAATGATATATATACAACGATTTAAGAATACGGGTTTGCAACCCCACAAAGAAACAAACACTGACTGCAAAAAGTTTAATAACAAGATAAAAGAATATCAAATGGACACTCCGTGGATTCTAACCCAACCTCAAGACGGAGCAAGCAACGGTTTAACACAGGGATGGAACACCACAAAGAAACGGAACCTGGCTGCAATCAATCCCAAATAATAGACAGAACCTGCAGTTTAAAAACACTGATACAGAATAATAAATCGAAACGTACCAGCAGACGAAATCAACGCTTAAGAATACTGTATAGAAAAACACACAAAACAATTACACTACCTGCATTCGAACCCAACTAACAGAGGAAAACATCAATTAAAGAACACAGTTAAAGTATAATACTAGACTATCGACATTCTCCCCATACAAACCCAACCTCCAGACGGAACAATGGTATAAGAAAACAGTTAAAGAATAATACTACAACATGGACACTTCCTGGATTCTAAGTAATTATGAATTACCGATGATTCTTACTGGAGATTTTAATGTTAATTTTCACTCTCAAGAATCTCAGCCGTTAGTTGATTTTTTAAAAGAAAAATTTGATCTAACTAGGAATACTTCTCGACTTCAGTCAACAACGCGTTTCGGTACAACGATAGATGGTTATATTTTCAAGAAAATTAGCAAATTTAGAGAGTTAAATTTATGTTTCACATTATAATTACCACAAACCTATAATTTCATAAATAAAAAATTATGATGACATCCAAGTACCTATTTCCATGAATAATATGAATATAACATTTATATAATCTTTGTAAAGTACATGAATAATAAATATAATTAAATTATAATATGATATTTATTTTAAGTAAAGTTTAATCATTTCAGTGATATGTGTCGTAAACGTCAAGAAGTTTTACTTCAATCGTGCGTAAAGATTACACGCACACACTTTTTATTTTTAATTATGTTTTACTGTGAATATCATTAAAATCTCTCATTATTCTTTTTAATTGTTTTATTGAAAAAAACTGTTGATTGTGTTTTAAAGCATGTTTTGCTATAATCAACAGTTGCTAAAAATTTAATGTGAAATACTGAGGAAGATGGTAGGTATATATTTTCAATTGGAGGGTACTTACTGATCAAGCCCTTTCACTACGAAGGCCACGAAGGACGAACTACTGGCCATTTCATTATGGGAGCACCCAGTTTAAGCGTGAAAAGTTTGAAAATGGAAAATGGAAATGTTGGTTATCTACGCTAGGGATCTAGGCCGGGGGATGGGATTGCCCTCCGTGAGAGACTTTCTAAGGGGTCCTATCCCGTATTTACACGAAGTTTCGGAGAAAACCAGAGAAAACTCCGAACGGTTAGGTCGGCGGACGCGACCTGGTTGAAAAGTTTGTAGCTAGGGGGCAATGGTGGTGATGGATTTTTCCTAGGTTTAAAAGCAGTCATTCAATAAAAATGAAAAGCTATTGCAGGAGAAGCTGTACTCTTAAAGGCACCAAGAAAAAAATACATTTTAACGTAACTGATCAGCTGTTATCTTCCTGAGGTCAAATCTATTCACAAGGTTAAATTGTAAATTGCAGCATAAAATATCAAATTGAGCGGGAATGTTTTGCAAATTTTGTATAAGCTACCCTGAAAGGATGTAAGCAATTATTTTAGTTTAGAGTATAAAGATAGTGCTTGATACATGTGAAGAAGAAACCTCTACTTTGAGAATAATTGTTTATTTAAATCTTTTTTTCATATGGTACTGACTTCACCTTGTCTAATTTAAGTTGCATACAGAAAACAGAACCATAATATGGAATTTTTTATTTTTTGGATTAGAACAGCATAAAATTAGGTGTGAGTTTAAATAGAGTTTAACCCATTAGCGCCCAACTTTTTTCAGCACATTCTAAAATTTATGTTGATGGTAGAAGTGATAAATAAATTTCCGACATTTGTGTGGTATGAAGAAAGTAAATCTTTTTCTAAAAATGTCTATAAGACAGGGAAATATTCTCATTTAAACTTGTTATAGCTAAAGTGTTTAGATGAAATCAGATTTATTATTCAAGAAATTAAACTAAGAAAATAAACTAATGCTTAAATGTTTGAGTGACTTACAAGTTTCGGGACGGTCTAAAAATAGATCGTTAATGAGTTAATGTAAGAGGTATTTATTTTTAATTTATTTATTTTTCTTTTTGCTACCATACAACCACTGGCGGATCCAGAAATTGTGTTTTGGGAGGGTTTTGAAGAAAACTTATTTCACCCAAACAAAATGTACACTAAAGCAAGATTTTAGTCTAAACCAATATAAAAACTTTTGGAGGGGGGGGGGCTAAGTGATTAAAAAAGATCACTTTACATATTCAAAGTGCATACTGAAGCAGAATGTTACCCTTAGCAATCTTTTTTTTTGGGGGGGGAAGCCCCCTAGCCCCTCTCCTGAATCCGCTACTGCATGTAACAATATGTAGGAAGGGTGGGGGCAATATGTATCAATGATGCAATTTTCTTTACATTACCATATAGGAAATTTATGGTATATGTACTTTTTTACGGTATATATACTGTAAGATATTTTATGGTACTTATGCTGTTTATGAAATTTACGGTATATGTACTGGTCCCAAAGATGCCAGTACATGTACCATTATTTGGGTCTGAAATCTTTTGCAGTGTATAAATAAAAGGCTAAAGAGAACTTTCTTAAAGATAGGGAGAAAAAACCTCGATGTAGGCTCAATCACTTACCGTACATTTGGTTAGATATAAAACCCCGATCTTGGTTCAAGGTCTAACCATATAATAGGTTAGAGAAAAATCCTAGATCATGGTTGAACGTTTCACTGCAAAATTGGTGCTTGGGGAATCACCGCTAAAATGGTGAATCCTAGCACCACATTTTTCAAAATATCGGTTACAACTAAATTCGCACCGGAATTTCGGTGAAACGTTGAACTATTTTTCTAATAGTGTATATATTAAAAAAAAAAAACCAGTGTAGAACGAATAAGGTATGTGATGCTGTATAACGGTACGAGTAAATAAATATTTTGTATATATCTAAATTGATTCAGTAGTTTATTTATTTTGTTCGTGAATTTATAGAATAAAACGTTACCCTGGCCAAGACACGAAAAACGTAGAGCTTTTACATGCCTTACTTATGGTTCCACTGTACCCCAATCCCTGTCCCAGTGTGCCCGCAAAAGGTCACAATCTGACAACTTGAGAACGTTTTAAAAATTAACTTTTTAAAAAAAAGATAAATAAAGATAAATTCTGAAAAAAATACAATGAATTCAAAAAGTTCTTAAAATTGTTTATTATTTAATTTTTATTTTTAATAAAAGGGTGGAAATTATTATAAAAGAAGCAAAAATTATCCCATTGTGCCCCTCTCTTCCCTACTCAAGTGATGATGGATGCAAGAGATTATACTTACAATTAATAAAAAATATAATTGTAAGTATAATCTCTTGCATCCATCAACTGAGAACAACTGCTGACAACTTGAGAACGTTTTAAAAATTAACTTTTTTTAAAAAAGATAAATAAAGATAAATTTTGAAAAAAAATACAATGAATTCAAAAAGTTCTTAAAATTGTTTATTATTTAATTTTTATTTTTAATAAAAGGGTGGAAATTATTATAAAAGAAGCAAAAATTATCCCACTGTGCCCCTCTCTTCCCTACTCAAGTGATGATGGATGCAAGAGATTATACTTACAATTAATAAAAAATATAATCAATTCTAAATTTAAAAGTGTTAATAAGAAAATAAATCAAGGTGATTACACTGATAAACAAAAAAAAAAGTTTCGGCGGATATCTTGGTATCCAACACTTGTTTTAAGACAATTGAGACATGCTGATTAAAAATATGCAAACCGTTTGTCTCTATCACCCACTGTTTTTGAGATATTTGACATTAACCATTTATATATGTTTAATATTGTATCAAGGCAGATAACTCGCAGACAAGTTACCGTAGAGCACATATTGCTGAGTAGAGTACTAATTAACATAAACTATATAGCATCATCTAGTTTAAGGTAGAATACACATATAAAATACATAGGTATAACGTAAAGTTCCTTAATTTAAAGTTATTTCGGTTTGAATTTCTTGGTTGTAGACTTGCGTTTGTGCTGAGCATTTGGCATGTTGCGCTGAATCATCCAGCAGTAGTCAGCCAACATTGCTGCACTCCATCGACCCTGATAGTGTGACTCCATCACCGAGATGTCCTGATGAAAACATTCGCCATGTTCATCACTGACAGAATCTAAGTTCTCGGGAAAGAAGTCGAGGAGATGAATCTTGAAGGACATGTTGCAACCCATCAAGCTGTACGCATTAATGCACTTCTGCACAATATTTACATAGTCAGGAGATTTATTATTTCCAAGGAAATTGGCTACAACAGATTTGAATGCCAACCATGCATCTTTTTCAGTACTTCTGACTGAGTAAGTCTTCGAAGTGACTGTCTGCAATAATCTTCCTTATTTGTGGACCTATGGACACACCTTCTTTCACTTTCGCATAACTTTGGAAATTTGTTGGATAGGTGCCGAAAAGCGTCTGAGTTGTTGTCTAGTGCCTTCACGAAGTTCTTCATGAGCCCCAGCTTTATATGAAGTGTAGGCATAATAACTTTTTCCCGCTCAACCAACGGCACACGAAGGATGTTTTTACTACTTGTCTGCATTTTATCTCTGATGGGCCAATTCTTCTTTATATAGTGGTGCTTCCTATCTCTTCAGACCCACTCACAGATACACCAGCAGTACTTGGTGTACCCTGCCTGCATTCCCGTGAGAATAGTGATTACTTTTAAATCACTTCCAATTGTAATCGCAATAGCGAATTTTTTCAAGAAGTAACGACATCGTTTTGTTCGTCTCTTTTAGATGGGCAGAATATCCAACCAGTACTGATGCATACATGTTCCCATTGTGCAATAATACAGCCTTTAAACTTGCTTGGAGGAATCAATAAACAGTCGCCATGCTTCAGTGCTATGTTTTATCCCGAGGTTTGACATAAGACCTTGGATGTCCGTCCAGTAGCACATATTGTCACTCATTGCAAAAAACTGCAGGAGTTCTTTGTGTCTGTGTCAAAATTGTGAAGTCTTGTACCTGGTGATAGCAAATTAAATTCTTTCAGACGTGAACCTAGCAGTTCAGCTTGGCCTTTTGTTAGTGCCAAGTCCCGTACGATGTCGCAAAGATCATCATTATTAATCAAGTGACTATCTTCACTAGGATGGTAGTCACAGACTGAGTTGTTGCTAGAAGATGGAGAACTTTCTTCTTGTTTTCCTTCATTGACTCTGTATTCTGTAGGTGGTGTTGGTATTGGATAAGTGACGGGATCATGTGGAAATTGGCTTTGAAACTGAGGGAATATCTGGATAGAGTGTTTGTTACATTGTACCTCATATATTTTCATGGGGTATTAAAATTCCGGGGGGCTCTGAACTGTAGTCACAATTAATGGGAAAATTCGACACTGCATTTAAAAAAAAAAAAATTCCAAAGAAAGGGGATTAAAAAATATATGTTTTTGATATCTTGAAAACCTGACGTGATAGAGCAAAACGGTTTTCAGATTTGTAATCAGCATGAAAAACTGCATTAGAAAAAGTAAGCATCATGCCAGATATCTATGGCTTGTTATTGTGTGTTATTATTAGAGAGAGTAATAGATATATAATTGAGATTGTAAACCACTGAGTTAGTCCATATTATGTTGTTCTGTTAAGGCAAAATACACTAAACTATCAGCCACAAGGAGGGAAGTCTTTGGGGGAGAACTTTCTAAGAGGTTCTAATGCGTATTAACATTACGTCTTGAGAAAACCACTTAAAACTTCAGACCGTTAGATCGACTGTCGCTCGGTAGGCCAGAAACCCTGCACCTTCACACTTCAGCCTTGTACCAATGTTCAATGTTCTATCCAATCGACAATATTGCACTGTCATATAATAAATGAAAAAATAATAAATGAATAATGAAAAACACAGACATTGTTCGAATGCAAATATCGGAAGTAAAATAAAGTAAACATAACGGCTTAAATTATACATTAATATTAGATCATAATAAATAAAAATTTCTCGGAATGATCAAATAGCACAATTCAAATGGGTTGACCTGTCGAACTTACTTCACTTTTTGGCTGTGGCATATTCAGAAAAGTTTCAAGAGAAGGATGAGAAGTACGACGAATATTTTTATCAGAGATGGGTCATTATCTTTTCCCCACCCCTCTGTTCATTTTTAATTTTGAACTCTTATTTAACCTGTTCATTCTCATCATCAAAAGAACGCAAAGAAGAAGACTCAGTGCCGAATTTAGAGGTGTGGAGGCCCTGGAGCAAGAAAGGAGTGAAAGCGGAGGGCCTTAATCATTTTTCAAAAAAAAATTTCCGAAGGGGGTTCAAGGTTAATGTATAGTCTAGTCGTCCGGGTTCGGTTTTCGATGGAGAGAGATTTCATTTGCACAAAAATGTGAACTTCTTGTCTGGTGCTGTACTCGCAGTTATTTTAGGAAATCATGTAGCTTTTGAACGCATTTTTAAAAAATTTAAATGCGTTAGACACTCGAAAAAATTTAGAATGTTTCTTTATAAATTGTACTGTATACTGACACAAACAACGAACCTACAGAAGTTACGAAACACAGAGAAAAAAAAATGCTAAATATGTAGAGTTTTGCAATATTTCCCTTTCCCTGAACAGGTAACTCTTCAGCCCATTTTTGAAGATGATTTTTGTGTCGATTAATTTTTTCTGAAAGTTTCAGGAGACATACAGCGTTACTGTTAGTCTTAAAGCATAGTATATTGGGTGTAGAAGAATTATTAGTTTTTTCGAGGGTGCAACGTCATTGGTTTGTTTCTAAATCTGTTCAAAAGTATTGTGACGACGATCGCTTTTTAAAACCGGTGTTGTTGAGTGTCAGCAGCATGTGGTATGTGTGAAAAGAAGCAGTTGTGTTGCATCTGACCCCTTTGGGGATAAAGGTAGAATTGGTGGTGTTGTTTTTCAGCTATTCCGTATTCGGTAAGCAATTTTATATAAAAATGTCTTTGAGGTAGCCTGGGGTTGGATTGCGCTCCCCTAAAAACGGGCTTGAGAAGATATATTGTCTTTGGACGACGGTGTTGTCATTGGCGTAACTGGCCTGATTTTCTAGGGTGGGCTACAGCCCTCTTTATCTTCGCGGTAGTTATTATATGTAAGTTAGAATTAGTATATTATCATTAATTAGAATTATATTATCATACGTCCCACAGTAGCAAGCCCGTACTCAAGGGAATGAATTTGGGGGGCAGTGCCCCCCTGCCTTAAAAATTCCCCCACCCTCCAAAAACACCTTTGGAAAAATTTTACTCTACGCCCAAATTTGCAAAGTAGATCGAAAAGTAATTTGAAAAAATAAAAAAGTTAAAGTTAAAATCAATTTCAAAAGTTTAGCCATTTTTTAAAAGTTCTTAAATCTTGCTTTACAACCAGTGAAGTATAAACGACAGGTGTGTATTTTCAACACTAAACCAAGTTTTAAAACCCCAATGATTATTGATATTACATGGCCGAAAAGATTTTTCTTACTTGCATTTAAACAAGATATTGTTAAAAATATCCGACTATGTGATTTTGTTGACTGGTTTGTCAACATGGGCAAGCGAATGTTCTACATTGTTACTTCGGTATATCATACTTGTGTATCTAGCGTTAAATACATATAGAATTGCTATAAATTGAGTTTTTAATGCATTTTCCCTTGTGAAATATCAAATTTAGGTTTTAGAACAATGGGAGTATTGTCAGGAGCATACTTAAAAAAAAAAAAAAAAAAAAAAAAAGATTGGGGAAAAAATAATGTACGGCATTACTTTTACCGCAGCGGTAACTAAAAGTTTTATTTTGAGAAGTAAACTGAATAGTTATAAAATTAAATATTAATCAAATGGAAAACGAAATTTAACTAAAATATATGGTGGTAGCAAAAAGTCTTGAACACACTCATTTTTTTTTTCCTAAATTTTATGGTTGACTGAATTTTTCATTATGGAATTATCGTAATTTCTTAAATATTGTAAGTGATTCTAATTTACTTTCAATACTTTCCAACAAGACTGAAAAGTGTTTGTGATATAAGTTTGTCTGTCTGTCCGTCCATGTTCTAACTGGACTAAAAACAGAAGGTGTTTACACGTTTTAGAATGATTTTGAGGTCATATAATTGACGGCATCGATAGAATGATTGACATTTTAAAATAAACATAATTATATTTAAAATATATCGACCATAAAGCAGGGGTTGATTCAGGAATTATTTGCAGGGTTTCATTTTTGTGAATTTCAACGTCTATTTTTGTGAATTTTCACAGTTTTTGTAAAAGTCACTTTTTCTTAAAATGATTTACAAAAAAAGAAAAAAAATTGAAAGAAGGTAACTTATTTTTACCAACCAAAGTTAGCGATTTTCACCGGTTTTTATATTTAACACCACGTCTGTGCATTTACTTAATGTTTAGATGGTAAGTTACTCGATTTTCTTACAATAAAATTAACACCAGTAAAATTGCGGTTAACAAAATTTAACCATACAGGGAGAAAAATCATAAGTTGTATTACTTTTTATTAAATAAAACATTTTAAAGCAACACTACTGTCGTTAAGCAGTAGAAATTTTATTCTTATACAATTTATCAATTCTTACAAAAAGTAGCCTGAAGTTAACAGATTTTATTGGAACATGCTAAAGTAGTTACAGTTCCTTAAATTCTTAATGTCTGGGCTAAAAAATTTAAACCTTTTTTGTGAGGGGAGGGGAGAAGAAGAAAGCATTTCTTGGAAAAGTTCTTTTTAATAATAAATTCAAAATATAAAATTACTGATTATATTCTTTTTGTCTGATGTTGGACAGAAAGCACAAAAATACATGGCATTCGTGATTTGAATGCCAGATTGCGCGTTCGATTTTCCAAGCCCCCCGAAGACCACCGTGTACAGGTGGTAAATGTGTGCATCTTAAATCTTAGTGGTTCCAGAAGTCCTGCTCTGCCCAGTTATTAACAGCTTTCAAGGGCACAAACGTTTGGAAATCTCTTAAACTTCTGGTGAGAGTAGGCAAATACATATACATACAGTGTACCTGCTAAAGTCCGCTATTTCTGAACCGCAAGAGCGTAACAGTAATAACGGCATAAAAGTAAGGTCTAGGCATAGAAAAGTTGCCTTGCGCTACGCAATTTAAACCGCTTACAGCGTCATTTGTTGGATCAATTCGTTGTTAGCTTTTTTATCCCAAAAGCGATCAGAGTACGGAAAAAGGTATCTACAAAGTTGTTCAACATCATCTATTTAGTAAGAAAAGGCACCTTAATATTAATTTGCTCATGGTTCTCATTAGTTCTCAAAATAATGCTACGATTAAAACTCACATTTGTTTGGTCGTATTTTTCAAAACTGCATTTACCTGACCTTAAGCTCATTTATTCTTCATTCTAAAAGTGTTTTCTGTTAGCAACAATACACATCTAGACGCTGGTCTGCAATTCCCGCTGGAAGATGTTCAGTATGGTTTTCGACACACTGGCAAAAGCATCAGTAATTTTATCATTTGGATTTTACCCCTTCAACATTAATATGGTCAAAATCTGATCAATAACTCGCATACAGTTAAGTGCATTATTTAGTTCTAATCCTGAACACGTTACTTTTCCTGTGAAACTAATCCATTATCCGAAACCACCAAAAATTCTGAACAGCCAGTTTCCAGTTTCAGGCCCAAGGTAGGGGGGCTTCCCCCTCCCTCCGAAAAAAAGCATAAGTGCAACATTTTACTTTATTTTACATTTTCCTTATGTGAAATAAACTACAATTAGCCCTTCCCAAAGTAAATTATATTGGTTTAATGTTACATTTTCCTTTATTGTACATATTGTTTAGGTCAAATGAGTTTTATCTTAGAAATTATCCCCTTCCCCCCAAAAATTCTGTACGTGTCACTGCCATTTTCTAACTACCGAAATCTCTTCACCAGTAGATATAAGATACTCCTAAATCTAGACAGCATACGAAAACATGACCGCTCGCTTACTGTTAATGACTGCACATCGCTTCGCAGAGATGATTTTCGACCCAAAACCTCCTCTAGAACTTAACAACCAGGTCCTGATTATCGCATGGGCATTAGGGTACGTGCCCTGGGCACACATATATAAATAGGCCCAATATTGAGTTTAAAGCTATGTCCAAGGACACGAAAATTGATCCAGCTACAGACAGGGGATTAAAATTTGAAAAGTACCTTGGGCACAAAACTGTTATAGTCAGGTTCTTACAACCAACCCTCCTATTATTAGTCCCGTATTTTTAGCCAGTCTTCTCAAAGCATATTCAAGGTAAGCATGAACACACAGCAAAAGTGTTCTGTCAAAGTGAGATAGATGTTGATGACTGCATCTCTCATTTCTTATTGATGAAACCATACCTCACCGGTCTTTTCAGTCATTCCGATGAAGTCACTTCACTTATATTCACTGATCACCCACCCAGCCCCCAGTCAATAAGAGAAAAAAAAATGCTAGACCCAAGAAGGGATTTTCCTCACTTCTTGGAACCATCTCTGTATGGGAAGGGGAATCTCATTTACTTGCTTCCTCGAAAAAATCGCTAGAAGTGCAACAGCTAGTTAGAATTTTGCAATTTTTTTTCATCTGTTCAAATTAAGGAATTTTTTGATGTAACCAGTTCATTCTTACCACGTATAGGAAAAAGGTTAAAATTTTTCTAGGGTGGGCTAACTGTGGTCCTAGGGTAGGATTAGCCCCCCTCCCTCTGTTACGCCAATGGGTGTTGTCTGTCAACGCCGGATTCCACTGGAATCCCGCGTTGTGCTTGTGCAATCGCTGAGTAGCGACGAAGTATTCCAAGCGAAACGCTAGAAACCAAAACTGATCAAAGGAGATTCTTCTCCGTCTCGTTTTTTTAATGACAGGTTAAATATGAGTTTAATAGTGTCTTAAACTCCCTTACAACTGGACAGACGTTTAGGTTTACATGAAATAAAAGAGTGATCGTAACTCTCCTCTTTGGATCCTCCACTGCTTTTTGGTTATGAGTTCAGTTTTTTACAGCTAAATGCAAATGCACTTATTAGAAGCTTATGAACGTCTAACAAAAGGAAATGCGATTTGTGTATAAAGTGCTGCCATCTAAAGGCTTAGGAATGGAATAACAGTTCAAACAATGTTTTTATTTACATAAATTTTATGATAACTTAAACAGAAATTAATTTAAAAAAAAAAAGAGAGTGAAAGAAAAGATCACGACTCGAAGATCATGAGTCCGCAATCATTAAAAAACTGCAACTTTTTATAACTACCATAAAACTAGGGCAGATTGCACACTATTAAGGCATGGTACCCAAACATTGATAATCATGATCTGATACTTAAATTTTATCTCAGTAAAGCTCACCAAACTTTATTCTGGTAAAAGAATATGATGTTTTCCATTTTATCACATAATAGGTTTTATTTATGATTTACAATTTTATTTAGGGTACTGCGGCGGCTGCATAATAATTGCACAGAAGCGGCCAAACAGTTTCATATAGGCAGAAAAATAATAAATGCGCACTTACGTCAAAATGATAATTGCAAATTACTAAACTTTAAAATAAATCTTATAAAAAACCCTAGACTATATGAAATGAAATTGATACTGTCTATGGTGCTAATGAAACTATTAATGACATTTAAAAATAATAATTTTGGAGAAAAAACAAAACAAAAAGTGCTTTAAACGAATTTATTTATTTTGTTTTTAAAATCAACCTTTCTTAAATGCATTCTTTAGTGATAATATTTATTGAATAACAGCGATATACGCTTCGTTCATTTATTTGTAAATTAATGATTTTAGATCATCCTTACTACATGAGGCATTTTCGATGGAATCTAGTAAATTTGTCTAGAACTACTCATGTATATAAATTTTATATGCGAAGTAACAATAAATGAAACAATTCGCAAGGTGTACAATGTTTGTAGGAGGTTAAAACCAATCCCAGTAAATTAAACTTCTATTCTCATATCAGAAATTTATTAGGGTAAATACACCCAGCAGCTAAAGAACTCTCCCCCGTTTTTCTTTAGAATTAACATAATTACTTAAGTATTAAAAGTCCAGTTTCAGTAAAAAGAAATAAATATGTGCCAACGCTTCCTGATTCACCCGAAAGTGTGGCTCCACCATGGCTGAGTGGATAAGACACTGAATATGGTAGACGAATGATGAGTGAAAATCCAAGGTTCTGGTCTAACGCGCGAATGTCCATCTAACGGTCTGTAGTTTTGATCGCTTTTCTCCAGATGTAACGTAAATGCGCGTTAGATCCCCTTAAAAAGTCCTTCGCCTAGGCAGATACCCAAGGGCGTAGCCAGGGAGGATGTTGGGATATATCCCGCCAGAAATATTTTCCTGGCTACGCCCCTACAGATATCGTTCATGTAGGTTTACGGGAATAATACCGTAAGCGGGTGCCGGTTGAGTCGGTGACTGTTTTTTGTCACCAACGTCTAACCTTGGCGACTTGTTTTTCGCGCCAAACAAAACATAAACACATAAGAAACAAAATAAAACCAAAACTACAATACACTTATCTGAATACATTAAAACATTTGCAGACATATTTCAAATGCAATTATAAACAAAATGTACATAAACAAAGCACTATCTTGGGGCAATACGTACACTAAAAAAATTCTTGAAAAGATGCAAAATACTAAAATATATGTCTGCAGATAAATATACTGCAAAAATTTTCACAAAATGTTAAAAACATTCTTTAAAAATAACATAAAACCACTATAATAAACTGACTACCTCCTCCCCCCACGTTATTTTTGCAATTTACTACTTCAAAACACACAAAATTTACACTATTAATCAGAATAGAATCAAATATGATCGCAAACAACTCAAAAACCCTCACATATTTATTCATATTAAACCTAAAAATTGTACGGGAATTCTGTAAATCGGGAGCAAACCCATAAAGCGATTAAAATTAGCCATCCTTCTTAAAACCTTATAAATTTTTATTTTTTTAATCCCAATTCACAAAAAATAACACAACATAGTAAAAACCTCACATAATTATGAAAACATAGACCATAAATATTCTCAACTATACACCGGTGTACCGTAAAGCAAGGAATAAACATTTAAATAAATAAAAGCACCACATACCTCAAATTTTATTCATCAACAACGTGCGTTTATCACAAAATAAATCCATCACAAGCATTCAAATAAGCATACTAACTGTAGCTAAACACACGCTCGATATATATTCTTCACAACTCGCAACAAACATTTGAAATTTTTGTCGAAATTCACTCGATAAAGAAGTACGAAACAACTCATCGTAAAATGAGCCGATTTCATTACAGCTCAACACAAATTATCTACATTTATTATAAAACCAAGCAGAAATTTCACTTCTCAAAAATATAAAAAATAAAACTTCAGCAGAAGCAGACGACACGACTTCTATTCGAGGCGAATTCAAGTTCAGTTAGTTTGCCAGTTAAATTCCTTGAAATTCGTTCAACCAATCACATTCATTCGAACAGCATAATTTCTCATGACATCATAAAACAACACAACTCCGCGGAAGGGTTGCCGAATAGCTATTCTCGATTGGCAACACTGCCATGCCTGTTTACTACATATGGTAAGCTTTGGCGACGAATCTCGCTTGGCGACCGACACCCGCTTACGGTATTATTCCCAATGCTCAGCTCAAAGGTTTAATAAACTAGAGTTAGTCCTGGTTGTGTATACCACTAGCGGTGAACCAGTTAAATAACTTTTTATTTCAGTTTTAAAAATATACACATTGAAACTTTGAAGCTCATGCTAAAAAAATATTTTCGAGAAGAAGAGCTTTTGCTTTATGCCTCAAAGTTTAATGGAAAAGGGCAGTTAACAATTTACAAGTCTGCATGAAGAAAAAAAAAATTAAATCATAGAATGGAACAAATATTTAAAAAAATAATGTTATTAAATAAGTACTTTTTAAATAATGTTTTTCTATCAACGGTGGTGTCGGGTGGGGGTACGAACCGCACCGGTTGACAACAGCAGAGTGGGTGACACCAAGAAAAAAAAACAAAACTGCTAGTTTTAAAATTTTCAATTAATTTGAAAAAGATCTGATTTTGTGATGAAAAAGACTTCTGAGATTAGAAATAAGAATAAATATAATGAAATACACATGTTCTGTGCACCCGTAGAAATAAAATGAAGAAAAAAAAACTATTATAAACAGCCTTTTTCAAAACTCATGGTTTTGATAGTCCTCCTGGGGAAACACTACGTGTGAAAAAAGTAGATTGCAGGCCTTGTGCAATACATCATATAAGTGGTGTGGGAAATTGCATAATAGCCTAGTAATGTTTGAAACTTTCTTACTATTACCAGAATGATATTTTTACAAAAATGAAACATTATTGGTGTTGTGTACAAAGAAAAAATATTATAGCCCCAATGCTGTTAATAATTTTGTTTATTCTTATGCAGAACTCACTTTGACCTGTGTATGGGGAGGGTGACACCATGCTTAGCGACGCCACTGTCAACCAAACAGTTTGTTTTATAGAGAAAACAAACTGTTTCTCTATAAAACTTGAAAACATGAAAGGAAAATTAAAATAGTTCTTCAATAGATGGCAGCAGTAGAACAGATTTAAGTCCGACTTTTTCTTTTCTACTTAAATTTTGTATAGTAATACATTTTTTTCTTTTCTACTTTTGAAATAATGCGTGTCCTACAAAGGCAGTCCTTTCAACTAATAGAGAGAAAAAAATGACTCACGCTAGTACAGGTTTACAATACGTTTGCATGCGTTGAACAACTAGATCGGCAATTAGTCTGCGGTCTTCTTCTTGAGTCTCTCCCAGCAATGTCATCGCGGAAGTATTCACCTAAAACCATCAACAGTAATATTAATAATATTATTACATAAATTTAGAAAAATGAAATAAATATTCTCTATTCTTGACGAGCAAATAACAGCATAACTTAAAGCATAATCATATCATAAAAGCGAAACAGCAAAGAAATATTAACGAAACCACGTTTTCTATTATAAAAGTAAATCAATACACAGATTGTCCCAAAACGGTGGTAACGGGATTTAATTCTTTATCTATTAGAGATAAGTGGGCAGTATCGATTGAAAAAATGTTCAAAATAAGGTCAGAAATTTGACGCAGTAAAGAAAAATTTCCTCTTGTTCATTTACAGAAAGTTGTACTTTCAAATTTGTATATGACTCCCGTACAAAAACATTCCCAATTAGTAAAATGTGCCCACCTCTTTGGACAACCTGTGTATTAAAATTAATTAAAAGCTTTAAAATAACGCACATGTGAAAGATACTTAGCAAGACAATCGTTTCGGGCGGTACAAAAGGTTCACCTTCTTCAGTTGTAAAAAAGCTTTTCTTGCAACTAATGAAATGATTTTGCGAGCATAAGTAAATGACCTATCTCAAATTCCACTTTTCTCAATTTGAGATAAATCGTTTACTTATCCTCATTAAAACTCACCTCTCCCAGACCACTTTTCGTTACCAGGGTTGTTTCTACCATCCATTCGACGGTCTTGCCACGGGTAACCCTTTGTCGCCTGTTCTTTGCGATATCTACATGCACTGATGCAACCTTTTTGATAGATTCTCTTTTCCATTCTGGATCCGCTATGTCGATGACATTTTTACTCTTATCGACTGTGTTGTCCACAATATTAACGACATTCTCAATGTTATGAACTCTCTTGGCAAAAACATAAAATTCACCTCTGAGCTTGAAAGTGTTTTTCCTTTCCTCAAGGTCCTTGGTAAGCGCAATAATAATGCAATTTTCACTTCTGTTTACCGTTAACCTTTTTCCGTTTGCTTACCACCACATGTTCACTCTTGTCTTGCTTTCGCCCAAAAAATAGTTGCCATCTACTCTTTCATTTATGTTGCTTTGAACATCTGTTCTGATAATAATTTCTTGCTTTCTGAAATTAACTGCCTGAAGGCCGTTGCTGTGGACAAAGGCTATAATTCCTCAGTAATCGACCGTGCAATGAAGAAATGAAGAAATCCGCGTCAAGTCGTATCACCCCAACCTGCCGTTATTAAGGACGCTATTGTTCTCCCGTACTGCCTGAAAGAAGTACTCGCATTGCTTAAATTCTCAGCAAATTCAATTTCAAATTAATTTTCACTCCCAGGAACAGATTAACTTTTTCGTACCTCAAAGACCCCATTACCACTTTGAATTCATGGGGTATTTATAGTATCAATTGTAATGTGGTTTACTTTATACCGGGCAAACTAAAAGCACCCTTAAATTTAAAATTAAGGAACATATAGCTTTTGTTAAAAAACATGAAACCAACAAGTCTGCCATCGCTGAGCATTGTTGGTATGCCAACTATATTTTCGACTTTAGTTCAACTCCTTTGTAAACCCCATTCCCCAGTGAATTAGATATTTTGGAAGCATTCAATACCCACAAAGCATAAATAGTCTTGTTAATGGTGATTTCGCTGTCCCTTCCCTTTATTGATTGTTGAAAATCCATGTGCTTTCAGTTACCTTAATTTCCTGCTTTGTCATTGCTCCCCATAAAATCCTCTTCTGGATCCCCGTTTTCCTACTGACCCTCGTAAACACTTAAATCCCTACTACTAATAGAGCAAATTTTGCCATTCTCATTCTAGCAGTGACGACGGCATGTCATACATGTCGAAGCCGGACTTCTATCTTAATTTTTATATTGGCGCTCTTATATGTTGTTTTTTACTGCTTATTTATTACTTTCTTCACCAAGCTACGTTTTCTCAAGAAGACAGCACTTTATTTTTTCCCACAAAAACGTAGTACGTAGAGCCAGTGGCGGACCCAGCGGAGGGGCTAGTAAACTTCAGCCTTCAGCCTCTCCCCTCCAACTACCTTAGTTGGGCAGACTTGTTGAAACTGTGCAAGTAGGCCCCTTTTTTTTGATTAGTCTCTTCCTTCCCGCAAAGAAAAAAAGAAAAGAATTAGATTGCTTAGGGCAATATTTTACTTTATTGTACAGCTGCGGGAAAAAAAAACCCCACCCAATTGTATTTTTTTCAGCTGTCGTTCGTCGAACAGTAAAGTTACAGATACCAATCGTTTACGATTGGCGTACACTTTAATTTATAATACATAAGAATTGCATAAGGGGCCATCTCCACATTAAAATTCGCACCAACTTTTTTTTTCTCTATAGCAACCCCTAGATTTCACTTCATATTTAAAAAATTTAGCTCATTTAACCTCGGATACCAAGTTTCAATAAATTTGAACGGAAAATGTGTGAGTTATGAGCCTCCCAAACCCCCCCTCCCCCTATGTCAAAATAATTTTTCATACTCTAATTCATATCTCACATAATATTGATAATAAGAGGCTGATGCTTATTCGTACTATTAGAGCTAAACGACCCAAACATAATTTACTATTATTATAATTTTTAATAAAATATTAATATGAAATATGGATTAATAAATTAATATTCAAAAAATTATGAATAGTCCTAGTCAAATTTCGATGGAAATTGATGCAGAAAGTAATATTACATGACTGTGCAAAATTTCAAATTTTTTATTCGGTAGTTTAATTAATATTAAATAAAATGTGTTATTTTCATGAGTTAAGGGACCATTAGAGACCTGCACGGGCCGGTCCGGCCCGTGAAAGCCCGCCCGGCCCGCGGGTCGGGTACGGGTACGGGAATAATAAATCTGTTGTCAACGGGCCGTGTCGGACCGGGCCAGACTCCTGTCTAGTTTTTATTTTTTTATTTTATTTTTTTTCCCTTCCCTTCCCGCAACCAGCAAACTGATGTGGGTTCAAATTTTGTTGCATTTAGAAAAAGATGTCATAACCTCTGTTTTCCTTTTGTATACCATTAGTGGCGCCTATGATGGCGCCAGACCTTGCTGATACAGCTATGTTCCTATTCCAGGTCGACCGGAGATTTCCACTTTATTCTACTTTATGAATTAACATCTAATTAAAAATATTCCACTTTTCGGAATATATATGCATTTAGAGACCTGCACGGGCCTGAAAATTGAGTCCCGGCCCGGCCCGAGCCCGAAGATTCTTGAATTTGTAGGCCCGTAACACATTTGAAACAAATGTCACGGCCCGGCCCGTACGGGCCCATAATTGAGGAATAAAAATTCGAAAATTCCAGAAATTTTAAAAAATATAAAGACGAGCAAATAGATCGATAAATAAATATTTTTCAGGCATTTTATATTAAGTAAAGTTATTAATGTTAACTACTGCATTAAATTAATACTAATATTAAAATAACCACAATTTATATGCATATATAGTCTGAAAAGTGGAATATTTTTAACTAGACGTTAATTCATAAAGTAGAAATCTCCGGTCGACCTAGAATCAGAACATAGCTCTATCAGCAAGGTCTGGCGCCATCATAGGCGCCACTAATGGTATACAAAAGGAAAACAGACGGTTATGACATCTTTTTCTAAGTGCAACAAAATTTGAATACTTTCCCACATCAGTTTGCTGGTTGCAGGAAGGGTAGGAAAAAAAACTAGAGTCAAAAAAACGAGTCTGGCCCGGCCCGACCAGGCCCTTTGACAACAGATTTATTATTCCTGTACCCGTACCCGACCCGCGGGCCGGCCCGTGCAGGTCTCTAAATGCATATAAATGGTGGTTATTTTAATATTAGTATTAATTTAATGTAGTAGTTAACACTAATAACTTTACTTAATATAAAATGCCTAAAAAATATTTATTTATCGATCTATTTGCTCGTCTTTATATTTTTTAAAATTTCTGGAATTTTCGAATTTTTGTTCCTCAATTATGGGCCCGTACGGGCCGGGCCGGGCCGTGATGTTTGTTTCAAATGTGTTACGGGCCAAGGCCGGGCCTACAAATTCAAGAATCTTCGGGCTCGGGCTGGGCCAGGACTCAATTTTCAGGCCCGTGCAGGTCTCTATGGACCATATATAAATTTATTAAGTGACAATTTTTTGAAAATTGTGTAAAATAACGTAAATTAGACTTTTTATTACCAAAAATGGTAAAAGTTAGGGGTATTACAAAAAATAGCAAACTTTGAAGCAAATAAATTGGAACTTTCCCCAGTTTGATGGTGATTCTATAAAGAATCTAGTGTTGCGTTCGCTCAGTGGCGGATTTCCCAATAGGCGCATGAGGCGCGCGCCTCGGGCCTCACAAATCTAAGGGCCCTCAAAATTCGATTCTCAAAAAGAACCGAATGATGAAACCGAAAAATATTTTACATAAATTTCTGTTCAAAAGACAGGAACTTTGTTCATAGTTCCAGGATTGTTACTAGCGCAGAAAGCGCTCTTGAACAATATTTTCTTTGGTGCCCTTTGTCTCTTTCCCTCTTCACTGCATTGGATCATAATCTAAATAAATACTTTGATAGCCGAGTAGATAAGGCACTCAGAATGGCAAACGCTCGAATTGTGAAGGTCCTGGGTTTGGGCCCCGTCGCGCGGCTGTCGATCTAACGGTCTGGAGTTTTAGTCGGTTTTTCTCCAGATGTAGCGTGAATACGCGTTAGACTCCTTAGAAAGGCCTCCGACCAAGACATCCCCCATCCTAGACAGATACCCCTCGCGCAGATTTGTCTTAATACACACAATATTATATAATATTTTAATAACTAATACTCTCAGTTTATAAGTAATTAGTGCTTTAATTCCTCATTTCAGTGTAAAAAATCCGGAAACGTTCCTTGGAAACAATGGGAAACGAGAATCACAAATACCATGCAGAAAGTAAATATATCCATCCGAAAACTTTACATTTTTCTTTTAACCCTCCCCTTAACCGAATATTGCTTTTACGATTCGCTTAAAAAACACACATTTCACTTAAAAATGACCAGAACTGTAAAAAGAGTCCAGGAATGTTCCTTGAAAATAATAGGCAGCTGAGGCACCCTAAATTCCAAGAAAAGTTACATGAAAGTACCAAGAACTTTAGTGAACAATATACAATTCAGTGGAGCCCTGGTATTTTCAAGTAACTTTCCTTGGAATTCTAGGGCACCTCAATTATTTATTATTTCCAAGTAAAGTTGCTAGATTTTTTAAGTGTTTTGTAAATTTGTTCCCTAAATTTCGCCTCGAAAAATACAATCGCAGAGTATCCCTATGCCTATTTCCTACCCGGAATGAATCAGATTGCGACGCAGTAGCTGGTTGCAGCAGGACATTCAAACACGGCTGCTTTAAAGACTTTTTCCTCCTACAAACAAAGGTTCATAAGAATATTTCTCATATCTTAAAAGAGAAAATCCTGAACTGCTTGATTCTACGGCGTCTGAGTAAAAAAATTGTCAAAAATTAAGTATTATATTTTATACTAGCTGCGTGCCCGTTCTTCGCACGGTAGGAAACGAAAAATTTCCTCACATGTGTAATTCGAATTAATTCCAGTGATGTGGAATCTAGAAAAAGCAAAATTATTTCACTCTTGACTTAAAATTTGCGTCATATATGTAATAACCTGAGATCATTGCAATATAATGACACAAAAAAAAAAACTATGTCAGCGTCATTCGGTATCAAAAAAGTGAAAATGGACCATTTGCAGTGAACTTCTCAGTTTCAAAATGTTTTATTTCCGCAGACTTTTAGGTTTTCTTTTAGGTTCACGTTTTAGCGTTAAATACCTCAGACACTACATGAAATGGACATTTTTTTTATTTTAAAAATACGTCACCCTCTCTTGCAACCCTGTACAAAATGAAAAGAGATAAGAGATAAGACTGCGCTATTTATAAAGACTTTAAAATTGTTTTTCTAGATTATGCAGTTTAATTTTTCTTCTCACAAATAAATCCAGTATTTATAAAAGGAAATCGAGCCAAGCAAAGAAATCGTTTGCTTGGACATAAGAATAACTATGTACACAAAACGAAATCTTTGGAATGAGAAACTTTTTTCACGTTTTCGGAAGAGCGCTCGTTATAATTGCTTCACAACGGGCTTTGACTTTTAGTTGTACAATAACAGTAGTATTTGGCGCATTAAGGCAATAAACAACAGATGTTTTAATTCGAATTTCGTAAAAAATCGCTTCGAGATATGGCGCGAGGCCCGTTTTTATTTATTTTTTTCAACTGGCAATTTTAATCTTTGTTACTGTATCCATGACAACCAAACCGCAAGATATCAAACCGAAATTTATAAGCAGGTGCTACTGAAATGAAAATCCTTCTTTACTTAAAAATTCGTGAAAATTCTCCTAATTTATATTTTTCCTCCGTTCTTCTTTTAAAAGTGGGCGAATTGTGTGCTCCGTCTTTTGCCGAAATGTAAAAAAGTTATGACAGATAGAATTAAAGATGCAGCAGTTTTAAAAATATTTTACGAAAGTCAGCGTCAAATTTAATTTTATTTGAAAAATCCCCAAAAATCTGCAAATTATGTTGCACAGTCCGAACAAACTGTTTTCTAAAGAAAATTTTCTACTCTATATGATGATGCAAATATCGTGTTCTTGCGAGTGCAATTACCGGCGTTATTATGTATTACGCGAGAAAAATCGCTAAAAATCGGACAAAACATAAAATAAAACATTTTCTGATTCGAATTTCGAAAAAATCGCTTCGAGGTGTGCAGAGGTCTGCGCCGCGCGGAAATCCGCGGCGGTGGCGTAAGGACCTCAGAAATCCGGCGGCGGCGGCGCGCCGCGGCGTGAGAATATTTTTGAAAAAGAACATAATGAAAATGGGTGTATGCGTACAGACACACATATATATGTATAAATTGGAGCTAAAATGAGATCTTTTAAGACTAGAATGAAGACTAGAGTTATTATGAAAACTAGTCTTGAGTATGAGCCGACCGGATTGTATGGTGCGTAAAGCACCGTAGTACGGTTTCGGGTTCCCGGCGGTCGGGGTTCGATCCCCGACTGGGCGTGGTTGCCGTTCGTTTGTTCGTCCCTTCATTGGGGGCGACGTTGGTCCACCTACTAGGTGCCCCCATAATAAAGTGTCCAACAATTCCGAGCCGTTTGGCCAAAGCCGTTGTGCGATTACGGCCAATTAGCTGCACGTGGGCTCTCAGCCGAGGGGTGGAGTGCAGAGATCACTATTGTGTTCTGGCTCGGACGGGCTCGATTATATTTGACTTGAATTTGTACAAACGGGAAAATTTATGATATTCTATCAATGAAGTAATTATCTTTTATGTAACTATTAGCAGAAATTTCGGGCTCGAGCTCGGGCTCCGACTTAAATAATATCACTTGGACGGGCTCGAATTAAGTCCTCGGACTCGGGGTTTGAAAAATGAGCTGAAACTCATATCTAGAGGAGTGCCCTCCGTAGGGGTCTTTCTAAGGGGTCCTAACCCGTATCTACGCTAAGTTTCGAAGGAAACCACGGAAAACTACGAACGGTTAAGTCGGCGGACGCGACCTGGTGTTGAACTAGGCCCCTTCCGACTCCCAGTTCAGAGCTCTATGTGCTCGGCCACTGTGAGGGCTCCAGAGTATGAGCTTGCCGTTGTGGTACACTTTAAAAAAAATATTTCTGTTGCAAAACTCAAACAATAGATTTTATCAAAATCGGGTAGGTTTATGTTGTTTATATGCACATTCACAATACATTTAGTTATCAATATACAAATGATACATTATTTGCTTTAAAGCATTTTTTTTTTCTCCATAACCTTCTCATGAACTATTCCAAACCTATAATGTTCTTTTGAGATATAATGCAATGTTTAAACACTTTTTTAAAGAAATCCAACTACGCCATTGACTCAAAAAATTTAAAATTGTATCTTTACAAGTTACTAGCGTTAAGAAGTATCCAAACAAAAATTAGCAACTGAAAGTTTAGGTACAGTTTTTTAAAACTTTTGAAGCGATTGTACGCGGTGATGTAAAATCAGCGTTCTTCTACGGCGCGCCGGCCTAGACCTCGGCGGCGGCGGCTTGGTACAAATGCCCAGCGGCGGCGGCGTGGCGCGGCGGCGCAGACCTCTAGAGGTGTGTCGAGACCCGTCTTGGAGAATTTCCGTACAAAATTTGGTAGGTCTACGATCACCCGTTTCGGAGCTACGCGAGGAGCAGACAGACAGACAAGAAGACAAACTAACGGACAGTTTACACATTGTTTTATTTATATAGATTTTTAAACCGTTCTTCATGTAAATGATTTAGGAAAGGACACTCAGTATTCAGGGAAATTTTTAAATATACCTAGAATGTATAGTTTCTTTTTTTCAAATGTTTAGTTTTTTTTTTAATGTATAGTCGGATTGTCGGATGTTAGATGTAGAGAAATTTAAAGGAATAATTTATCTTCTTTGGAAAAATCACTAAAAATTTAAAAATTTAAGCTGAGATTACCAATTTTATCTTTTTTAGAATCGAAAGAACTTTCCGAGGATGTAATGATAAAGAATTGCCAAGCAATAACTAAGCAGACAGAGCTGATATGTGTAAGATACACAATTTTTATGATAATAAATATTTGATAGTTAAAAAAAAGTATTGAAAAATTAAAAAGAGCAGTACTCTGTGTCGCCGGAATTACATATGCATGCAAATTTTCGGCTCGATCGGATTATAGAAAGTGGATTAAAATTCATAAGAAAATTTTGAGTTGGAATGGAATGACATACATAGTTAATTATATATATAAAAGCATATCATTCTGTAATTTAAATAGAATGAAAAAAATGTAAAGGATGACCAAATTAATTTTTTTGTTTTACCTATAACTATATTATAATTACGGCATGTATTTTATGGTCGCAGATGAAAATGCTAAACATTAATAGAAAACGTAGGGCAGAAACTTAGAGCATATACATTTTCGGAACTTGTTTTTAATTCAGTAATATTTTTTGTATTTTAACTACTTAAAATAATGATTTTTTCTTAATCTCTTCTAGTTTTTTCTCTTCTATTTAAAATATATATGAGACGTCAGATATTTCAAGTAAAGTTTCAGAGTTAAGGCAGGTAATATGGTTTACTGAACATTACATTTAAGTTACAATTTAGAATGAGAAGAGGGGAGGGGAGACGGGTACAAGAATCAGCGTGGACTCATTAAGCAGTTCTAGTGGCAGAAGTCCCCCGATTTTCGAAGTGCGGGAGTATTTACGCTTACCACACCACGTGGTCTGCGAATACACAACTCCTCCTCTCTCTTATCTCTGATCGAACCACACACATTTACCAACATGACCCGCATCCGGGGCTACAAGGGCGTGGGGACACGTGTACATCTAAAGAACTCAGAATCGACGGCCTGATGTCTGGCAAATAACAAAATAAATAAAACATAGCTCCAGAGCGCGCGTGGCAAGTATGACAGGAAAGCAAAACTTACAGTGAAAGTACCCGCTTGAACAATACCCAAACTAGTAAAACCCAAATTACCTTTTTATACATTACAATATCCCCCCCCCCCGGCAAAAGAAGTCTGACGAGCAATATCATTGAGGTGGCCAGTCTCTCACTTGCGAGTCAGACGTCCTTGCAACCTAATCTTAAAACTGCGAACTAATCTAATTTTCAAGTTTAGACACCTTAAATTTTTCTGGCTAGAATTCTGGAGTTATGTTGTACAATACTTGAGAGGCAGGATGCAGTTTCTAAAACTTGACAAAACATAATGATGCAATAGTACGAAAATCTTACAATAAAAATAAAACAATGAGTGCGCACAATTTTTTTCAAATTATCACAAGTAATATTTACAACCTAGGTGGAATACAATAATACTGTACAACAATATAGTAATATAATTAAACAAAATGGAATAAACATGGCTGACATTCATTTTCTTTGGCAAATACTTATGGCTTTGGCTTGCATGGCATAAAGTGAATGGAATGAAAATAACTTGGCAAAATGGTTGGCAAAATGCAGTTGGCAAAATGGAGTAAATTTATTTAGTGTAAAGGCAATGTAAAAAAAAAATGTAAAAATGTGCGTAGTGTGTAGAAAATTTCGAAGACCATAGCTGTGAAACAGCAGTACCATCACACAGGTATGGGGTATAGTAAATACCACTTGTAGGCATTTTAAGTTTGCCGTAGGCATTTTAAGTTTGCCCAAACTTTAAACTCTCCATAGTATGACAACAAAAATGGGTTCACATGATCCCGAAAAAGGAAGATAATTGTCAACTACTGTTGAGAGATACGCCTGGCCACTGTGTAAAGAGGGCGCTGTTGTAACCAGCGCAGGTGTAGCGATGAAAACTTTGTATCAGAGCTGTGAGAGAGTGTGTGTGCGGAGGAGTGAGCGTGCATGCCTCACGGAGAGAATAAATGTATACAGTCCATTTGAGTTATTTTTTTGAGTATAAAAAGAGCACACATAAAACCATGAGCTATCGATAGGGCCAAAACATGGTCCTAAATAGCCGGAGCTTACTATAGCTTTAGTGTCGAGTAATTGAGAAATGGGTTCCTGGTCTCGTGCGACATCGGTCCCAAAATAGAGGTAAGAGCTTTTGTCCTCTTGAGTTAAATTTAGTAATTAATTATTAGATTTGAGAGTAATTTCGTGTTTAACGGTGAGAGCAATTTCCCTTTCGAAAATGGCAATACTACAAAAACTTAGAAAAGATGACCTTAAACTCGCGGCTGAAGAATTGGGTTTAAAGGTTCCGGAGGGAGCTAAAGTAGTGGACTTAAAGAATTTAATTGAGACGAGTGATATTTATAAAAATAACCCAACTTTGGTCGAAAGTGTAGTAGAAGGGATTTTAGAAGAAAAGAAAAACAAGTTCGATGAGTTAGAAAGGGAAAAGTTAAACAATGAATTTAAATTAGAGATGGAGCGGCTTAAACTGGCGCAGTTGGAAAAGGAGATAGAGTTAGCTAATGTTAGGAAAGATCAAAATCAATCTAAATCGGAAGTATCCAGTGTGCAAGAATCATCAACTAATGATCTAGAGAATTTAATTAAAAGCATTAAGACCTTAACCATTCCCGTACCCACTAGAGCAGAGTCGTTTAATTTATTTTTTAATTCGCTCGAGAAAGCGTTTAAAACAAAAAATGTATCGAAAGAGTTAAAACCGGAAATCCTCTTAAATATTCTAGGAGAAAAAGCAAGAAACTTAATGGTTTATGTTTCGGAAGAGGATATGAACAATTATGAAAAACTTAAAGATATAATTTTAAGAGAATTTCAACGTGCACCACGAGAATGCATAAACAGTTTTAATAAAACACAAAAATTGCCCAACGAAAATTATGCACAATTTGCATCGCGCTTAAGTGCGTCATTTGAGTACTATTGCGAACTACGAAAGGTTAGTGATTTTAAATCGCTTTGTGAATTAATTGTTTCGGATAGATTGTTTAACTCTCTTGACCACGAATTAATGACACATATTAGTTGCAAACAAGGGGAATCATTTTTCAAACCGCACGAATTAGGCAGAGAATGCGACATTTTTCAGTCCACAAGAGTAAAAACGAAAACTGGTGTAAATAATGTACATAAGTCGCGAGAGTCTCGTTTCAATAATAAGGGAGTGTCTAGTGCGTTTTTATCTGAGGTAAAAAATTCTAAATGTTTTCTGTGTTCAAATAATCATGCATTATATTTGTGTCCGAAATTTAAAAACCTATCTGTTAATGAAAGGTTAGAGGTCGTGAAGGCAAACAATTTATGCTTTAAGTGTTTAGCCCAAGGCTGCTTTGCATCAAAATGTCGCGGTAAGAATTGTTTTTGTAACAAACCACATAACCGTCTCTTGCACATATCCAGAGAAACAAGAGAGACGAGCGTTGGAAAGCAGACACCTGCCAATGAAATTAAGCAGCAAAGATTAGGAGAGAAAAATGAGTCATCGCTCGGCGCAGTGCTTATGGCTGAAGCCAGCCACACAGAAGGGATACAAACAACTCAATCAAGAAGCGTTTTACTGAGTACAGTACGGTGCTACATAAGAGATAGGAATTCTAACTGGCAGAAAGTTCGGTGTTTATTAGACTCGGGGTCACAGGTCTCGTTGATCACTCAAAATTGTTTAAATAGATTGCAGCTGAAATGCGAAAAAGTAAATGTAGAAATTTCGTGTTTGGATGAATCAACCAGGACCATAAGGCGCTGTGTCAAAACGTGTATTGCAAATAAAGATAGGAGTTACGAAAGACAATTAACCATGCTTGTAGTAAATAAAATAATTGATTATACGCCTTCAAAATTAACTAAGGTGGATATAAATATTCCTGAGAGGATTAATTTAGCAGATGAAACATTTTATGTTCCGAGTAGGATTGATATTTTGTTATCCGCGGAGATTTTTTATGAGTTCATGCTATCTGGACAAATATATTTGCAGGGATCTCAGTTGGTTTTACAAAATACGGTGTTTGGATATGTGGCGAGCGGAATCTTAGATGAGTCGAGGGGTGCAAAATTTCACTGTGGGTTAATTGTAGAGGAGGATTTAAGTAAAACTTTAGAGAGATTCTGGGAAGTAGAAAATGTAGAATTTGTATCTAAAAAGAATAGCGAGGCATCATTGTGTGAGGAACATTATGCGCGAACTCATAAGAGAGATGAAACAGGAAAATATACGGTTTCCATGCCATTTAAAGAGCATTGGTCATGTTTAGGGAACTCGAGAGACATTGCTCTTAAGCGACTTGAATCGCTGTGGACCCGATTGTCTAGAGACCAGGAGTACCTAAAATTGTATCGCGAATTCCTAAAAGAATACAAGGACTTGGGACACATGACCGAAATTAAAGAAACTGTGGAACCTGAGGTGACATATTATATGCCTCACCATGGCATATATCCCCAGAAAAGTACAACTAAACTGAGAACAGTATTTAACGCGTCTACCTTAACATCTAGTGGAAAATCACTAAATTCCATCCAATATAATGGTGGAGTCATACAAGACGACTTGTTTAGTTTGTTAGTGCGATTCCGAAAACATATCTTTGCTTTTACAGCAGATATTCGCCAAATGTACCGAATGATTAATATAGACGAAAGTCAAAGACATCTCCAAAGAATTTTGTGGAAAGAAGATGTCAATGAGTCCGTTAAAGTGTATCAGCTCAATACCGTAACTTACGGAACAGTTTCGGCACCCTATTTGGCAATGCGAACTTTAAAACAAATTTCCATAGACGAGGGAAATAATTTTCCTATTGCGGCACAAGTACTGTGTAATGATCTCTACATGGATGACATTTTAAGTGGAGAAAACACATTAGAGGCAGCTAAATTTTTGCAACATCAACTAATTGAGATTCTTAAAACTGCGCACATGACATTACATAAGTGGTGTGGGAGTACATCCGAGCTTATCCCAACCACAGAAAATGAGTATGACTTTTCATGTTCGGACGAAATTAAAACGTTAGGCATTGCCTGGAAACCCAAAACCGATTGTTTTACCTTTAAGGTAGAAGTGGAAAAAAATGATCGGCCAACCAAAAGATCAGTCTTATCCATAATCGCCCGACTTTTTGATCCTCTTGGATTACTCGGTCCAGTTATTACAAAAGCAAAAATTTTCATGCAACAATTGTGGATGAAAAAAATTGATTGGAGTGAAAACCTCCCTGAAAAAGAAGCTGGCGAATGGAAAGAATTTGTGAGATCCTTAATGAGTGTAAATAATATCAACATTGAACGATGTATAGTGATAGAAAATGCTACAGTGATTGAACTCCACGGTTTCGCGGATGCCTCCGAGAAGGCATACGGTGCTGCGATATACGCAAGATCAGTCACTAAAGATGGTGAAGTGAAAGTGAAACTAGTCACAAGTAAATCTCGTGTGTCGCCGATTAAGCAAGTAACAATACCTAGACTAGAGTTGTGCAGTGCAGTGCTTCTTACCAAATTAATGCACAAAGCACAAAATGCATTAAAAATGGACATTAAACGAATCTTCTATTGGACGGACTCTACCATAGTCTTAGCGTGGATGAGAAAGGAATCGAGAGACTTAAAAACGTTTGTCTCCAATCGTGTAGTAATCATCCAAGAGTTCTCGGAGATTGGTCAATGGTATCATGTTCCATCAGAACAAAATCCTGCGGACATAATCTCTAGAGGACTAGATCCAGAGAAAATTCAAGAAAGTGACCTGTGGTGGTTCGGACCATCCTTTCTTCAAGAGCACGTTGTGAACTTCACTAGTGTTTTCAACGACCAACCGAATAGTGAATTATATCAAAAAGAGCTAAGGGATAAAGAGAAGGAATCAGTTTGTTTCCTTTTAAAATATACTGAAATACTTCCAATCATCTACAACTGTTCGTCCTTCACGAAACTGAAAAGAATCATTGCATGGTGTTTACGGTTTATGCAAAATGCTAGAAACCCATTGCATCCAACTTCTGGCAGATTATCTGCATCTGAATTATCTGCCTCTTTGCTATGTTTAGTGAAAAATGTGCAATCGGTGCATTTTGCAAAGGAAATTCAGTGTATCGAGAAAGGACAACAGCTTCCTAATTCCAGTAACTTATTGAATTTGTTCCCAATTTTAGATGAGAACAATATACTTCGTGTTGGTGGTAGATTGAGACATTCAAATTTACCTATTGGACAAAAACACCCCATTTTGATTCCTAATGACAATCCATTTTGTGAATTAATTATTAATTATTATCATATTTTTTATTTTCACACAGGTACTGAGGCTACTTTAGCTAACATACGCTCCCAATTTTGGATTGTTAAAGGGAGATCAACTGTTAAAAATGTAATTAAAAAATGTGTATCCTGCCTTAAGGTAAGTGCTAAAGGTAAACACCAAAGAATGGCAGATTTGCCCAGTGCTAGAGTCAACATAGCAAGAGTATTCACGAAGGTGGGACTGGATTTTTGTGGTCCATTTAACATCAAGTTAAGCCCAGGAAGAGTGAAAAAAGTGTATAAATGTTACATTTGTATTTTTGTATGTTTTGTAGTTAGAGCTATACATTTAGAAATTGTGAGTAATTTAAGTACGGCAGCATTTATTGGGGCTCTAAAAAGATTTATTTCTCGCAGAGGTAGGCCTAGTGTAATTTTTAGTGATAACGGTACAAATTTTGTAGGGGCTAATAACGAGTTTCGTAAAATTTTAACGAAATTATTTAAAAAAGAAAACTCAGAAAATTTTGAAGATTTCCTGGCTTCCGAGGGCATAAAGTGGCATTTTAATCCCCCTGCCACTCCTCATTTTGGAGGTTTGTGGGAAGCTGGAGTTAAATCATTGAAAGGTCACCTCAAAAAAGTTGTGGGAAATACAATTCTTACTCACGAAGAATTTTTTACACTAGTTACCCAAGTGGAGGCTGTATTGAACTCCCGACCTCTTTGCCCCCTCTCTGAAGATCCCAACGATGACTTGGCTCTAACTCCAGCCCATTTTTTAACAGGCTCTTCGTTAACATCCCTACCTGAACCAGAGTTTAAGGAGATTTCAATGAATAGGCTCAGTAGGTGGGAATTAGTACAAAAGTTAACTCAAACATTTTGGACTAAATGGTCTACCGACTATTTAAATCGTCTTCAAGCGCGACCTAAATGGTATAAAGGAGAAAAGAAATTTAACGTAAATGATGTAGTTTTGGTCAAGGGTGAAGATAATTCTAAACTATTGAACTGGAATCTCGCCAAAATAATTGAAATTCACCCAGGAGAGGATAATATAACTAGAGTGGTTACATTAAAAACGAGTAAAGGTGTCTATAAAAGACCTGTAAACAAAATTGTTAAATTACCCTTTGAATCTAACTGAATTATGATTTGTGTCTATATGTTTATATTGCAATTTATTTGTGTTAATTTGTAGTCTAGTGTATTTTTTCATTAGAAAAACTTGAGTAATTTTTATTTAATGTTCATTTATGGTGTATAGTGTTCGCAACCATTACAAGTGTCATCAGATTTGGTAAATTGATGAGTGTATTGAAAATTTTTAAGAAAATTTATCAAGGCGGGCGGTATGTTGAGAGATACGCCTAGCCACTGTGTAAAGAGGGCGCTGTTGTAACCAGCGCAGGTGTAGCGATGAAAACTTTGTATCAGAGCTGTGAGAGAGTGTGTGTGCGGAGGAGTGAGCGTGCATGCCTCACGGAGAGAATAAATGTATACAGTCCATTTGAGTTATTTTTTTGAGTATAAAAAGAGCACACATAAAACCATGAGCTATCGATAGGGCCAAAACAACTACGAAAGAGAAAACTTGGCCATTGCCTCATAGCTTCCAAAAAAAGGGGAAGAAATGACTCAATAGACAGTTGGGAAAAACTGGGTATTATTGAGAGGAAGTCCCAGCCTAGTCTAAGTCTAGCTTCATTTATTGTTTGCATAATATCTATAAAATATACAAAGAAAAAAGGTGCAGTTTTACTTACACCGCACACACTCGGACTTGGGGACTTCTTCAATGACTAAGAGAAGCGGGTGACAGAGAAAGGTTGGTAGAAGCATAAAAGAAAAAAGGATAGACGATAGACTTTATGTCGAGTATTCAGGGTTCCAAACCCAACACTTAGAAATTTTGAATACTTTTTTTTTTCTTTTTCTATTTTTTTTTTTTTTTAAGATCAATTATTGTTAATTAAATTTAATCACTTTCGTGGGCTAGCTTTAATTTGTCAGGTGGGAAATAAGGTCTTAATTTAGAAGAGTGAACTATTTCCGTAGGTTTCTTAGTATGGTAATTAGGTTTATCAATTTCGAATGTAACTGAAGAACATTTGTTTACAATTGAATAAGGACCTGAAAAAGTAGGAGATAATTTACGTGTATTTGGGTAGTTAAATTCTTCATAAATTACAAGATCTCCTGGTTCGAAATTAGCTTCTATGAATTTATTGTCATATCTAATTTTATTTTTATTATGAAATTCTATTGTCCTTTCTTTTGCTAATTTTCGAGCTTCATCAACAGGAGGATAGGTATTTTCCGAAATAGGTGAGTCATATGGCAATTTTCCAAACATTAAATACATGGGTGTAAACTTCGTTACTGAATGAGGTGTGTTATTACATTCACTAATAACCTGCTCTAGTAACTTAGTCCAAGGAATTTTAGAAGGTGAAGAGTTAACTTTACATTTTAATCTAGTAACTATGGATTGATTTACCCTCTCTACTTTTCCATTTGTCTGTGGATGATGAGCTGAAGTTAATAGTTGTTTAGTATTGTAGTTCTTGAGGAATTTTTTAAAACGCGAAGCAGTAAAAGCTGCATTTCTATCACTAAGTATCTATTGAGGAACTTGAATGTTGAATATTTGTTTTAGACAGTTTACATAGGTTTCAGTAGTGACACTTTTCGAAGGAAAGGCCCAAACATATCTTGTAGCATGGTCAATTATTAGATGTAGATATTTTTTTGTTGAATTGTAATAGTTGAAACCTCCAACAGTATCAATAGAAAGACATTCAAAGGGTTTATCAGTAGAAGGTACAGCCTGTAACAAACCAAATTTCTTCTGTTTAGGTTTTTTGTTAAATTGGCAAGTCGAACAATGTTTAACATAATTGGAAATATCTTGAGTCATATGAGGCCAATAATAGGAAGGTGAAATTATACTTAACATTTTTTGAACACCAGGATGGCCAAAATTTTCATGTGCATTTTTCATTAAAGTTTTTCTTAAGCTCATAGGCACCACTATTTTTTTGAATCCTTTCTTATTTATGGTAATTAAATCATTAATGACTTTATATTTAGGACCATGCATATTTTCTGCTAATTGTTGATTTTTACTTTCTTCAGCATCTAACAATAAAACCGAAGGTTGAATTAGTTGGAGATGTTGAGAAGGAGGAATCCTTGATAACATATCAGCTTCGACATTTGTTAAGCCCTTTAGGTACTTTATTTCATAGTCAAACATACTTAATTTAAGGGACCAGCGGAATAATCTTCCTCTTAAATTTTTGACATTTTTTAACCAAACCAATGCCGCGTGGTCAGTATGAATGACGAATTTTTGACCGTGAAGGTAATGATAAAATTTATCAAGGGCATCAACGATAGCCAAACATTCTAATTCAGTTATAGTGTAATTTTTTTCATATGATCGAAGCGATCTCGAATGATATGCAATCGGGTGCAAGATACCTGAGGCATCCGGCTGCTTCAACACAGCTCCAACTGAACAATTTGATGCATTAATAAATACAAGGATAGGTAATGTAACGTCGTATAATTGTAACACAGGTTTAGATATCAAAATATTTTTTAAGGTTTCAAAACTTTTCTCACAGTTTGTTGACCAATCCCATTTAGCGTTTTTCTTTAACAAATCATTTAAAGGACGTCTTAATTTTGCATACCGATCAATAAATCTGTTATAAACATTTACAGAACCAAGAAACCGCTGTAGTTCCTTTACGTTAGTAGGTGGCTTCAAATTTTTGATAATTTCAATATTAGCATCATCTGGAGTAATTTGACCTTGTTTAACCTCATACCCCAAAAATTTTATATTGTCCTTAGCAAAGTTACATTTAGATAATTTCAATTTAATATTTTCCTGCAAACAAATTTTGAAAATAGTTTCTAAATGCTGCATATGTTCTTCCATAGAAGAAGAAAAAACCATTATGCCATCAAAATAATTATAGGCAAATTTAATTTTATATTTATTTAATATTCTTCTCATGACTCTGTTACATATAGCAGGCCCTGTCTTAATGCCAAATGGCAAGACCTGGAACGTATAGAGACCTGTATTAGTTACAAAGGCTAGTTTTTCAGTATCTTGAGGGTGGATGGGCACATGCCAAAATCCAGACGCCAAATCAAGAGTTGAGAATATTTTCGCCCCACTTAGTTTATCTAATAAGCTGTCAATACGTGGCAAAGGCTCGGCATCATTTTTTACTATATTATTTAATTTACTATAATCCACACACAGTCTATTTTTGGTACCCTCGTCGCGTTTATACGCTAAAGTGACGGGTGCAGCATAGGGGCTATTGCTTTCCTTAATTAAACCAGCTTTTAATAATTGTTCAATCTGAGAATTAATTTCGTCTTCCTCTTTAGAAGAGGTTCGATAAGGCCTGAGGCAAACAGGTAAGTCAGAAGTTAAATTTATACGTTGAGGTTCTACATTAATACGACCAATATCATATTTATTTTTTGCAAAGATTTTCTCATATTTATTTAATAATTCCTCTAATTTTGGATTGATAGCTTTATAAGCAGTCTGAGGGGGAACGCTTTCCTCAGAGGCTTTGCTATCGGTTGAAGAACTGGGTTGATTTAAATGTAGAGACATAGGTAAGGCATCATAATTGTATAAAGGTAATCTAACATTATTTTGAAAAACACATAAATTCACACAATCAATATATAAACAAAACTTTTTACACTCTGGTAAACCCAATATGGCATATGGCAGGCTTGAATATACTATAAAAAATTTTACACACTGAGTAATGTTTCCAATTTCTAAATTAACATAACACACTGTATCAAGTATCAGCAGTCCATCTGCCTGAGTAACATTTAAAGGTGAGACTCTCTGTACTTCTAAATTATATCGTCCAACAAAACTTTGCGGCAAGACAGAGAGTGTAGAGCCAGTGTCTGTGACACAGGGAACACTTAAAAATTCAAAATTGTCAATTTTGGGTTGAGTTAATTTTTTCCTTAGGTACCCGGTTACAGTAAATAGTCATAAGTTCTCTTCTTGCGAGGTCTCAGTACCATTATTTTGTGAATTTAAAATAGTGGTGTTCGAAGTCATATTCGGGTGAGTCATAATTGGTGTCGCATATGGGTTTGTCGCAATTTGGTTGTTACTTTTAAAGGGACAAGTATGCGTCCAATGGAAAGCATTACTTATCCCTAGCCCCTCACATTTTCTACATGGAGTTCTAGGTAGTGTGCTTTCTTGATAATTGACATTATTTTGATGGTGTAAACTTTGAGGATTTTGAGATAGGGGTCGAAAACGGGGCCAATTATTTATTTGGGTTCGCCCTTGGGTTGAATTATGAATTGGTTGATGCCAATTTGGTCGGTTAAAAACAGGAGCATGGTAGGGTCTAAAATTCCGAAGCTTGGGTGTAAAGTAACTAGAATTTTGTGCATTATTGGACGAGGAGGTAAAACTTGCCTGTTGGGGCGGTTCGTGAATTTTAATTAATTTTGACGCTACCTTAAGCCACTCGGTGGCACTACTGGGTGGTTGCAGGGTTAAAAGTGCTCTCACATTACTAGGAAGACCATTGGTCAATCCTTCTAATATTATATTATTAGGTAGCCCCAATTTTCTACCTATTTCTAATTTTTCATGAAAATAAGTTATAAGATTCGAAATTTTTTCTAGTTTTAAATTTGTAAAATCCATGAAAGTAAACACGGTACATGAAATATATTTTTCTTTCAGTATTTCAGTCAATTCTTGCCAATTATTACAATTTGCAATATTATTTATGTATGTTGTTAAGGCAGACCCCTTAAGAAATTTTCCTATATTTTGAAATTTCCAGTCTTCATCTTTATTTTGTTGTAAGCAACACTGTTCGTAATATGCTATCCAACTTTCAAAACTCATATTATCTTCAAAATTAAAGGGGGCAATAAACTCATCACTTTTTTGCAGGGACATAGTGACAATAGTTTGTGTATTTTCTTTACCATCTAACGAGATGCTGAAATTTTTTTCTAAATTTTTACCTGAACGGAGAAGCATTTAATAATTGCATTCAGAATTTTTATTTAGCAGCATTAATAATAATACTGCAATAAATTTACAAAATCTTACCTTAATGAAAATACTATACTAATGGGAAAAATGCAGATATATCAATTTTTTTTTTCCATCAACACTAAAATAGCCCTTTAAAATAACACACACACAATTAATAACCATTTAAATATAATACTGTAATGTTCACTTCAACTCTGAAAATATAATTTGCTTACTTCACTTAATCAATATCCACAAGTTGAAATCGTCATTCTTCAACAATAAACAAAACACACACACACAAAAAATATCTTCTCTCACAAGTTCAACGCAGGCAGGAGGAGTTTCGGTCAACCGCAAAAACAAAAATATTCGGCACGGAGAAAAGGGGCCCTGTTTTGGGGCAACGAAGGCAGTAAATTTTGATGCACCGCCGCGCCGTAATGATGACAGGAGTTTCTCTTGGTTTGTGGCGAACGTGCGAAAAAGAAAAAAAAAGATGAATTAGGAGGCGCAGATTTCGGTATGATGAGCGCTGCAGAAATACCGCATAGGCTGTTCATCAATGCAGACGTTCTTCCATTTCGGCATTAACGACGTAGAACGTACAGGACGTTCTGTGAAGTACTTCGGAAGATAACCCGACTCATCAGTCGGTGTTGAAATCTCCCAGAGCAGGGCTCGATGAAGTTGGCCGGTGGAGAGCGGACTCAAGGAGTAGGCCATCGTCTGGTCGGTGAAGAGGCGCGCTGCATCTCCTGCGAACGATGGGCGATGAACCCGTCTCCCGGACTTTTGAGCGTTAATTTTTTTACAATTTAAAATTTTTAATTGGCACACAGGCAATCATCCTGTCGGCTATTTGAGACGTCAGATATTTCAAGTAAAGTTTCAGAGTTAAGGCAGGTAATATGGTTTATTGAACATTACATTTAAGTTACAATTTAGAATGAGAAGAGGGGAGGGGAGACGGGTACAAGAATCAGCGTGGACTCATTAAGCAGTTCTAGTGGCAGAAGTCCCCCGATTTTCGATGTGCGGGAGTATTTACGCTTACCACACCACGTGGTCTGCGAATACACAACTCCTCCTCTCTCTTATCTCTGATCGAACCACACACATTTACCAACATGACCCGCATCCGGGGCTACAAGGGCGTGGGGACACGTGTACATCTAAAGAACTCAAAATCGACGGCCTGATGTCTGGCAAATAACAAAATAAATAAAACATAGCTCCAGAGCGCGCGTGGCAAGTATGACAGGAAAGCAAAACTTACAGTGAAAGTACCCGCTTGAACAATACCCAAACTAGTAATACCCAAATTACCTTTTTATACATTACATATAGATTGATATGTATTTATATATATTTTTTCATACCTAATTAATCATTACTAATAGTCCTAAACTTATTGCTAGTTTTTGAATAAACACAATAATTCTAAACAGTAATGTTTACTTTCACTACTAGCCCTTTATCTACTGAATTAAGAAATGCCAAGAATATCGCCTTGAATGTAGTTGTTGTCTCTTGTTATGGTTAAGCAATTAATGACAAATACCGATTGTCATTCGGTATTTGTATCTTATGCTTATTAATCCCAAGAAATTAATAAGCAAAAGATAATTTTGATGACTGGTTTTATTAACAGTTAACGAATCTTTATCAAAAGAGTATAGAACCAACAAGTCTGAAGGAGTCAATTAATACTTTGATTGACACACTTTTAGAAAATGTAATCCTTAAATCATAAAACAGACGTCTGAAAATTCACTGATGCTCTTTTTTGGGGTGGAAGGGACTCGGCATGATTAGAAAGTGAGCAGAAAGCTGTCTATTTAAAACAATTTGCTATAATAGAACAGGTAATCGTGATGTAAACTGATTAAATGAAGTACTTGGTAGCAATTTTTTAAAGGAATGATTACAACGAATAGATATTTCTTTTTTTTTTACAATTTCAATTTAACAGTACTTCTAAGTACCTTCAGTATATAAAGGGTTGAACTGCTATCAGTTTTTCAGTTTCATGCGGGAAATTTATTAACATATATAAATATGTTTTTGCAGGAATGTGAAATTTTTGGTTCTTAATTTTATGCAAGTAAAAAATTCTTCTAAACTTTGTGATGTCGAAGTCATGTTCAGATCAAGTTTCTCCATTTCAGACCCTCGAAAATCCCTGTTAAGCACACAAAATTTTTATTGAAACAAGCCATTTACCAGTGGTCCACCGTAAAACTGAAAATTAGCCAATATGAAATTGCATTTGTTGGGTTATACTTAGAGGTATGCTGATGTTTATTTAGTAGTGTTAATCGTGAAAAGTGAAAAGTAGTACAAAAATTATCCAGTTTCATGAGGTAAAAGATTTTTTAAAAAATGTACTAATGTATAAATATAAAAATTATTTTTTAATACTCGTTTGTAGACATAAATTAGATATAAAAGGCGTGAAAAAATTTAAAAATAATTAACGTTTATATTTTTGACATAATTTACAATTAGAGAATAATCAAAAAATCAGATTTCTTTATTCTTGTTTGGACTTTATCAACTAGTTTATTCCCCAAAATTCCAAAAACTAAACTGAAATTAATTCAAACTAATGTTCAAAAATGTTCAACTACTCTTCAGAATGTCCCCTGCTATTATTATTATCAAATAACAGTGAAATTTATTATAATAATTTCCAAAAACTATTTTATTATTCAAAGACTACTAGATAATTAAAAATAAAAATAAATAGTAAATATAGTTTTTTGTGTAGACACTTTTTATTACAATTAGTGCGTCGAGTCGAGTCACTTTTCAAACGACTTTGCCAGATAATGTGGAGGGGGGGGGAGGCGTTAATAAAATGTTGAAAGTCGCACAAGGTTTGCAATTTTTGATAAAGGATCGCTAAACTGGGTGCCAAAACGCGGCAATTTATTATAAATATATTTTGAGTATAGTTAGAAAACGCTTGGCGAATATTGTAAAATAGTTTTAGTAGGCGATTTAAATATAGATTTTAATTCCGAAGAAGTGTTTTATAGAACAGAGAAGACAAATGCGGTACACATAATAGATTATGATACACTTTCCAAATGGTATTTATAAAGGTGAAGTATAGTTTGACTATGCCTGGCGAAAATTGTTAAACAGTTTTGGTAGGCGATTTTAATAGATTTCTATTCCAAAGAAGTGTTTTATGAAACAAGGAAAACACAGTACACTCATGGATTATGATGCCCATTCCAAACAGCATTTTTAAAATGTCTGCGGGATATAGTTGGAATATGCCTGTAGAAGATTGTAAAACAGTTTCAGTAAGCTATTTTAAGATAGATTTCGATTCCAAAGATGTGTTTTACGGTACAAGGAAGAGTTGATTCCTATTTTAACGCCCCCGCTCTCGCCAACCTAAAAAATCCCGCACTTTGGCGAGCTTTGCAGTCATGGGTCTCTAGAACATATGCACAAGTTTCAACGCTCCCAAAAGAACTATATGAAAACTAAAGTGAACTAATTAGCGATAAACGCACCCATTAAGGAATTTGAAGACACTTAATTATTAAAACTACATTAATTGGCAACCCAAAATAAATAAAAATGTAACGGAATGCTTTACTTACAGGTTGTTCCAAATCGCCATTTTAATTCTAAATTACGATTGCCACATAAATAAAAAAAATCATTGTCGTAGCTCCATATGTTTAATGATCGCCGCCTTGGCGAGAGTCGGGGCGTTAAAGTAGGAATCAACCAAGAGAAACACGGCACACTCATGGATTATGATGGACATTCGAAACAATATTTAAAACGGTGAAGTATAGTTGTAATATACTTGACAACAATTATTAAGTAGTTTAAGTAGGCGATTTTAAGATAGATTTCGATTCCAAAGATGGCTTTTATGAAACAAGGAAGAAAAATAGGGCACAGTCATGAATAATTATACACTCTCGAACTTAATGGAATAAGGAAGAAAAATAGGGACGACGCATAAACTATGATACGCTTTTAATACATAGCACTTTGGTGCGTATTTAAAATCTGAAAGTGTTTCAGATTTCCATCCTTTTCTATATGTTAATTTAAAACATGTTTTTTTTTCTAACCAAGAATTACCAGATAGTTCTAAAACTTTTACTTCAGTCGGAACATTTGCAATATTTTAAATACAATCACCAGACAGTTGTAATTTAATATGTATTAATCAAAGTGATTAAGTAAAACATTAATTACTGTAAAAAAGGTGTGCATAGATCGCGCAGTATAAAAGTGTAGGGTCAGTGAAGATTTTTCATTATTTATTTATTTATTTTTCTTTATGAGGAGGTGGCCTTAAAGTAATTGCGACTCGGGTCTCCCAAGACCTAAATCCGCCACTGCGTGCGTTACTATATCCCCCCCCCCCAAAAAAAAAAAATTCCATGTATAGAGTTAGATGCAGGAAAATACAACGTCTTATTTCTGAAAAACTAACATTCTCAGCATTCTAGGCATGATTTTGACCATTTTTAATATCTGAAACATCAGGTCTTTGGACGTCCGCATACTTAATCAAACATTCAAAATCACATTTTTCGGTCTAAATTTTCATCTCACTATGAATTAAAATTCCACCAAAAGTCTTATAAAAATATTGCACGCTGCAGACGAAAATATTAAATGAAGAAAGTGAAATAACAAATACAATGATAATATAAACTTATTGCATTTTTTATATGAAATTCGACGAAATAAATTTTCAATCATGAAAACATTCTTCAAGTTCGACAATAGCGGAATAACATTCATGCTTGTCAGAAAAGCAGAGAATAAGATTCTCACTCCTGGCAATATTTCTCTCTAAGAAGGAAGGTGTCTAAGGAAGGTGTCTGGAAGGTGTCTAAGAGAACCTTCAAAAACTTAATTTCAAAATTAGAAAGATTTTCAAAATCGTAAGCAGTCGTTTTGCATTTTTCTTTGAATCATGTATACGGACCAAGGAAATTTTGGAGTCACGGTTCATTTGGACCACTGACTAAATATTCTAATTTCTACCTCTGATATTAGCAGAACAAACAAATTTAACACTAGAAACAGCACTTCACTTGTAAATAATACTTACTTCTTTTAACTACCACGAGCGAAATAATTGAAAGGCGGAAAGTTCAGAACCTACAGATAGCGCTTTTCAATTTGCAGAAAGTCCTATAAAATCGCGAAAACAATAATTCGCAATATCTCCGGAAATTATTGTAGAAAAAATGTGAAAATTAATATTTAGGGTAATTTGAAGCTTTTTTTCCCGTCAAAATACAGTGAAAAGTGAAAGTCAAAATACAGTGCTGCCATTGAGAAAAATGAAATTGATGCAGAATTAAGCATGAAGACGACCCCTTATGCAAATTAAATTAATAGTAAATCAAAGTATGCATTATTTGCAAACGAATGGTATATATAACTTTGCTGTACGACGAACGACGACCAAATAAAGAGCAAGTGGACGTTTTTTCTTCCCCCACAGCTGTACATTCTGTATAGGTCAAATTAACTTGAGTTCTGAAATTAATCTCTTCCTCAAAAAAATTCTGTAGTCGCCACTACGCATACGCATGTCGATATTACAATAGTTTTTCATTGAATAAAAGAATCGGCTGAACACAACTGAAGAGCTGAAAGGTCAATTACTTCATTTGAAATGATTTAGCTTCGAAATTTTAACGTACAAATTTATGAAATCTAAATAAATATGAAAAGCAAAACCGGCTCAGTTGTCGCTAACAAAGAAAGACAGAACAGAATTATGATTATTGTAACCGGTAATATAAGACACAAAGAAAAAAAAAGTTGAAACCGTGACTTTGTAACAAATTTTTCATGCAAACAAAAGAAGTGTACGGGAAAAATATACAAACAAATGTCTTACCTCTATAATATGTTCTCTCCCATCTTTTCCTTGAATTGCTTCTACAGCACATATGTCGAGCCCTCCAAAAAGTTCTGAGACTTCATCCACCCACTTTTTATATCGGTCAGTCATAGGAATTTGTTCCAGCATGGCAGAACCCATATTCGCTTTCCAGTTGCCAGAAATAGATTTTCGCCTAAAAAAATTAAACATTCAGCAACTTCTAGAAATGTATACGTCCAAAAATTTGAAAATACCTTAAAGCAAAAATATCTGTAATTCCTTGTTATTCCTTTCCCTATTACAGTGCCTCTCTCTCTTTCTTCATGCATGGAAGATAGCTATAATTTAATCACAGAAATAACAATGACGGTTAGTAAACGTAAAATATAGCGTCAATTCAAATCAGCAACACATATTACACAATAGTTTCCGTTCTCATAAAGTTAGAATGTAAGAATTTTAAAACACCAAATGATTATTAGATATACGTCCTATCTTTTTGACACTCTTTTATGACTTAATGTAAATGTAGTGACTTAATCATAGAACAGTCATTCTATGATCGTTTGAAAGCCACATCTTTCGCAATATATTTTATTTTTATTTGATATTTATTTTCATTATAGATGTTAATTTACCATTTTAAAAAATGCTGTATTTTTAAATTAACCAAATTAGCGCTGTGAATTTGCGGAGTCCGAACCCATCTAAAAAAAATAATAATTTTTAAGGAAGTTCAGTGAAAATGTCACAATCAGAGTGGCGTACTCCCTTGATAATCAAGAGTTAGAAATGAATTCTAACGAGTGATTATTACCCACCAAGACAGAATGGATCTGACATCCATGGAGGGAGATATAGATTACGAAGAGCGGCATTTCTGAGTCAGCAGTAAGAGTGAGAATTCGAAAACGCACTCTAGGAAAGAAAGCCTCACTCTGAAGGAAGACTGATAACATAGCTTTCAAAGAGTGAACAACTCTTCTGTCACGTGACTTATGATCCAGAGTGACAAGAGCTTTTTATGGAGTTTTTATTATCGATTAATAACGTTTGAGGAAATTCGGTATAAGTATTTGAACCATTTAATTTACTGTTCAATTAACTGGGCCTTGACTTGAAATATTTATAGGTCATATAAAACAGTAAGATCCCTTAATCCAGCGGTTCTCAACCTTTTAACGTCGCCCCCCCCCAACAAAAGCTAACTTACGGTACCCCCCCCCTCAAAATTTTCAGCAGAGATGAAGTTTTTTAATCTTTAACAATGAACATTCAGTCGAATTTTCTACAAAATAATGTTATCAGTAAAGTTTGAATGAACATTTTAAGTGAAAATGGATCTATTTTTGAGTAAAAATGAGAATAAATAAGATGATTTTTTAAAAACATGCATCAGTACTTGCTCTTTGGTTTTTCTCGCCCCCCCCCCCCCCTGCAAACGCTCTACGCCCCACAGGTTGAGAAACGCTGCCTTAATCATATAGAGACCTAACTATCCAATGCAAGGCTACGGTAGGCAATGTCAGCGGGTAGTGAATATTGTTCAAAACTCTGGAAAGCTTTGAGCGTCCTCAAACGATGAACTAAATCCAGAACCGGCAATAGATTGCTATTGATAGGTCTTTCATATAAGGGGATCTTGTAAAATAATTGCTATGTTCGTTATAAGAGGGGTAAAATTCCTAGCCCTCGAAGTAGATTCCTCAGTTTGCACCCGCTTCTGCTGTAAGGAATTTTTAAGGATTATAGGGTAGGTGCACCAGTAATTGACACTTTGCCCGATAATTTATAATAATAGTCTTTTATTTCAGAACTGTTATCAAATGGTGTTATTTAGTACCCATTTAGATCAGCGTTTCTCAACTTGTGGGGCGTGCCCCCTAAGGTGGGTGCAGAGCGTTTTCGGGGGGGGGGGGGCAAGGAAAACCAAAGATCAAGTAGTGATGCATATTTTTAAAAAATCCTCTTATTTATTGTCACTTTTACTCAAAAAATATCCATTTTCGCTTAAAATGCTCATTCAAACTTTACTGATAACATTATTTTGTAGAAAATTCGACTAAATGTTCATTGTTAAAGATTAAAAAACTGAATGTATGCTGAAAAATGTGGGGGGGAGCACCAACGTAAGTTAGCCTTTGTTGGGGGGGGCGCAACGTTAAACGGTTGAGAGCCGCTGACTTAGACAGTTGTCTTCAGTTTTATGCAACTTTCTTTTACCTCCAGAGGGTTCTAGGTATCAGAAATTGAGTGCTAAAAAAAAGGCTGATTCTCAATAGCTGGCTTAATCCTGAAATAAGATTAACTCATTATCAACCTATTTCTATTTGAAGCACATTTCTTTTTAAAAATCAATATAAGCTGAATTGTATTAGATAAATAGTACATAAAGTAAATACGTAGAGATTTTTTTAATAAATAAATGTATTTATTTATTTAAGATGAGGTGCCAATTATTGGGTAAGAAACAAAATGGATTTCACCAGTAATTGACACTATGTTAGTTTCTGGTGTTTTAGCCAAGTTCATGATAATTGCATACAATTTCCATTAAATGCAGTAAATAGCTATTCAGAAGGTTATCTTTAGATAATTTTTAATATACAAGGTGTTCCAAAAAGGTGGTAAGACGCTTTAATTTTTTATCTAATAAAGCTCTTATCAAATGGTGCTATCAAGTAAAAATTTAGAAATTTATCTTCATTTTTGGAGCAACATTTGTTTTAATCTCCAGAGATCTAGGCATCAAAATTTGAGATTTTAAACTCAGTGCTAAAAAAATTATCATTCTCAGTAGCAGGCTTAATGCTGAAATTAAGATAAAATCATTATCAACCTGCTTGTATTTAAAGCACATTTCTTTTTAGAAATTACACTAAATTGAATTGTATCAGATAATTTGGAAAATTTCTATGTGCGCTCTTAGTAATTCGGATAATTTAGCATTTTATAAAACCATAAATGTGTATAAAAACATCTGTAAATCAGAGAAAATAAGCTCTAAATACAACTTTGTATTACTTCGCTCAAAATTCCTTTTTTTTTTTTTGGTTATGTTTTGTTATGTTGTTATGTGTTTATGTATGGGCGGCATATTTGGCATCTGCCCCGGATGGCAGAAACCTACGCTACGCCACAGGATTAATTCCGCACACCTGTAAGCGTCCGGGGAGGGCTTCATTGCTAAGGGGTCTTAGTGTCTCTAGAATGAAACTTAAAGTATCTTTAAGTGGGAAAGCCTCAGGGGTTTTCATAACGCCATTGTTTCTAATTGTAAACTGTGATTTTCAATAGCATATTTTTTATATTCACGATACAAGAAAAAAATCAATATTTTAAATAAATATGTAATTATATTTTTAGCAGTAGACTGGCATTAACTATATTGGGTTTCTCTAAAGCAGTTAACACCAGCATCCAGGAATCCAGCCAAGATTTTATTTCGGGCCCCGAAATAAAATCGTAGCTACGCTACTGGCCTAGTTAGTAATTTTGTATACTTCACGTTAATTGTTAATAACGTAAATCTCTTAAATTTATACCGAAAGCAAAATCAAGAAATAAAATTATTAAAAAGTTAAAAAAGGCTTAGCAAAACAAGTGTTCTTTCGGAAATAAAAAGACGTTTTTTTATTTCAAGGAATATAAAATGAAGTTTATAACAGCATATGTTTCATCAAAAGTTCTGATTTTAATGTACTTTGACTTTAGGGTCGTAATTGCTTGAGAAAGGGAGAGAGTCGCCTGTTGAGAACGAGGAGCTGTGAAAGCGCGGGAGCCGACAAAGCCACTCCACCCCTTCATCCCATTTGAATATAAAAAAATATTCCAACCGCCTTAACATGAGCAAGTAGAATGTCAAATGTTGACTTTTTATGTAGAAGTTGAAAAAAAACAAAAACTCGTTGACGTCAAAAATCTATGTATTCATCAGTAGAGATGAGCGAAACTATCACAAGAGTTATCACTTGAAATATTGATATACAAAAGTGGAGGATGCCTCAATACTTGTGGCTCAGAACTTTAATCACACACCTCCACTTGCTCATCTCGAACCTAGCTCATTTGAAAATCGAATACATGCCTAAATTGTTTGTATTGGACTTTTAAGAGAAGGGTTATCAGCCTAATGGGGCAATGTCTTGTCCGAGGACTTTTAACGTTACATCTGGAGAAAACTGCCCAAAACCAGGGCCTGATTACTGAAAAGGCTCGGGAAGCTTGAGCTTCCCCTCTGAATTTCAAGGGGCCCCCAAAAATGACAGAAAAATTGCGATAAAAATTCAAAATTTTGTTTTTAAATCTTTTAAATTAGTGTAAAGATTTTTAATGAAGAGAAGTGGAAAGCTTTTTATATTTTTTTTTCAGAAGTCTGATACTTCTTATCGCAACATTTCTAAATTGGTTGGTTCAGTTTGTGATGTCTTTCCCCGGGACATCTGCTCCAGTTGAGAGAGTTTTTTCCATTATGTAGAACATTGGGTCGGCAGAAAGGGGTAGACATTCAATATGTAATGTTAAACGTCTTCTAAGTGTCAAAATTAATTCTGAACTTTCATGTTGTGATATTTATAATATCAAAAGAAACAAGAATGCCTGGAAAAAAGCCATAAATGAAAAATATGACTAAATAAATAAAGTTTAATCTTCCAGTAAGTTAATGCTTTTAGTTTACTTTTAAAAGTAATTTCCAAAGTACTGTAAAAAACTCGTTACGATGAACTAAACTATTATGAAGATTAATGAATAAAATTTCAGATTATGGAATAATTTATTTTATCAAAGAAAATCATTCGAACTGATTAAATCCATCAAATTTCATTTTATCGAATAATACATTTTTATCAAATAAAATCATTAAAACTTTACTTTTCCCATACAAAAAGAGGAGGGGGCCCGGAAATGAGACTGAGCTTCCCCTCACTTCAGAGGTTAATCGGGCCCTGCCCAAAACTCCAAACCATTAGATCGACAGCGCCCGAACCCTGGACCTTTCCACTTCATTTAGCTACCGTGTACAGTGTCTTATCCACTTGCCAATGTCGGTGCAACCGAACTGTTTAATGAAAGTTCCATGTTTTGTATTGTTTTTATAGGACTTAGGTAACTCTTCCATGTTCGACGCTAGTGCATGACAGGTTTAAATCGTTAGCACACATATATTGTGTTTAAGGCGACGTACACGAGGGGTATCTGCCTTGGGCTGAACACTTTTTAAGCGGCTCTAACGGAAATTCACGCTACATCTGTAGAAATCCGTCCAAAACTCTACTCTCTTAAAAATTTAGAGTGACATTGTCACTCTTACAAAAAGTCACCGGCAAATGATCCCAGATAGAGTGAGATAAGAGTGAGAAAACTGCATTATGACTCTTCATCGATAGGATTCTGTCACCCTAACTGCAAGAGTGAGACAATGTCACTCTTAGAGTAAGGGTGAAGGCGCTATCTGCTCACTCTAGTGAGAGAGTCACCACATTTCCCATGATGCGTTCACTTCAGCAGGAGTGAGTGCGTTGCTTCCATACTCAAACGACGCCATATTGGAATTGGACTGCAGTTGCGAAGTACCAACTGCATACAAGTAATGGAATACTTTTATACAAGTAAGTAAAACCTTATAACTTTTCAATTATTGTAAATGTTAGTTTAAAATTTGATAATTCACAACATATAAGATACATTGATTCAGTGTCGGATCCATTAGGACTCCAGCTCTTCCGACAGACATTGCTTTGGTTAGGGTTAACATTTTGCTTTACTATACATTTTGTTTTTAAGACTTAAACAAGCCTGCTTCTTTTAATTTTATACCCTTCCGAGAAATTGATCTTTGGATCCGCCTCTATACTTGATCGTAGTATGTTATTTATGCTTATATAGCTGAAATCTTGCATTCGTTTTTTGTTTCTGTATATAATATTTGAGCATGTTTTGATGCGTGTTTGTAAATCGGTGGTGCAGTCAGGATTTTATTTCAAGGGGTTGGAGAGGGCTCTAACCAGTGTATCAAATTGTAAGCAAGGTGTTTCAACTGTAGCCTCAGTATCAAATTTTAAACTAAGTAAAGGGTCAGATTTTTAGGAAGGATACGCGCCTGTTGCAAATAGTATAAACAAAATTTTAAATCAAAAGCAGAAAATAATGATCAATTATATATTGTATGCAATTTATATTGAAATAAATTACAAACGTGGGAAAAAAATATTTTGTGATTAAATTTCAATATGTCTATGTGCATCACTTTATCTTATTGCACACTCTAGCACAGATTCACGCTTAGACTATACATATATACGTTGTTAGATCAAAATAACCGCTCTGTTGTTGTGGTGTAATATTTCCCTCTCCACTTTTTACACATACACAAACCTCTCTCTCATATGGTAAAGTGGATAATTTACGATCGAACACCCCAGATGGCCTCAGGAAAGTCCACTTTTAAATCAGGGAAGCCAGCTGAAAGTAGCAGGTGATTCAGAATGTGTGAGCTTTCATTAGTAGTACGAAAAACACAAGGGATAATATGCTGGTAAACTGATTCAACGCGGAAAAAAAGTTATTGTTTTTGGTGTTAAATGCGAGATTTTTGGAATTGAAAAGTTTGTATACTGTTTAAGGATAATTCAATAGTATAGTAACGGATAAGGTTAATATTACTGGTAATAAAGGTAAGTGTTACAATATTAAATTTAGTAATACAGTATTAATTTTAGAGCCTTGCAGATTTTGGTTTGGTAGATTTTATGTATTCTGTTGTGTATCAATATTGGTAAATAAAATTCTCAAATTGGTAAAACTTACCTTTTAGCCTAGATACCAATTCAAAATAATGCTAATTTTTTTCTATTGAATTTAATTAACATATGAAATATATCCACAATATTGGCTATATACTGGAAATGTTTCTGAAGTAATTCCATTACTGATAAAGTTTTTAATAGTAGCAAGTTAGTAGTTAGCCCAAATATCTTTACAATGTGTTCACAATATTAAGTAAAAATTCGAAATATTTATAATGTATTCTTAATATTGACAAGTAATTTTTAAAAATATTTTTATACCATTTTATTATTTTTCTAATGCTAATATACTCAATCCTTCACATTGTTATTATATTGGAAATAAAAACTAATATTGGTAAAAATTAGCAACATTTATCCATTATATTGTCCATGTTAATGAATTAAATTAAATATATTTAAAATGTATCCACACAGTATTGTGTGTATATTATAAATTTCCCTCATATTGTACTAACAAATATTTTTAATGTGTCAGCATCTTAATATAACAGTAATGGTGAATTAAGACTGTTTATCTACTGTACATTATTTCAAAATTTAAAATCTGATAAATAATTTTAGGTGCATTTATGTACAAATTGCTGAAAAATATATTTTAATAATTAAGTCAAATACTACTGAAAATCCTGTGATGATAAGACCATGATTATCACAGTAGCAAGGAGGGCACATGCCCCAGACACCCCATTTTAAGGGGTCCTTAAATTTTTTCAGAATATGAATTTAGTTTATTAAATTTTCATTCTAAGATACTAAAGCCTGGTTTTTTTTTTCTAAAAGTTGGATGTGTGTGTGGCAAAATAGATCCCAAATGGATGAGCCGATTTTAATGTAGTTTGTTTTATTTTAAAGATGGTATAATCAGAACGGTTCTTCATTGTATTTGATAATATTCACTTCATCTATTCCCCTTAAATAAAGCTTACTTTACACTTGTTCAGTCTAAGACAATTCAAATAATATTGTTGACATTCAATTAATTTTGATTGCTGAATTATTTCTGTAATGTTATGGAAAAAGCCATGCTTTGAGTTGCATTTTTTTAAGACTTCATTTTTAATAAAGGTTATTTCACATATTGCATAGGAAATGTTCATAAACTTAAAATTTATCTAGCATATTTCATTTTAAATTCATTTAATCAGAACATATCTTTGCAGATTGAAAAAACATACTTAAGTGGGGGGGGGAGTGAGTTTGGCTTAGGGACGTATCTAAACCTTAAAAATTTCAAGCTGAACTTTCAAAATTACCCACGAATATGTAATTTTCTCCATTTCTTATGTTTACTTATTTCGAGGGTGGCTGAAGCCCCACCAGTCACCCTCTGGCCAAGGACGTACCCAGGAAGGGGGGTGAGGGTCTGTAACACCTCCGAAATTTCAGTTTTTATTAACAAAGCAATAATGGTGAAGTCTTTTTGTGAAAATTTCTGCCTTTTTCATCGTTTGGACCCCCTCCGAAATTTTTGGACACTCCCAGAATTTTTTTTGGGGTATGTCCCTGCCCCTGCTCTCCTCTCCTAGGGGGGAGCAAGTTCCCTACCTTGAGCCCCCCCCCCCCCCTTATGGGTGCCCATATCATTAATGTTATATTTTTCAAGTATTTAATATTATTCTGTGGTTTTCTGAACTTGCAGGTAGCAGAACAGATTTCATTATTTATTGACATTGTTGAGAAAGCAGACAGCATGGATTTCAGAGTTTGGGTCTTCTACTGGGTATCATTAAGGGTAAATAAATTTATGATATTGGTAAAATTTACTTAAAAATTCAAAATAATTTTAATCCTTTTTCTACTGAATTTAAATGAAATGTATCTGCAATATTGCCTATATTTTGGAAGTAGTTCTGAAGTAGTTCCATTACCAATAAACTTTCAAATAGCACCTCACAGGATTGTAAAACATTGAAAACCCAAACCAGTATTTTTACATAGCAGCAAGTTAATATTTAGCCCAGGTGTATTTAAAATGTATACACAATATTAGGTAAACATTGGTAATATTTCTAATGTATTCCTAATATTGACAAGTAATTAATTTTATAGTATTTTTATTTTTTCATGTTCATATACTTAATTATTCAATATTATCATTAAATTGGAAATAAATACTAATGTAAATTGTAGCAAATTAATATTTACCCATTATATTGTCAATCTTAATGAATTTAAATTAAATTTATTTAAAATGTATCCACAATATTGGGTGTATATTTCAAATATTCCTCATATATATTGCACAAGTATATATTTTTGATATGTTAGCATCTTAATATATTATTACTTGCGAATTATCACTGTTTATCTGTTACACATTATTTTTGCATTTAAAATCTGAAATAATTTTAAATGCATTCATATACAAATTTCTGAAAAATATATCTTAATAAATAAGTCAAATATTACTGAAAAATTTAATGTAATATGATTGTTCCCTGATTATCATGGGCAAACGGGTAAATACTGTGGAAAATACAGAAAGACAATTGTCAGAGTCGGTGAAGAAACAAAATGTAAGGGGGCCCCCATTTAGACCCATACTTCTGACTCAAGCGACTTTATGTCATAATTGCTGCCTGGATTTGAGATGGGGGGGGGGACTGAAGCCCTATAGCCACTCATCCCATTACCCCTCGATCTACCACCGAATCATTTGTTCTTGTGATAATGTTTAAATGTAAATTTTAACTGAAGACTCCTACCTTGGGTGGTCATTAGTTAAATATATATAAATTGATAATAAATGAATATTCATATAAATTGGTTGCTTTAGAAAACGAAACTTTTAGAATGTTTTTTATGTACTGAATACTCATTTTCTTGAAATATAGGAGAGTTAATAACAGCGATGACTGGGTGATTTTTCACGAACCTTTGATAAGGGTGAATACTACTTTGGATGTCTTTAGATATAAGTATGTATTTATTTTTAATTATTTACTGTTTCAGTGTATTTTTAAATTTGGGAGTTAATTTTATATTCATATCATATGTTATAAATGTTCCTTATACACATGTCTGTGTGAATTTTATATTATTATTATTATTTGCATTGCAAAGCATCCCATTTTAGAAGAATGTATATCTTAAGCACTGAATCAGATGGGTAGTAGATTTCTCACAAAAATTGTGTTTCATTAAGTGTCTCACTGAGTAGAAACAAAATGTTTCAATCAAGTTATTATTATTATTATTTTTTTTTTTTACAAGAAATAATGCAATTTCTGAACAGGTTTTAAAAGAATTCAACTATGTCAGAATTTCTTCTATGTCAGAATAAAAACTTAGTCAGAAATTTGAAAATTCAGAATTTCTCTTCACAAGCTGTATTTATGGCAATACAAATGGTTAATTTATAGAAGTGAAATACTCAGAGAAAAATTTATAACATATTGTATTGTCCAAAATAGAGGGAGAATTAGCCATCAGATACAGTTTCCACTTTCGTGAATTTCTCCCTAAAAATGGGATAAGACCTGCAGTTTTGTTGTTCTATAAAAGTTCATCATGCTGTCTATGAAGAAGCATTCTGAATTATACCGAGTTTTTGAGAAGCCTGTCTTTAAAGCTTGCAGAGCCAAGTGATGAATGAAATATGTTACAAGAAAAACTGATTGATTTTGGCTGTTTATCACTTTATTATCTTTTTATTTTCTAGTACTCTGAACTGGTCCTGTGGAAAACCATTGAATTTTTGTCAGTGGCATGCTGTAAAAGAGAAGAAACTATTGGCATTATAAGTGGTATTCATATTTTTGTTTTATTTGTTTATTTATTCTTTAAATGTTCTTAATTACTAGTTCAAAGTCTGCATACTTTTGATCTCTGCGGTCTAACTTTTTCAAAGCTTGTATCGCATAATTTCATAATTGTCAATAACTTTTTTTTTTTTTTTTTTGAGATGTTTACTTTTTTGTTTAGTTTATTTTTTTCTTATTTTCCAAATTGATTTATATGTTTTTTTTTTTTAGTTTTTTTTCCCCTAAAGTGATGTTACTTTGGGGCAGTTAGTGACTATGTATTAAATTTTATAAATTTCGTGTAAATTGAGAAAGTTATTAGGGCTGTTCTTAAAAGAAAAAAAAGTATAACTTTTGGTAAAGTTACATCAATGAGTAAAACAATAAATATTTATACAGTAAAATTCAATGTGGTATTCTTTATTAAAGCATTTGACCCGGGCAACTCTTTAGTATATCATTTTATGTTATGCTATATTCTGTCATTTATTTAATCTCTATTATATGTAAATTTTTTATGTCAAGTTGCATATTTGACACCAAGTTAATAAATTGCTTGCAAAATCAAGTCTTATTTGCAACATTTTATGAAGTAACAATGAAATAAAGTATAAAAATCAATTTTTAGTCCCTTCAGATTAATTTTTTTAACTCTGCACCCTCACTACCTCTTAAAAATATGTTGTAAGTAAAACCTTGAAACTCCTGTAACTTTTATTATTATTATTATTATTATTATTATTATTAATGTTGTCACTGCTGTTGTTGTTTAAAATGTAAACTGTAAAATGCTACTTTCAGAGATGAGATTTAAGAATTTAGTTTAATATTCAGACCTTTTTCAATGTTTATAAAGAATTCAGTTTTTTCATTTTTTTCAAAAATTTTCTGATTTTTCAGTAAGGCAAAATTGTATATAAGTAAGATAGATTTAGTATCAATAAAAATTAAAATATTTATTGCTCTTGAAATTCATAAGTATAGTTGCTCAAAAGTTGTTTGGACATTCTTTCAGACTTTTTTTCCTTTTTTGTTAATCTCATATCTGTACTTTGGTACAAACCAAATCGAAAACTAGCCTACCAGTTTTGACACCATATTACATGTACCACCATTAGTGGTAAAAACAGATGAAATATATTACTTTTTAATTTTACTAATACAATATGTAAATGTAAACTTTACTTCCTTAGTAAATTCAGATTTTTTAAGCCTGCAGTATTAACAAAGTGCAATAACCTTGTCAGTGTTCACATGTTGTCATATGTATATTTGAATATTACTCAAAAATATCTTTAGTCTAGTTTTTAACTGACTTCAAGAAGATCTAGGTTATTAATTGGGGTCAGTACTCAGAGGTGTAGCAAGAATTTTCAGTGTCCGAGAACAAATTTGCATCACTTCTTCTTTACCAAAATGCGCTGGAAAAAGTTTTATATACAAATTGGTGCCTTTTGGATCCTATGCCCTGGGACAAATGTCCCCCTCTAGCTACACTTCTGAGCACTGAATCCTTGTAATTTACCAGACTGGGTATGAAAAGTATTTTCAAACTTCCGTTTAATTATTTATTTCTTTTGTTTATCTTCCACATATAGATGTGATCTTTGCTAAGAATGTTGTTATTTGATGATATTTTACTTGCTGTGCATGAAAAGTTTTTATTGCAAAGTTATCACTTTATTTTTTACTCAATTTTTGATGTACCTAAAATATATTACAAGTCCTGAATATTTTCTATTTTTTAATTGATTGTAATAATTTGCAAATTTAACTCACCAATAGTAAGTAATGTGTTTAATATTTATTTTGTCACTATTAGTTTGATGTTTGTTATTACGCACAGGTTACTGTGATTCAGGGATAATTTTATTCCAAATTGCTTTGATACGGGATTTTTGCTTCAATACTGTGCCCAATTATTCTTTTCTGTGTTACCTCAGAGGATTTACCTCACAAAATAAAATTTTGTGAAGTAAATCCTACAATGTGTTCCTTACTTTTAATAAAGTATTTTGTGCTCTCAATCACTTTGCATATCAGTATATTCTAATATTAATATAACATAGAGAACAGATTATTTTATAAAACAGTACAAGCACTTCTTATCTGTAAAATTAAAGTTTTTTTTCTTTTATTTTTTGCAGGTAAAAAAATAGATTTTTTTTTTTTGAGCTGCTATATTTAAGTTTTATTGCAGTTTTTTTTCCATTTGCTTTTATGTTCAGTGGCAAAATTAAAATGTAAAAGGCAGCTTAAATTCTACATCTTTATTTTATTCATTTATTCATAATTTGTACAATTTTAACAGTAGGAACCCTGTTTTCCTTCCCTCTCTTACTCAGAAGGTTACAGTATATGTAAATGTTACTTGAAAGTATTTATTATTACCATACATAAATATGGTAATAAGAAAGTATTTATTATTACCATTTTTCGGTATGCTTTTGTGCTGTTCCAAAATTGTATTTAACCTGCTCCTAAAGGTGTTCCAAAATGTATGTAGATTTGCAGACTTTTTATTATAAAGTTATCCTCCGATTTTAGTGAAACTATAAACAAAATGTTTTCTGAATCAAATGAAAAGAACTGCTGACTTATTCCTCTGTAAATTCATCACCTAGTTGAAAGTGTTAAGCTGTGCTTTAGTTTGAGATTTAAATTTGACACTAATCCATGTACACACAAAACTAATTTTAACTAATTTTATTTTGTATGTATTTAACATAGATCTAGTTTATGCTCTAGTATATTCTAGCTGCCAACTCTTTCTGATTTTGACCCTTTCTTCAGTCTTATTCAAATTATGGGGAGGGGGGAGGGTACCCTTTTTTTATTAGGATAGAATAGCAGTTATGTTTTAACTTTTAATTCTGTAATTACTTGTTGAAGTCATAATTTTTATCTTCCAGATGCTGTTAGAAGAATCCCTGAATGTGAAATAGTATTGAAGTACTCATATTGAATCCAGTGATTGTATTTTATATAAATGTAACAATGTAATACAATTAAACCAAATTTGTAATAATTTGTTGTGTGTTCACTGCCATTGCTTTTATAATTCATTCAAACCTGCATGAGTCTCAATAAGAGATATCTTCCACTTTTTTCAATTCGTAGGCTATTTTTTACTTCTGCAGTTCTGTAATAGTTTAAAATTATTTTTTTCAATTTAGAACGCATCGTAAACTAAAATTTGCTAGGCTGAAGACTACTCTGGACTTGGAAGTTCCATTACTCATGTTTTTATTAAGACTTTGCTTATATATTTTTATTAACTGTTTTTTCTGTCTTTTTTTTTTTTGGCCTTCGTATTAATTGAACTTTGTTCTAACATACTAATGAGTTTTTCTGGCTTTACTTTCATTTATTGTTCTAAATCTGTTTTCAATAGTATAATAATTCTTGCATAAAATCTATATTAAAAGAATTTTTTTTTCAATTTGAAGTTTTTAAAAGATTAAGTAATTTGTAGCTATTTTGCTGTAAAAGTGAAATTGAAATAAATAAAATCACACTTAAAAATAAATAAAGAAATGAATGTGTATATATATTAAAAAATTAAGAAATGGCTTTTATTTTGAAGTATGTATAAATTATGTTCAGAACAGGAATTTGGTTTTTTAAGAGGTGAAAAAAAATCTTTTTCTGTGATTCACCACCCTCCCCCCTCACCCAGACATTATCTATGGAGGTTAATATGGTTCACCCTCATGCTCTAAACTTCAATTATTTCTTTGCGTTATGGCAAGTCTACAAGAGGGGTGTCTTCTTGGGGGGGCTGACTTGGGTGGTGAACTTTTTAAGGATTCTAACCTGTATTCTTGCTCATGCCTCTAAACCTTAAATAATGGTTTTTGGACAAGACAAAAATGTTGGGGGGATTCAACAAAATGGGCATTGTTGGGGAATTATGAAATAATTGGTTTTGATTTATATTATTTATGTATTGGCCTGCACAAAAAAATTTCTTTACCCCTTTTCACAAAAAAAGAAATCAATCAATATAAAGTAGTTTCCATTTTAGAAATATTTTATTCCTTTTTCTGGGGGGAGGGGGAAGAATAGAAAAATAGGTATTCTCTTAAATTTCCAAACATGATATGTAAATTAACAGAGGTTATCAGCAGATATATTTATATTTTTGATTTACCCAACAATTAGTTTATTTATTTAATTTTTTTTTTTTTTTTGGTTTTCAATTAAAGGATAGCTATTACTCTTTTAACTTATTTTCGTGTTTCATAATTCTTGTATTTGTTCGTATAAATGACTGAAATTTAATTTCAAATAATTTCTTTTCGATAACAATTCAATCCTGTTCATTTCTTATTTATTTAAAATAAAAAAAAAGACTTGTTAATTGTAATAAAGTTGAAAAGAAAGTTTGAATAAATTATGCTTAAAATAAAACCTATTTAAAAATCAAAATTATTAGTATTCTTTTGATTTTATATAAATATCTTATCATGAACTATTTTTATTGTTTTGTTAATACTGTTGTAAGTGAAAGTTGTTCTGAAATGTACCATAGGTAAAAAATAAGCTTTCAGGGATTTTTTATTTCAGCAGGAGAAAAGGTAACATTGAACATATCAAATATTTCTGCACACTGTTGAGTAATGTGGATGTCCGAAACTCTTATTTCTATTCTTGTTTGATCACAGATTACCTCAAATGAAGTTATAGTACTGCAGACAAAGAAAATTCTTATAAATCTCCTGCTGATGGATTTTACATAGCTCAATTGCTATACAGATCACCTCCAAGCATTTTGAAACTTTCACTTCTATTCCTGTTACGTTTTGACTAACCAAACAAAACATAAACTGTTAACGAATTCTGTAACTAAATAGATCTAGAAGTTATGGAGGTTTGTTTTAGTAACCATGTGGAACTCTTGGGGGTACCTTTTAGTGATGCCATCATCTGATTATTAAAATGAAATTCTGTACTCCTTCTTAATCTGTTTAATTTCAGAATAGGCTGTTATTTTAAATACTGTATGTTTTGTGTCAACAGTCCACATTTCACTCACTGGAATGAAAGCAAGAATCTAAAAATGCATGGGGTCAGATATTACTTGTACCATTGAGCTACGTAAAATTTATTTTCCAGCTGTTATGGATCATTCTGAACATGACAATAATCCAAGATAGCCCAGAAATAGATATCTAAGAAGTTCTGGATATGAAATAAGTATCAATTTCTGATCTTTGGATATTTTGAATATGAAATAGATAGCCATTTTTGGGATATTTGAGATCTTCTGGAAGTTTAAGTATTATAACTATGCTACATATATACAGATGCCTGTATGTTATAGATGTTATTTACTCATTAGAGAGATCACACCTCAAATTTCTAATAGAGAAATCTATTTTATGTTGGACTTCTAATAGATATACCCAATATCCAGCTATGATGTATTAAAGATTGCCTATGGACAAACTTGGGGGGGGGGGGGAGGTAAATGCGGCAAAAAGATTTATTTTTACAATACGAAGAATATTTTCAAGACGTGATATTGCAGATACGTTTTAAATATATTTAATTTAAATTCAATAGCAACAAAGTTTTATAATTTTTACAATATAAAGGTTAAATATCAACTTTCTACTTTTTACCAATACTAGCTTTATTCCCAGTGTAATATTGAGTAAATATTAACCAAAAAAATTAAAAATGGTATAAAGTTATGTTAAAGTAATTACTTATCCATATTGAATATATTTCCAATGTATATCAAATACTATAAATGCATTTTAAATATATCTGAGGCAAATATTAACTTTGCTACTTTGTACGAAGTTACATTTGATACATTTGACGAAGTTACAGTTGATCTTTGTTTTCAATTTTTTTTAACAATATTGAGTTAACATTAAAAAATTTATCAATTGAGGACTACTTCAAAAATATTTCCAATACAACCCTATATTAAGAATATATTTTTTTGTATGTTAAATTCAGTGGAAAAAGGTATTAGTATAGTCATACTGAAAGTATAATGTTATTTTGAGAATTTATCAGACCTAAATGCTAATTTTTACCAATATTGGAAACTGTTTATTCTCAATGTGTTCACTTACTACTTTGTAATATGATTGGTTTTTGATATCAATATTTTCACAATATTGAGTTAATATTTAAAAGTTCATTGGTAGTGAGACTGCTTCAGAAATATTCTCAATATATAATTAATATTTCAATACACACTTCATATGTTAATTAAAATTTTACAAATAATAATAACATTTTGAGCATATATCAGGGCTAAACTCTAGTTTTTACCAATACTGGAAGTGGTCTTTACTCTCAAAGTATTCACATATATGTAAATTTTAAAAATTAAAAGTAATTAGTACTTAATAATATTGGAAATATTTCTAATATACACTCAATATTATTGATAAATTTCAAATACTTTAAGATTCAATAGTATTAAAATTTGATTTCAAATGGGCAAAATATTAAATTTATAATATTGGATTTTATTTTCAATGAATTCACAAGATTGGATAAATATTGATGCTATATAGAAAATATCTTTTAATGTTTGCCAAATATTTAAAAAATAATAATCAATGCTGTTACCAGATACATTCATATATATATATATATATATATATATATATATATTTATAAGGAATTATTATAATTTCCCTAAAATAGTGATAGCCAGAAGCAAGGCATATGCAAGGAATAAATCCAGGGCCGTACCCAGACAAAAATTTCAGGCAGGGTCCAAACCGTGGAAAAGGCAGAATTTTTCACAAAAAGACGTCATTATTATTATTTTATTAACAAAAATCAATTTTTTTGGGAGGGGGGGGGAGGGTCCGGACCCCTGGATACGGTCTCGAATAATCACCCTATAAAAAGTGGCGGTCACTCTTAAAAAGGGTCATAGCTCACTCTTGATCAGAGCGCTCCACTCTTTAAGGGATGGCGTGCTGTCACCCTTTCCTTAGAGTGAGGCACTCTTTCCCGGAGTGGGTTTTTGAATTCTCACTCCTAGTCCAGAGTCAGAAATGTCACTCTTCAGAATAGTGATTTCTCACTCTATGGAGGTTGGCTGATTTTTGTCACGAAGTTAGGGTGATATATCACTCCTCAGCACTGGTTTTTCACTCTTGATTATTAAGAGAGTAAACCTTTAGATTGACAGCCGCGCGGTAGAACCCCCACCCTGGACCTTCACACTTCCGCCATCTATCCTATTCAGTGTCATATCCACTCGGCCATGGTTATCTTACTTATATCCTTCCTGAGTTCTGTATCCACCTCTGCTGCAAGGTAATTTGAATGAAATCTTCCATAGATATTTAAATGATTTAAACTAAAGTGACTTAAAATGCATATAAAGAATGTTATAATGTTTCGAATGAATCTGAATGACTGGCGCCATTCATGTATTTCCGTATAGAACATTAATTTATTAATAACGAAAGTAATAAACTGTATTTTTGTAGGAATTCTAAGGGAAACTCGGTTGTGGCCCAGTGGTAGAAGTCAGCATCTACTCTCTGCTATAGTTCTGGGGCGAACGTGTGAAGGATATTGTAGAATCTTGTGACTTTCCTCCTGGAAGAGAAAATTTCTGCGCGATTGCAGCGCCACTGTGTGAGTATGTTTTACTTCAGTATGTTTCACTAGAGATAAGAAACTGATGCAATGGCATGTTCGCCTGAAAAGCATGGGTAAACTTCTAAAACCTCTGTCTTAAATGTATATATGTAAATTAAGCATAATAAATTAATCCAGAATGAATGCTTATGAACATTTATAGACAAATCACAGTCACTAAGGAAGTTTAGAAGGAATTACTCCAATATTTTGGTGCCGAAACCCGAGATCCAGTCTCGGGGTAACTTTAGATGAAGGTGAGTGAAATCTTTGCTCACTCATTGATTTATTGAAAATAAAGTTATCAAATAAAAACTGATTGTTAAAATTAACAAAATGGATCTTGAGAAGCTTAAGAAAACGCGAGCTACATTGCGAACAGTAACAACTAAAATTATAAACAAACTGAAAACCGAAATTAAAAAAGTCACAGAGGACATAGACTCCTTGACAATTGAAGAACAATTGGCTCAGTTAATCGAAAAAGAAAAAAGTCTTATTGCACTTGATACTGACATAGAATCTGTTATAAAAATTACAGAGTTAGAGACTGAGATAGAAACTCGCGAAGAGTATCGCGAAAAAATAATTAGCATTAAAGTTAGAAGCAACAAATGTTTACAAAACATAAACGAAAAAACGCAACCGGCAATGATCTCCTCAAGTAACGGAGTAAATACTTCGAACGCAGGCTACGCTAATAACAGTAACGCCTCTGGAAAAGCTAGCATTAAACTACCAAAACTGAACATTGAGCAATTTGAAGGAGATATATGTTCTTGGCCTTCCTTTTGGGCCCAATATAAATCAGCATTTCATGAGAACGAAACTCTCAATAATGTAGAGAAGTTCAATTATCTAAAATCTGTTCTTATATCCGATGCCGCAACAGCTATACAAGGATTAAGTTTGACTTCGGAAAATTACGAAAAGGCTGTAGACATCTTAGAAAGTCGGTTCGGTAAAAAAGAAATTATAATCGATGCTCATATGAATAAATTACTTAATTTAAATCCGGTTAGAAAGTCCAGCGATCTAAAAGGTCTAAGGAAACTTTACGATGAATGTTTAATACAAATTCACGGACTCGAAAGTCTTGGAATTGAAGCCAATACATATGGATGTTTACTATTTCCGGTGTTAATAAAAACAATCGCAAAAGACTTGGCTTTAGAATTTGCCCGTCAGGAAAAACAAAACGAAAGTGAGAAAATAACGGATTTGATGACATTCCTTAAAAGGGAAATAGAAAATAGAGAAAGAACGGAAAATCTGACAAAACCGAACAATTCCGAAATTAATCTAAGAGAAAATACCGACAATAAAATATCCAACTATTAAAACAGAGAAAACTCATATAACTATCATAAATATAAACCTAAACCCTTTCAAACCCCTACAGCTGCACTGAACGCGATATCCAGAGAAACCTGTGTATATTGTGAAAACGAAACACACACAACTAATGATTGTACTAAATTTAAGATATCCGAAAGGAAAAACATTCTAAAACGTAAAGGTTTATGCTATTTCTGCTTAAAAAGGTCACATATCGCGAAGTCCTGTCGCTCCAGAGCTAATCTATGTCCCAAATGTAACAAAAAACACCACAAGTCCATCTGTGACACATTAGAATCTAAATCCGACAACGAAACTACAATAACTACCATGTTTCACAATCAACACGAACCGAAAGTAGAAAGTGATATGTTGTTATTAACTTGTGACGTATTAATTCATTATAATTCTAAATCGAAAATAGCGCGTATTTTGTTGGATACTGGGTCTCAAAGAAGTTTCGTTTCGGAAAATATAGTTAAAGAGCTAAAACTCCCTATAATTCGTGAAGAAAATTTGAGTGTTTATCCATTTGGTTCTTCTAAACCAATTAAAAAATCCTACAAAGTAGTTAAATTGCTACTGCGAAATCTCACGAGTTCAGCGGAGATCGAAATTGAGGCACTTCAGACAGAAATTATTTCATCGCCGCCAGTGACAATTCCAAATGAAAAAATACGAGAGCTGATGAGAGAGAAAAATTACCCCCTGGCTTACGAAAAGCGCGGTCAAGGTCAGATCGGAATTCTAATAGGCATAGATAATTTCGCCCGAGTGGCATGTGGAAAGCTTCAAAATATAAACAATCTGCTTCTACTCGAAACGGTATTTGAATATACAGTCATGGGACAGGCTGAGAAAGATATAAACACCTCAGAGCAGTGTGTTAATTCTCTGTTTATGCGTTGCGAAGCAGAATCAAGTGAAATATGTAATGAACTCCGAAAGTTCTTTGAGTTGGATTCTCTAGGCATAAATGAAAAAGAAAATTTATGCGCGTCTAACGAAGTCTTAAAAAACTTTGAGGAAAATATAAAATATGAGAAGGGAAGATATGAGGTAAGATTACCGTGGAAGGATGAGGCACAAGTACCTCATAATAATTTTGACCTTGCAAAACGTCGGTTTAATAAACTAATATACAGATTAAAAGAAGATCCTTGGCTGCATGAAAATTATAAGAATGTTATTTCAGAGCAACTTAGGGAAGGGATTATTGAGGAATGTCAGGATGCTGAAATAAAATTGGAAAACTGTTACTATATGCCTCACTCTGCAGTTGTTATAAAAAATAAAACCACAAGCAAAGTTAGAATTGTATACGATGCATCTTCCAAAGAAAATAAACAAAAATCCCTAAATGAATATTTACATCAAGGACCGAATTTAAACCCCAATTTATTGACTTTAATTTTAAAGTTTCGAGAACATAAAATTGGATTTTCATCGGACATTGAGAAGGAATTTTTGCAGATTGCAGTTGCGCCTTCTGATAGAGATTATCTTATCAGAGATTATCTTATCAGTGTAATCAGTTTCTCTGGACAGATAGAGATTTATTTGACACAAACAACATTAAAATTTTCCGATTCAGGAGGGTTCCGTTTGGCGTTACTTCAAGCCCTTTCCTCTTAGCTGCAACGATTAAACACCACATACAAAGATACAAAACAGAATTACCAATGATAGTAGAAATGTTAGACAAAAATTTATACGTTCTCATTTATTTTCTGGAGGTAAAGATACCAGTGAAGCGTACAATTTGTCAGTGAAGGCAGATAAACTATTAATGGGTGCAGGAATGAAATTAAGAAAATGGAGAACAAATTCCAAAGATTTGAGCAAACTCTGGTCTGAAAATAACATGGAGGTAGAAGATAATGAAGAGCCATCTAAGGTGTTAGGAATAACGTGGGATGACAAATTAGGTGTTTTACAATTAGAGATTAATCCCCTCTTAGACTCAATTAAGAATGCTAAAAACACAAAACGGTTCATTTTACAAACAGTAGCTAAAATCTTCGACCCATTGGGAATTTTATCGCCATATACAATCAGAGTAAAATGTCTCCTTCAAGATATGTGGGAAAGAGGAACAAGATGGGATGAGAAACTTCCTCAAGAATTGCAAGAAAAGTGGGTCAGCTGGTACTCCGAAATTGAAGATATTAAAGATCTTTCTGTCGAGAGAAGATACTTTACAGACGAAGTTCAAATGAACACGGATGCACTACAACTTCACGTGTTCTCAGACGCCAGTCCCAGGGCTTACGGCGCAATCGCGTACTTTAGGCAAAGGGGTGCGAAGGCATTTAATACTACTTTTGTAATGTCAAAGGCGCGAGTCGCCCCATTGAAACGACTGACCGTACCCAGGTTGGAACTCCTAGGAGCAGTAATTGCAGCTAGAATTGCCAAAAACCTTGAAGATATTTTCAAAATAGAGAAATGCAACATCTATCTTTACACGGATTCGTCAATAGTTCTGCACTGGATTAAAGGCACTTCGAGAGAATGGAAACCATTTGTAGCTAACAGGGTCATCGAAATAAAAACGAATTCTGATCCACAGAACTGGAACTACTGTAAAGGAAAAGAAAACCCAGCAGATTTGCTCACAAGAGGTGAATCAGTTCAAAGATTGAAGAACAGTAACAGGTGGTTCAGAGGACCAGACTGGTTGGCATTACCGGAAGAACTTTGGCCATCAAGCATAGCAGATAAAGTAACATCAGAAGAAGTGCTAGCAGAAAAGAAAACGGTCAAAATAGAAACCTGCCATCAGTTAGTCTGCAACACCATCCCTAATAATGACCCAATCCTAAATATTGAAAACTACAGTAAACTGTCAAAGATGTATCGAATCACTGCTTGGATCAACAGATTTGTTTACAATGCGAGAAATGATACCAAAAAATCCGGTCCATTAACTGCAGATGAACTGCGTATCGCTGAAATTTATTGGGTAAAACACACTCAGTCAATACATTTTAAAAGTGAGATTAACTCATTGAAAGAAGGAAATTCAGTTCATTCACATGATGATGAAGTCATCATGTCTATACAATTTAAATCCAATTTTAGATTCGAATGAAATTATAAGCTTAGGCGGAAGACTGCAAAACTCCGATCTGGAATTACACGAAAAACATCCATGGATAATTCCCAGCAAGTCAAAATACACCGAATTACTAGTAATGAACGCTCATTTAAAGGTCTATCACTCGGGAGTAGCTGATACTTTGGCGGAAGCAAGAAGTAAATTTTGGATCCTTAGAGGAAGACAAGTAGTTAAATCTATCTTGAATAAATGCTTAACTTGCAAACGATTTAGAATACGTTCTGGTACACAAGTGATTGCACCTCTGCCAGCGGACAGGATCCAGAAATCCTTTCCATTCGAGATCACAGGAATCGATTTCGCTGGTCCCCTCTTTACAAGAAATGATAACAGGAAGCATTATATATTACTGTGTACATGCGCAGTCACACGTGCAATTCACTTAGAATTAGTATCTAATTTGACCACCGAAACATTCTTATTAGCTTTACGAAGATTCATCGCCAGACGTGGATTGTGTTCAACTATCTACTCCGATAACGCGAAGACGTTTAAGAGATCAAACCTTGATTTAAAAGAGATATGGAGTAACATCAATTCATTGGAAGTAAGCGATTTTTTCGGAAAAACGGGTATAAATTGGAAATTTATTGTGGAAAGAGCTCCCTGGTGGGGCGGGTTCTGGGAGAGATTAGTAAGATCAGTCAAAACAATCCTACGCAAAGTTATCGGAAAATCGTCCTTATCTGTCGCAGAACTAGAAACCATATTAACAGAGATAGAATCTATAATTAATTCCCGACCAATCACATATTTATATGAAGATCCTGCAGAACCATCACCATTGACGCCAGCTCATTTTTTAACAGGAAGACGAATAACGTCATTACCACCAGTAAAACTGAAGAAAACCTCATGACAACCAGAAAGACATTAACTAAACGTTATAACTACCGACGAAGACTGTTGGATCATTACTGAGAAAGATGGAGAAAAGAATACTTAATGAACTTAAAATCGGCCAATTGTGCACCTTCTGCTGCAGCATCACGAGACTTCAAAGAAGGTGATGTGGTACTTTTGGGAGACACTAAGCTACCCAGAAACATGTGGAGCATGGGTAAAATCCTTGAAGTGTTTCCAGGTAGAGACGGAAAGGTAAGAGCATGCGGCGTAAAAATCAAATCAGGAACAATTAAAAGACCTGTACAGTTGCTGTTTCCATTAGAGCTAAGAGACTGATTGAACTGCGAACTTTAATTGTGTTTTATATATATTTGAGTTTAATTTGTGTAATCATTAATTTCATTATTTGTATTTTAACTTTTTTATTTAGTATTTAGATGAAACTTAATTTCATCGGGGGGGAAGATGTAGAATCTTGTGACTTTCCTCCTGGAAGAGAAAATTTCTGCGCGATTGCAGCGCCACTGTGTGAGTATGTTTTACTTCAGTATGTTTCACTAGAGATAAGAAACTGATGCAATGGCATGTTCGCCTGAAAAGCATGGGTAAACTTCTAAAACCTCTGTCTTAAATGTATATATGTAAATTAAGCATAATAAATTAATCCAGAATGAATGCTTATGAACATTTATAGACAAATCACAGTCACTAAGGAAGTTTAGAAGGAATTACTCCAATAGATATATTTGTGGTGGTTCGGAATCCGCGTGAAACTCTAGGTCCCAGTCCGGACACTCGGATCGGTGGCAGTCTGTTTCTTTCTCCCTCCCCCTCTTCCATCTTAGGTTGTTTAGAAATAAAGAAGTAACATTTAATAGTTCGCATTTGGATATGCAAAATTATTGAACATTTCGAAACCTCTCATTTGTATGCAGTTTACGAGAAAAAATACCAACCTGCCATCTTAAAAGCTCATTACTCGAGGAAGATATTACCCAGACAGCACATCAAGCTTGATTTATCAAGTCAATAAACTTGAATTAAGCTTGAAAATTTCAAGCGTGTAAGCTTAATGCAAGCTTGAATCAAGTGTTCTAGTTTACATTTGCCCAGCTTGCATTAAGCTTGACATAGCGAGCTTAATTTCAAGCTAAAAAAATTTCCTAAATACACGGGGCGCCTGTCGGCGAACTCGCCCCACATATTTTATTTTTCTACGCATTTTCCCCATCTACGCTGAAATTTCAAGTTATTTTAATCTGTTTCTATCAAGCGTCCGCGGTTGAGATCGAACTCTCTCGCTATCTAAGTATTGAGAAGTCAGCGTCCTAACCACTCGGCCAACCTGACTTGCACTCGAATGACTAAAGTTTGAAGTGACTGTTATCGTTATCACGCCGTTTTCTGGCGAGATCGATCAGTGGCCGATGTGTTGATATGTTTCTTTTATTTTTCCATGGAATGAATCAAAATTAAAATAATTTTATGTGTGATTTAGAGACTCTACTAATAGGGAAATAAGCATAATATAAACTTAAAAGCAGCACACGTTTTAAAACTTTCAATATCGCGACACACATGTTGGGCAATACTGGCCAAAATCAAGACAAACGACTGATTTTGAAATCAATTTCGTAGTATAATTGTATTTTATTTTGAAGAATTTCAATATTTGGAAATATAGAATTTTTTTTTAATTCTATGGTCAAGTACATTTATGACTGATGATAAATTATTTGTTATGTGGATGTGGTTTTTCCAAATCAAGCAGTAATCAAGTTGTATTCAAGCTTGACAGTTCAAATGACTTCTCCAAGCTTGCTGCAAGCTTAAAATGAATTGAACTGTCAAGCTTGTATTAATACGTCAAATTCAAAGAAATGTCAAGCTTGATTTAAGCTTATGTGCTGTCTGGGTAAAGGTAAAAAAAAAAACGACTAGGGACGGCAATCTTAATTTTACAAAATTGAAAATTAGGAAGCAGTGTTATATAAAATGACTACTCACATAAAAGCCTTATAATTTGTTCCAATTTTCTGTACGTGAATGTCAAATTTTGCATCAATGAATGGCTCCACAATACAATACATCTTGCTAACTGCTACAACGCTGGCAACATCCTGGAAGTCAAAATGGTTTTCCACTTTCAACTTTCCTAGGCCGTGGTGTGCATGGCCAATTTTGACCACGCTAGGATATTTTGCTGCAGTAAGCTAAAATGAGAAAAATAGATGCAACATTTTACTGCATTGAAAACTATAGAGACACAAGTTTATAGAAAGTATAATTTCAGTTTTAAGACAGTATTTTGAATCGGAAGGAAACTAAAAGTTTTTGTTCCCACTCTGGTTCTGAATTTGGTAAGCCCCATGTACCCCGTTCCGTTTCATACTCCTTAAAGCCTTTACAGAAATTGCATCGAGCGTTGGCATTGTCTTCATTAAAATGTTTCTTTATTTGCAGTTTACTTTTGAAAAGAAAGGAGACTTCTACTGGGCAGAATATAAGTGGAACTAAAAGTTATGTCAGTGCAACGACTCAACTTTCAATGTTTGTTTGTTCTACTTCGCTGTTTACGGTCGTTATTTTTCTTGTACTCTCGTAATAATCAAGAGTAAGATATGAATCCTAAAGAGCGATATATCACCTCACCTTCGAGACAAAAATGAAACCGACTTTCAGAGAATGAGATATCACGATTCCGAAGAGCCGCATTTCTGAAACTGCTATAAGAGTGATAAGAGTGAGAATTCAAAAACTCCCTCTATGAAAGAAAGCCTAATGGATGGAAGAATGCAATCTTTAAAGTTTAAATCCGAAGTTATCTTTTAAAGAGTGAACCTCCCTTTCGCCTAGTCACTTAGAATCCTATGAAAGAGTGACAAGAACTTTTTATGCATGTACATGTATAATGTATGCGTGTATATGCATAATATATGTATAATGTGTGCACTAAGGATATCATTCACACATCACAATTCCCTCCCGGTTTTGGAAGGCTTATAAAAAATATATATATTACCAATACAGCAACAAAGTTCACTTTATTGGAATAATAAATGTTAAAAGTTTTATTTCACAAAAGTCAAATATGTGAATCTTTCGTGACAGCGACAGATTAATGCAATTTTGTTGGGAGTGGGGCAGTTAGTTTGTCGGTGGCGGCGGTTAGTTAGAAGATTGACATATAAATCCATTTTATGGAAGTAAAATATGATCTTTTACATTAATTTCTTTTTTCTCAATTGGGGCGGTCGCCCCTCCGTCCCCCCCCCGAAAATCCGTCCTTGTTCCGTGATGCCAGAGTTGGTATTTTGTCCACTTTTTCGTAAAATTCGTCGTTCTGTCTCCAATCAAGTCAACTTTGTTGATGTATTGGAAATATATATAATTTTCGTAAGCCTTCCAAAGCAGACAGGGAATTGTGATACACCCTGTATTTTGAAATATAGTACAATGAAATACTTTCAGTCAAGAGTTATGGATTAAAGTTTATATATTACTAGCCACTTACGGCGACTAGTTGGTTCGCCATCTTAATAAATCTTGTTCGGAGAGAATCCTTTTCCACACCGGCTTCCTTGACACTGAAATCTCTGTGATTCTGAATAGAATTTAAAATTAAGACGGTTACAAACAGGAGCGGCCCTAGGGTAAGTGGGCGCCCCCTGCTAATGTAAAAAAGACGCCCCCTTTTATGTTCTACTTAGTTTTTGAGTTCGAAATAACGTCCCTTCGAAGCCGGCACCCAGATGCGATGCTTACCGTGTCGGGCTGCCCCTGATTACAAAATTAAGATAGGTAAATGATAAAAGCCTACGAAAAGGTACACATTATTTTCGTCCTATATTAATTACGAAGAGCTTCTGGATATATTGGCCTTTATCAAAAAAACGGAAAGGAAAAAAAAAAGTAAGGTAATCTGAAAAACTTTCAGATTTTAAATACGCACTAAATTGCTATATATATATTAAAAGCGTATTATAATACATGGGTCCTCCCTATTTTCTTTCCTTATTCCATTAAGTTGGAAAGTACATCATTATTCATGAGTGCAATTAAGCACAATTAAAATTGATATTTCTAACATCCCTTTTCTGGACGTGTAGCAGACGATAAATTGCACCAAGCGTTAGAATTATCTCCTCAAAATCACACATCAACCATTTTATTTGTTGCCAAATTAAAATGTTGCACATTTTAGTCTCGGAAAATTTCCAAATCCTATTTTTCTTTTGAGTAGAAAACATTTCATTCCTGCTCTGATTTCACATGCACACGATATTTTAATTAAAAAATAACCTTACAAATAATTTAATCTAAAAAAAATCGTTATTCTTTTATTTTTACTTCAAGAGTCTGAATCATTTAATAAACTTGCCAAATATGGCAACCTAGATATGCTAAATTCACCCTCTTTCCACAGCAGGGTTACAATTACAAAATGGCGAGAGCAAAAATTTGCCTTTTGCGACACGTTTTTTATCGATATCTCCTAAAATAATTCGAATTTCGAAAAAATCGCTTCGAGGTATGTCGGACCCGTCCTGGAGAATTTCCATACAAAATTTGGTAGGTCTACGATCACCCGTCTGCGAGCTACGCGAGACACAGACAAACAAACAAACAAAACTAACTAACTAACGGACAGTTTACACTCTGTTTCATTTATAAGGATCAGTAACATAGATAATTTTTCAGTGCTTTGTAACTCACAGTATTAATTAAAAATACTGCAAATGTTTTTAAGTGCTTTTTTTTATATGCTAAAGCTCGTTTCAAATATCAAGCGAAGACAAAGAAAAGGTCGCCGGTGAACTTTCAAAACTTGGATTCTGTTTTAATGTGTCGATGACTGATAGGGATGGACGCGAGGCAAAAAAACAGGCCTACCTTGTCTCGCAAAAAAGCTGCAAAGCATTGTCTCGTCTTGCAAAATCTAACTATAATAAATAAAAACATTTGTAACGTTGAAGAGTAAAACAGTTTAAGTTCCTATATCGGCTCGTTTCGCATATATACATCCCTAATAACTACCCAAGAGAAAAACTATTAAAATAATAGAGAACATTTGAGTAAAACATAACTTCTTTTGTCTGATATGGTATTATTAAAAATCTAGTTTTCATTTTGTTTCTTATTTCTCCCTGTGTACTATACAGACCGATAAAGTTTTATGAAACGAAATGTGTTGTAGGCTCTTGAGGTGATAAACCGCGTCCATGAATACAGCATTTGAGAGGAAACCTCTTTTTCACATACTGATATGATGATTAAAAATAGAAAGAAACATACGTATACGCACATGTGCATTGTACTAAGACAAACCTCAGAGGGGTCTCTGCCCAGGGGAGGTGACCTTGGGCGTTGGACTTTTTAAGGGTTTCTAACGCGTACATGAACAACACTCGCAGGTACATTCTTGAGTGTGTGTGTGTGTGTGGGACGAAACCAGATGGTGGGACAGAGGGGCCTGAGCTTTTCCCGAAATTTGAATTCATGTTAATTGGCTGTTATTAATCAGGATTTTTTGTGAGGAATTCTACCTTTTTCATCATTTGGGCACTCCCCGAATTTCTTTCTAGCTACGTGCCGGCTGAATTTAGCAGTTTTGCAACTACAATTTTGAAACTTCTGTATAAATTTTTAACAGCTTACATAATAAACATACAGTTTGTTGTATCCTTTTATCGATGTTTGTTATTGGGATATTTAACTCTGAAATCAGTATATAATTTGCTGGGCATCCTGTTCATACACACGCGTATAAGTAAATCTCTAAATTCATGTACGAAAATTAAGTAACACTGATAGTGTTTCATATAATTTATGACCCATCTCTCATCTTAGATGTTCTATGCTTAAGAGATCTCTAAAATGTATCGGCCCACGCTTCCGAATGCCCATGTGATGATCAGTGAAGTCACATTTTGATCTTTTAATTTCTTTTCCTGTTTGCATATTCCTTCTACTGACTCATTTCCCCCACCGATCTCCTGAATGTGCAAAATTTTCCATCCGGAATACATTTTGAAGGTGGAAAATCGATTGTGTGTTGCCTCGAAAGAAAAAAAAACCGCAAATTACGGGAAGTAACACCCACATAATTTGCCAATGGTGGGTTAGGGAGTAAATACACTTTATAAACTACAACGCGATCGGAGGGAAATGACGTAGACGAAGAGGGAAAGTAAATTTCAGAAACGTAAGCCAGAATTTATTTTTTTCCCTTTTTTGTTAATCGAGTCATTGAGAAACAAGCTGATTCCTTTAATCCTCTAATCATCTACGAAGAGAACAAAAATGTGAAACTTCACAATATGTTCAGAGAGTTGTGTAAGTAAGGGGAATTGTTTTGAGGAATCTTAACCAATATTGAATAGAGATGTAATCTGTTCGCTTCCATTTTTGACAAGATGCAACGGAGCAGATTCTCTTTCCATACACAAATTGCTTTCAAAGCTGCATTTGGTCTTTGGATGTTATGCTGGAACTCAGTCACGTGCTCAAGACTGTAAAGTGAGCTGTCTCTGATTGTATGGTTTGTTAGCACACTATTCTCTGCTATCATAGCCGGGGTTGGACATCCGCCTTTGACTTGGCTGTTAAGTCACATGTCTTTTTATAGAGGTAACGTTGGCCACCTACTAGGTGATCATAATAAAATGACCAATGCTTCCGGGTTTAGTAGTGACCAATACCTAGATGGCAAGTTCCCGCCATTCGAGCGAAAAAAAAAGGGTGGAAGGGAACAGAGATAATGGGGAGTCAAGATTTTTTTTTTTTTTTAAGAGGGGGGGGTAAGTATTATCCATCTCTGGGTAAAATTTAGTTTACGAAACTGTTTTCACGAAATTTTAAAAACCACAAAAATAGATAAAAGCAACTAAAGAGAGAATCATCTCAAAGTACATCAATGAACTCAACTCAGAAAGAGAATGAACTTCCACGTCAGCATGTCAAAAGATTTAGGTGTTTGCAGCGAAAAATGCTAGTTAAATAAATAGAAATTAATGCCTCAGAATCTTAGAGGATTAAGCAGTGGCAGATCCAGGAAGTGAGAAGGGCTAAGGGGCTCAAGTTCCCTTCCCCAAAAGACATTGCTTACGGGTAGCATTTAACCTCATAATGTACATCAAATGAGCTTTTTTTTATATATAAATAGGAATTCCCCCCCCCCCAAGAAAGAAATGCAGTGCTTTAGCGCAACTATTTTGCTTTATTCTTCATTTTGTTTAAGTCAAATAAGCTTCTTTTTAAAAATGAATCCCGCGACAAAAAATTTCTGTAGCGGCTACTGTGTTAAAGAGCATATATAACTTAGCCTTAGAACCGGATTCAAGTGGATTCTGAAATCCTGAAATCTAATCCAGTGGATTCTAAAATCGTGAAATTTTTCGTGAAAGGGAAACTAAGGAGAAAAAATAATTTTGAGCTCAATTCAAAGTATCACATGATAGTTTTAGAAAATTATTCTTATTTTTTCGCATAATTTTTCGGAAACTTAGACAAAGTCAATAAAAATAAAATATTTAACCTTCTTTATTTGGATGTAAATTTACAGTGCATATAAGCTTTTGAAACAAAAATATATAGGAAAATAAGAAACCGTT